>OY998239.1:82769784-83196958 GCA_963922005.1 Cornus suecica
AAGTCATTTGGGCCAGATTTTGTTATCAACCTGGTAGAGAATGAACCTCAAACTTATAAGGAGGCCATGTCTTCACCTGAAGCAGTTTATTGGAAATAAGTTGTGAATAGTGAAATTGAGTACATTATGCAAAATCATACATGGGAATTGGTCGATCTTCCACCAGGTAATAAACCATTGGGATGTAAGTGGATCTTCAAGAAGAAGATGAAGGCTGATGGATCAATTGACAAGTATAAGGCAAAACTTGTAACTAAAGGCTATAGGCAAAATGAAGGGTTGGATTATTTTTACACCTATTCACTAGTTACTAGAATAACGTCCATTCGCATGCTAATTGCGATAGCAGCGTTAAATGGATTAGAAATACATCAAATGGATGTAAAAACAGCATTTCTAAATGGTGAACTAGATGAAGAAATATACATGGAACAACCCGAGGGGTTCATTTCTCCTGGCCAAGAGAGAAAAGTGTGTAGACTTGTAAAGTCGTTGTATGGACTAAAACAAGCGCCAAAACAATGGCATGAGAAATTTGACAGTGTCATGATGTCAAATGGGTTCAAAATAAATGAATGTGACAAGTGTGTTTATGTCAAGAGTTATCATAATGCGTATGTCATTTTATGTCTATATGTAGATGACATGCTCATTATAGGCAGTAATAATGATGTAATCAATTCTACTAAGCAAATGTGAAAGAGTAGATTTGACATGAACGATCTTGGCATAACTGATGTTATTTTATGAATTAAAATTTCTAGAACATCAGAAGGACTTGTGTTATCCCAATCTCACTATATAGAGAAAATGTGTGACAAGTTTAGGAAGTATGGGATAAGTCCAACACGAACACCTGTGGATGTAAACGTTAAACTTTCTACGAACAAAGATGAAGGTATTTCACAATTGGAATATGCTCGGATCATAGGAAGTTTAATGTATGTTATGAATTGTACTCGACCTGACATATCATATTCTGTTAGTAAGCTGAGTCGATACACAAGCAACCCAGGTAAATGTCACTGGAATGCAATACTAAGAGTTTTGGGATACTTGAAGTATACTCAAAATTATGGTTTGCATTATACTAGATATCCAGCTGTACTTGAAGGATATAGTGATGCTAATTGGATATCTGATTCCAACGATTCAAAATCCACTAGTGGATATATTTTTACTCTTGGAAGTGCAGCTGTGTCTTGGAAGTCCTCAAAGCAAACATGTATTGCTCGGTCCACAATGGAATCTGAATTCATTGCATTGGAAAAAGCTGGAGAAGAAGCAGAATGGCTTCGTAACTTTCTAGAGGACATTCCAAACTGGCAAAAACCAGTGCCAGCTATTTGTATACATTGTGACAGTCAATCTACGATTGGAAGGGCTCAAAATCACATGTATAATGGTAAGTCTAGACATATCCGTCGTAGACATAATACCGTGAAACAATTGCTCTCAAATGGTATAATATCCATTGACTATGTAAAGTCTAAGGATAATATAGCGGATCCGTTAACTAAAGGTTTGGCAAGAGAGCAAGTTGAAAGATCATCGAGGGGAATGGGCTTGAAGCCTTTGGGTTAAAAGACACTATAATGGCAACCCAACCTAGTTGACTGGAGATCCCAAGATCTAGGTTCAAAGGGACAACCGAATTGTGCGTGACTTAGTTAAAAGTACTGTGGAGATTAAATTAAACTCCTTCCCATTCCTATGATGAGACAGTGCATATTTTAGGGTAAACTATGCTTTTAATGATGTCTATGACTTGGACAAATCCAAGTGAGGAAGAATTCCTAATAGAATCACCTATGTGAGTAGAAGGGGCCGCTTCTAGGAGAATTTTTTGAAGGCGGAATTCTCTGACAAATACTTATGAAACCAAGTGGTGTCCAAGGCCAAAATGGACACAAACGTGAGAACCAACTGTGTTCGAAGGGGAACTGTGTGAAACCTATTGTCTTGGTTTACACAAACAGCTGACAGTTCAAGGCATTACGTCCACTGATTAGCCAGTAAATCCGATAGTCTTTCACAAGGGAAAGTTCAAGGCTCTAAGGCTACTTATCCTGATACAGTAACCTTTCATTGTACTCGAACTAGTGTCTGCATATTCATCTGCATTTTGAAATGCTAATTTCCATTCATGTGGGGGATTGCTGGAATTAAACCCAACTTTGAGCTTAATTAATTATGGGACCCGAACTCCGAAATTAACGGGACCAAGCACTAATGTGTTCTCCTTAGTAAGGAGATCAAGTTGATATAATTACATGTTCAAAACTATTAATTATTGAATGAGAAATTATCTCTCAAAGTGACCCATTTGAACTTGGGTAAGTATGTTTGTCCCACATTGGAAATAAAGTAAAGTGTAAATGTGTTTATATAACCGCTTTAGATGGGTGACTTGAATATCTAGAAGCATGGGAGGAGAGCTAGACCATGCATGAACCATGCTAGTCTTAGACTAACCACACTCTCTCGCGCCGCCCGCCCGCCCGGTCCGGGCCGTGGTCGTGGCGCGGTGCGGGTGGGTGGGTGGGCCGTCGGTTCTACCCATTTCCTTTTTATTTTTTGACAAAACTGCAAATGTCTCTTCTGAAGAGATACGTATACAGTTTTGTATGCAACCAGTACATAAACAGTTTTAGTGCCTATTGGAGTGGATGCCTACAGTTGAGGTACCTCTCTATTCTCTTTTAATAGGCATAACATTTCAGTCCGAACATATTCTTCCATATATTTTCCAGAAATACATATTCTCTCTACATACGCATATACATATAGATAGGTCTGGTTCAGGTTCGGGTACAAACACAACATTTGAGTTCGTCGGTCTTCATCATTGCAGTGCTGCAACAGTGAAGGCGAAATCCGTTCTATCTTGGGAGGCATTTTGTTCGAATTCCTTAAGCACCGTAGAAGGAACAATATTGCCTTAAGAAAACTGTGGTATCACACAGGGCTCGAATTTTCTCTGGTTCTTCTTCTTGCATTATGTATTACTGGTTAGTTTACTGCTTCCTGTAATTTATATATCAACAGTTGTATGTATGTTGTATTATATATATATATATATATATATATATATATATATATATATATATATATAACAGAAGAGCATGTTGGAATAACATTTAATACCTCGTACCAGAGTGCATAACATGATGTGGAGAAAAGGGAGAGTATTTTTAAGGCCATTATCAGTAAAATCCCCTATAATTTCATTTTGCATCAATAAATCCCCTTCATTTAAGAAAAATCCTGCACTTTTAAAATTCTACCAACTTGCCCCCTTTCATATAATTTTGGACAAAAATACCCCTGAAAGTAGAGGGGTTTACCGATAAATGATTTTTATGGCTAAATTGCACTTTCACCCCATATTGTTAATATAAATGATGTTTTCACCCCTTATTTGTTTCACTTTGATCCCTAAACTAATTTTTGAAATGTAAAATGACTAAATTACCCTAAATGTGTGTGATGACCTATTTGTCAACCCATAAAGATATGAAAAGACCAACCTATCATCAGGGACGAAACTATAAAATTTTCTCATTGGGGGCAATCCATGATATTAGGGACAATAAGCCTAATTTTCTCAAAATTAAATGGGACAAATCTCAATTTTTGCTTATATTTTCTTCAAAATACTTAAATTATCATTAAAAAAAATAGGGCAGTTGCCACCATTGGATCCTTAGTGGCTCCGTGCCTGCCTACCCACCATTTACAAAAAAAATATATATATTTTGAATATTTTTCAAAAAATATATATATTTTGAAATATTTATATTTTTCCCAAAAATTTGTTTTCCAATATTTATATATATATATATATTGTGAAAGGAGGGTAGATTGATTTTTTCACATCTTTATGGGTTGACAATTAGGTCCTCAGACATATTTAGGAATAATTTAGTCATTTCACATATCAAAATTTGGTCGAGGGATCAAAGTGAAACAAATAAGGGGTGAAAGTGTAATTTATTCATAAAAAATCATTTATCAGTAAACCCCAAGGGTATTTTTGTCCAAAATTGTAGGAAATGGGGCAAGGTGATATAATTTGGTAAGTGCTGGGAGTTTTCTGAACCAAAGGGGGTTAGTTGATGCAAAATGAAACCATATGGGGTTTACTGATAATAACTCTATTTTTAATTATATTGTTGTTAATTGAATCATTATGTAGACATTAAAAACAAGAGACAGCATGATTAAAAACCTTCATTTTTTTTCTTTGTGTTTACTCGTAGTGGTTTGTTAGATCATAGATGACAATTTAATTGGGGGGTTATAATATATGCAGCAAAATGGAATTACAACAAATTGCTTAGTAGTTGGTGATAATGTTCTAACCACAGGTTAGACATATTTTTAAAAAATATATATTTTAATTTTTTTATAAGTGTGCTTGTTAAAAGAGCCTAAAGTTGTACAATTATGAATTTAAGAATACTCGTAAACATTGTCTCCAATGAAGCTTGAAGCTTGAAGTCTTGACCTTCTATTTGAAAGTAAGAGCCATGTACCGCTTGACCATTAATACTTTAGTAACAATTATGAACTTTGAATATATAGCTACGTATATGTGCAATATGAAAAAGGATTTGGAAACATAATGTTTCATCAACTAACAAGGTTGTTGAAATCGTAAACCTAAGTAGGATTGTTTGGGTCCATAAAATAGGAAATAGTATCTTCTACATCCTTCCTTCAGAAAAAAGTATCTTCTAACTAATTATTAATAAATAATTCGGTTTAATTTCTTGCAGAATGATATATTTGTAATACAACAAAACTATACTCCAAATATAATATAGGAACAAAATAATGAGATTTTGGATATTTAATTATTTTTTCATAAGATTGGGCCATATATAGGGATATTAGACTAAATTATTAAAATTTTGGGCTAACCTAAACCTCAAACCGTTATTTGAGACCAAAACATCCTAAAACACATGTATGTAGAATTGTGACAAAATCGTACAAAATTATACGATTTTAGGAGTTAGTATCGCGATTTTATCAATACTAACAAATAGAAAAGACTCGCTAGCACAGTTCGATTCATTTATAGCAGCAACATCTGGGTTCAATGTAATTTGGGTAAAACAATCAACCAGAGGTGGCAAAGATTTGGGCCGTTCTTATGGGCCTCATAAGTACAAGAATTAAGCCTATTTTATCCGTAATATCCACCTAAGAATTTCTCGCTCACACAATATTATCCAGATTTGTGAGATGGGTCTAAAATCCTCAAGGCCCATCAAAATCAATTTTGACAGCTTAATGGGCCAGCAATATCGTACTTTTGAGAACTCAATGGACCATACTAGAGGGTCAAAACATTTTAAGGGGGAGAAAAGTCCATACCAAGCTTGCCTTACATTTGTGAAAATGGAAATGGCAATGTTTTAGTTATTCCATGTGATAATATAGAACCATACTTGGTCCTGTCCCACAAGGAGTCATTCTCTTTGATGTGGTCCAATACAATTTGAACACGTGATAAAAATAGTTTTAATAAAGAATTGATATTGATTTATGTTTTTATGAATTTATGTCCATCTTCCTTTTATAAAAAGATTTAGCTATGTGACCAAATTGTATTAGACCACATTGTACTTGATCATATTAGCCGGAAAAATAAACTTGATCCTCACGGGGCAGAACCTAAATATTATCCTATATTTTACAGGTCTCATTGTGAGTTTTATGTATGCAAGTGCTCACAATTTCTATTACAATTCTACTTATAACATCTCTATCTCCCCCCTTGCACTTCAAAACTACACAAACACCTTTTTATGACCCTATTCGACAAAGCTTGTATACATAAGAAATGAGAAACATAAACTGATACCATACCATCTAACTTAGATCTTTATCAAAGCTCGGAAATATTTCAAAATTTTTTGCCAAGTATCATTCATAAAAGCTTTTCACTCCAATTAAAAACTCAAAAACAACATTTAAAAATCCATTCCAAATAGAGTTACAAGATAAAAAAAAAATATTTTCACAAATAGTTGAGAAGGAAAAAAAGAAGCATATATCAAATGCCTAATGGCCCAACTGTATAGGACCTTATTCTCAAATGGAGAGAGGTGATAAATCCGAATTTAGAATAATTTGGGACAAAACTCATTTTTTATAAAAATATTAATTAAAGGGATCCATACAATCAGTTACCCGTTCTCATAATTTTTTGTGCAATTTCTGAATGGATTAATGCTATATTTAAATGAGAGAATATAGAAATTAACTTGTCGCTCCATATTTGACATCCCATGAAAATGGTTGTGTGCAATATGAAGCTGGGAACAATATTAATTATTTATTTATCGGGAAAAAAAATATTAATTATTTCAAGGTCCGTGAGCCGAGTTTATTAGTTTACTAGTACGTTAGGTACGTAGCTGGGTGGTCAATAACGAACCCCCTCTTAACCTGCAATCTTGTAAAATGACAATGTATACATATATATATATATATACACACATGTGTGTATATAAACACCAAACGGTCTTTGACTGGGAATTAAAAGTTCAATTTTTATACTAAACGTGAGCTATGCTGTTGCGTGTAAATTGATTATTCAATAAAAAAGTTTTACACATGTTGCAAATTTGTATTGGCTTTCGATAGACAGTCAATAATTTATTTATATTTCACAAATGAAAGAGAAAGTTAATCCCTATGAAATTTAAGGTAACTAAAGTATGCTTTCTTCTCATGATTTTCATTCTTAAAATATTTTTTTGCTATCTAATGATAATTTTAACATACTATATTGGTAAGAACACAAAACTAGCTTTATACTCATATCTTTGTGCTTAAGATAAATAAACTAAATTTCATAATTTTCAAGAATTTAATAGTTCTTAAAGTTATTTAATAAGATTATGATATATCTTTGTGCTTAAGTGTACCCATAAGGTGTTTATTTTCCCGCCCATTTATAAAAAGATACAATATACGCATGAAGCCTTTTTTTGTTTTACCTTTCACCACTTCCACTTGGAGAAACAAAACTTTTAACTTAGTTTTTTAGTTTCTTCTTTCTATAGAGCACTCCAAGAATAGAAGATATTATTCGAACAAATAGAAGATTGAAGCTAAAATGAAGGTTTAGATTCCTAATTGAGTATCTCACCAAAGCAGTCCAACATATCAAATCTCTAGTGTCCCACTCCTATATATATATATATATATATGTGTATATATATATATAATATGATACGCGGGTGCAATGTCACACTTGCGTGAATAAACACCAAGAAAAATGAGCCTTATATATGTCTTGATTTGTTATTCTGGACCAATAATCTTCCACTTGTATTACTGGATATGGCCCTTGATATATGTATATATATATATCTATATCTATGTATGTATATATATATATATATACCTAACATGAACAAAATTCAGAGTTTGCCACAACCTACAACCGGCATTTGTTCTCCAACTTTGTAACTTGCCTTGTCCCACACTCATCTATTTGTTACAAGTACAACCCCCAAAATCAATCAAACACCACTTATTTGTTACAACTTACAACATCCAACGTCAACAAACTAATTCTTATTATTAATTTTATATTAAGATTCTGAGTTAATCAATCTTGCTTAATTAATACATCATTTTCAATGGTATATACCCCAGCTCAAAGAAAAGCTAGCTGTTGCTTCGAGAAACTATTTTGTTCATATATGTGACACACACACATATATATATATATATATATATATATATCATCGGTAGAACTGCTTAAATTATTGACTAAATACTCCGTATTTAATAATTCTGAAAGAATTTAAACTTATGAATGAGGCTTAATATATCGTTTTCTGTGAGATGTAGTACTCCAGAAGAAAGCAATTGCAGAAAGGAACTCTCAAATTCTCAATAATAGAATATGTGTGGGTTCATGGATGTGTGTATATGTATATATATATTGCTTAATTCAGTGACAAAGAATCATTATTTGCTAATTCCCGCAAGAATATGAGATTCAAACTTAAACATCATTTTCCCCTGGGTAAGAGAATTGGAGAAAAATGTGTCTTGAAGCAAAGGTGGACTAAAGAACCACCGAGTACTTGATAGTACAAACATGGAAAAAATTCAAGAGAATCCCATGCATTTTTGCACAATTGTGAGTTTACCGAGTATTCGGTAGAAATTTTACCGAGTAATCGGTGACCAACATACGAGATTTTTAAGGAAGACATTAAAGACTCCAATTCTGATTGAGATTTGATTTCTATTGACTTGTCCTCCACCCAGCCTCTCCTATAAATACAGGGGTCAACCCTATTATCTTGTGTTGTGTTGTGTAACACAGAAGGGTGAGAGAAACCCTAGATTGAGAGAAAGAAGAAAGAGATACAAAAGAGTGTTATTTCTTGGTATGAGTGAAACACCGGTAAGAGTCATGAATAATATAAGGTGATAAAAGCGTGAATATACAGTGTGTGTACGTGTGTATGATCTGTGGATCATCCCCTTCTAATCCTCTCATTGATTATAGTGAAACGGTGTTATTCGTGGACGTATGTTTGTTTTGACCGAACCACGTATATATCTTTGTGTCAATTATTTTTGGTGTGTGTTTGTGTATTTTCTGATTTGCAATTGTTCGTGATTTGACTATTAAAATTAGCAAACCCTAATTTTTGTTCTTTCCGGACGTAAAAACCCTAAGGGTGTGTTTGGATAGGGGTGTTTTCGTTTTTGTTCTTGTTTTTTTCACTGTTCACGGGAACAAAAACGCGTTTGAGAGCCTTTGATGGTTTTTGTTTTCGTGAACAGTAAACAAACATTTTCTTACCCTTAGTTCAAAATTTGAGAACATCAAAATGGTGTTTTTTTGTTTTCGGCACTGTTTGTTCTTAGCAAAAAAAAAAAAAATTTGTTGCAAATTCCCTAACCACCATCTTCAACCTCCAAATCCTAACCTCCATCTTCAACCTTCAAACATTAACCTCCAAATTTTTTTTTTCTTGTTTCCGAAAAGTTTTTAGACAAAATTTCCAATCAAACGTGTTTTTGTTTCTGGATTACCCTTAGGACAAGAACAAGAATTTTTTTTGTTCTCAAAAAATAAAAAACAAAAACGAAAACACTAATTTTCAAATGCACCTAACAATCTCCTTGGATTTTTTGATAATTAAAGTTATTACTACGAATCTTTGTACTGGTGCGAATTCAGTCCCCACAAATAAGATAAGATCAAATTACATTTGCCGTTGTGACCCGAACAAAAAATTATTTTGAATTCCGTGAAAATGGAACTAAAAAGTAGTTGATATACTTATTGAGTCATCACTATCATCTTATTCTGTTGTTTCAGACCTCATTGTGCAAGCTATTCATCTCGAATAATTTAGCACAGAGATGCATCATTAGTTAGTCTTTAATTTCCCTGTCAAGCTTATTAGCTAATATAGATAACAATAATAGCTAATATAGATAAAAATTATGTCAAAGCTTTTCTAAATATATATATATATATTGTTTTGCGTTTAGATGCCAATATTGAACTTAATTTAATGCATCTAAGGATATATCATATATTTTCTTGAGTAAAAGCACCAATAATTGGCATGCATAGTATTTTTAGATCTAACATTTTTTTTCTTAATTGACAAGAAAATTAAAAATCATTTGATTATCTCAAACTCACTTCAAAAAAAAATTTGTTGCTTACAACAGTGATACTAGAAGAAGAAAATTAAAATGGAAACAGTTATAGATTTCAAATTTTTTAAAATACAAGTAAAAACACTTCTAATCCCAAGATTATGCTATTCATCACTCTATTTTCTTTTTACTTTAATTCTCTCCGTACAAACATACCATTGGACAGATTATACTACCTTTGAAATATCCTAAAACTTTTAATAAAGTACTAAACCCATTCAAAGCTAATTAGCATACGTTTCAATAAAGTCATTAGTCATGACTCAAGTGACATTATTTTTACCTTTATTTGTTAGGTACATTATATCATTTGCATGCAAATTCTCATGCTATCATTGACGGTGCCGTGTGGCAATGTGAATTGTTGAGTGGATGCGTGGGGAATTATTTTGTATAAAATTATATGATATCGTTTTTTTATAATATTATATTGAAATTACCTAAAATATGGTAAAATAAGTCTAGAGGAAGGTGAATAGGGTTTTACTAGATTTAATAACAAATTAAAATTTAATTGCGGAAAAATTAATTTTAATCCAATTTGTTTAAAGCAATAATCCACGCAATAATAAATATAGGTGCAGAAAATAAAGCAAGAGATGACACAAATATTTTTACATGAAAAACCTTGGAAAACGTTTCATGTAAAAACCACGGATACCCTCTAGTATCGATACGCTATGAATCAAGAAGTACACAGACTCTATGAAGTTAGGACTTACAATCACTCTGATTCACCGTTTATCACTCGACGTCTGAAAGTCTTGAATCACTCGCACTACCACGAAACTCTCGCTCCGATTTTCATACTCTGACGCTTCTCAACGGATCAATGAACCACAAAGCCTCCTACTTCGATCTCCGTTTCTCAACGGATCAATGAATCACAAAGCCTCCTACATCGATCTCCGCTTCTCAACGGATTATTGAACCGCGAAGCCTCCTGCTTCAATCTTCGTACTCTAACGGCTCCGCTTATCAACGGATCGATACAACTGAATTGCACAAGGTTGCCTGAAGATCTTTCAACAACTAGATCATTCAATTGTCCATAAAGATCTTCAACGTTGAAACACAATTGAATAACCTTCACAAAATAGAGAAAATAGAATGATCAAACAATCTTTTTTTTTTTCTCTGCAACCGGATCTGATTTGTATGATAATTGCAAAGCTCTCACAAAATATAACTCACAAGCCACACCATTCTCTTTAGTTTAACTCATATAAATAGAGAAGAGTTGTCCAATTAGGGTTGAGAATATTTTTCCTTCATGATTCGTATTCCTATCATTAAGTCTTCCAAATATAAACTAATATACCAATGATAGTCCAATATATAAATAATAATTCATAACCATGTTATTAAGTAAATAGGAGTATTTAAGGCATCAGAATAATCATAAATTAAAAACTAAAGTCGGCAACTTCGAATTGTCAATAACTTCATTTCGAGTACTCGGTAAACATCTTGATAGCGCGGCATAACGCACTCATAGCGCCTCAAACCCATTGTTTTGCACGCTATCATCCGCGTTAAGGCGCGAATCTTCGAGTAGTCGGTAATAAAAAGTTCAAGTACTCGGTACATTAAAATCTCGAGCACTCGGCAATTTCAAAAATCAAATTGTTTATTTATTTACAATGTTGTTTCCGATCAACTTCCCTTCACAACTCTTTTGTTCTTCATAATTTTAAACTTGATTTAACACATTTGTTGGTCTTCATTTGACTTGTCAACTTGATTAACTCAATCCAATACTTACAACACTCCACATAATTTTTTATTAGAATCATGTTATTATAAATAAATGTTCCTACATGTATAATTAACATTTTAAATTTCTAATTTCATTTGTTTATGCATTTTCACTATTTTTGTAGGGTCCACGTGGATGGTAAACAGACATCATATTCCTTCACTGGACAGTTTCAAGATATTCAACCTTTGGCTAGGATAATTTTATTGTTTTGGACCTGGTACTGATCAAAGCAAAGATGCCTTGATGTACATATATATATATATATATAAATAAGGGTAAATTGCTTAAAATCCCCCTCAAGTTTACTCTCTTTCTCTACTATACCCCCCTAAACTTTCATTTTCTTGCACCATGGGCTTGCTCTCAAAAAATTTTACCCTTTCACCCTCCAAACTTTTTGTATTTCCACCTTATCTTTAATCATATCCTTACTATTATATTTCTTAATTCTTTAAATTACAAAAATATTATTTCTTTTAGTTAGAATATTAATTATGCCATTTACCTTTAATATATTAGACTAAATATACTCTCAAATATATATATATTTTTATAAGTTCTAATTATTTTATTTATAAATCAATTAATTTGGTATTAAATTTTAGTTTGATTTAAATCATAAAACTCATTCCTAATTAATATATTCATAAATAAATCACAATTTATGAAAACAATATATATATTTCGAACAATATATATATATATTTTCCGAAATATATATATATATATATTGTAAAATGATATATATTTCGGAATATATATATAATTCGTCAAAAATATATATTTTCCGAATTCTTTTAAAAAAATATGAATTTTTTCCGAAAAAATAATTTTTTTGGGAAAAATATATATTATGTTCCAAAATATGATTTTTTCCGAAAAATAATTTTTATTGAGAAAAATATATATTATTTTCAAAAATATGAATTTTTTCCGGAAAATAATTTTTTTGAGAAAAACATATATTATGTTCCAAAATATGATTTTGAGTCATAATAGCTAAACTACCATCAATAGTATAGGAGGGTTTAGTGAAATCAAACCTTCAAAAAAAGTATTTTTCAAAAAAATATGTATATTTTGGAATATATATATATTGGAAAATGATATATATTTCGGAATATATATATATATATATATATATATATATATATATATGATTCGTTAAAAGTATATATTTTTTGAATTGTTTTAAAAATATGATTTTTTCTGAAAAATATACATTATTTTATAAAATATAAAAAATATATATTTCGGAAAAAAATATAAAAAATATATATTTCGGAAAAAAATATAAAAAATATATATTTCGGAAAAAAATATTATTTTAGGAAAAAATTCATATTTTGGAAAATAATATATATTTTTCTCAAAAAAATTATTTTTTGGAAAAAAATCATATTTTTTTAAAACAATTTGAAAAATATATATTTTTGACAAATTATATATATATATTCCAAAATATATATCATTTTCCAATAAAACTTAATTTGATTTAAATCATAAAACTCATTATCCTAATTAATTTATTTTTTTGCCAAATAAAACTTTCTTTTCATAAAAATATATTCATAAATTGTGATTTATTTATGAATATATTAATTAGGATTGAGTTTTATGATTTAAATCAAACTAAAATTTAATAACAAGTTAATTGATTTACAAATAAAATAATTAAAACTTACAAGAAAAAAAATTTAACATTTGAGAGTATATTTAGTCTAATACATTAAAGGTAAATGGCATAATTAATATTTTAACTAAAATAAATAATATTTTTGTAATTTAAAGAATTAAGAAATATAATAGTAATGATATAATTAAAGGTAAAGTGGAAATACAAAAAGTTTGGAGGGTAAAAGGGTAAAACAATTTGAGGACAAGCCAATGGCGCAACCTTTTATGAAACTTTAGAGGGTTCTAAGCTCATTTCATAGTTGAGGGGGTATAGTAGGGAAAGAGAATAAACTTAAGGGGGTTTTAAGCAATTTACCCTATAAATAATAATAATAATAATAGCAAATATCTTTCACATCTATTTTAAGTTGGGAATCTGTCCTTCCTCTAATAACAATCAACTGGGCAATCGAAGATGATGATATTCCCATTCCATCACTAAGCCCTGTTTGATTTTTTTTTTGTTTGATATATATATATATTTACTGTAGCTGATTTTCAAAAAAATATATATTTGGCTCTCGGATTATGTTTTGAATAATAAAAAACGTTTGTGTTTTTTGACTTTTTTTACAAACAAAAAAATATTTCTTTTTTTATATTTTTACTATTCACTCAACATATATATATATATATATCACACTCATCGCCACTACTGCCACCACCACCACCGTTGTCGCCTACGATCACCACCACCATTTTCCTTTATCCCAGAATACCACTACCATTTTTCTTTTGCCCCAAAATATCACATATACATATTTGTATATTTACAATAAAAACATCAAAATCAAACATATTTTTATTTTAAACTTCAGCACTCCATAAGCACAAACACAAACATGTATTTATATTTAAATTTCACAGCATCAAACAAAAACAATAACCAAATATATCTTATTTTGGAGCCATTGGTTGTGAATTTAAGAACTGTTCGCGAATAAGCAAACATTTGACCACTGCATTATTTGATTTTATCTTTAGCATTGAGTCCACGCTACAATTCAATGGCCATGAAAGGCCATTATCTTGGATGACCTAAGACCACTACAACTAAATTAACTAGGTCACAAATCACAATAATTAACTCAAATAAATTATGGGACCCAATAAATGGTGATAAAATTATGTTTTAGATCGATGACCAGTGTCTTTAATTTTTTATTTTTTTTTAACGAGTAGTTAAAGACTATGAATGGAAAGACTGTTTAGAATAAATGAGTTGTTTTTACTCGAATTGCTAATAACATGATCTGTTATTGGTTGAATTGGACTTGGAACATTCTCTTCCGCTAAAACTTGTAATCCATCCGAATAAGCAGGGTTATAGTCCACCCGCAATCAGGGACGGATCCATATAGGGAATAGTCGGTTTTTTTTATATATATTTTTTATCCTAAAATTTTGAATATTTAACATTTAAATCTTATTGAAAATTTTCTTTTATTTTAGATACCACATAATTTAGATTTCTTTACAACTAAGTTTCCATTGAAAATTTGTTTTAAACCCTGCTGAAATAAATATATATTATTTATACCCCAAAAATCCACTATAATATTTTTAGCCCCCACTGAGTTGGATCTCTTGATCCGTCACTACCCGCAGTGATGATATTACTATTTATTGTGGAAAACAATATTACAAGCCCCATATCAAATTCGGTAGAAAGCGTTTTGAGTATAAACGGAGAGAGTTAGGGCCTATTTGGTTCATGTTTTGTGTTTTGTGTTTTTATTTTATTTTTCACAATAAAAGTATGTTTGACACTCAATTTTTTATTTTATACCATAGAAAAACATAAAGTAAATGGTATCATTTTTTCCCCTAAATAAATGGTATCAGTTTTAGAAAGTACCAAAATGATATATTTTTTGTGTTTTTATTAGTGTCCAAAAAAATACCACAATAGAGGAGAAAATAAGTGACCAGAACAAAAAAAATAAAAGCATCAATATCAAACATACTTTCAGTTTTGGCTCATAGCACTCCACAACAAAAATATATATTTCTGCTTTGTAAATTCCATATCACGAAAGCAAAAGAAGAAACCAAACGAGCCATTAGTATAGCCCGATTATTACTGAAATTTTCGAGTCGAATTACGAATCAGTGGTAGGGATGGCAATGGGGCGGGTACGAAACGGGTTTGCCTATAACCATACCCGCCCCATTAATTTTTTTTTAAATACCATACCTTTCACAGGTTGTCTTTTTCTAAACCATACCCGCCCCATTAAAACTTTATTAAAACCTTACTCGCCCCACCCCGCCCCAATAATGCAAAAATTTTCAGTATCTGTTTCGAATCATTAAACAAATTTACTAACTGCATAACATAAACATAATTTGCTCTTGTCTAAGTAATAGAATATATAAACTAAAATGAATTATAAAATAATATCAACCAAAAAATTTAAATTTAGAAATTCAAATAGTGTCAATATAAGCCAACACAGTGCATGAACAATGTGTAGTTTGAACACATACTATACTAATATTTCAAAAGGTTAAAATTTAGTTTGATGATGATCCATTCTTTATTTCCATTTGACAACATTTGTTCTCACCTCTTCGTCTTAGACATAATACACAACCACAATTTGACATAACACATTTTGATAATATGTTTATGCTACGCCCATGCAGTTGGAAGATTTTTTATTGATTAAAAGAGAAAACAAATAAGCAATACATAATACATATTACCTAAGTTGACAATATCTTATTCACAAAACTGATTCAAGCAAATAAGTAATACATAATACACAATCTTATATATATATATATATACACATTATAAAACAAATAAGGTAAATTTATATAAATGAGGTAAGGTGAGGCGGGGCTCCAATGAGTATCTATTAAAATTCGTACCCGCCCTATAACCCATGACGAGTTCAAACTTTTTAGCATACCTGCCCCTCTGAAATTAAAAACACTCCCAAACCCTTAAATAAAGGGGCGAGATGGGGCGGAGCTCCAACGAGGCGGTACAAATTATCATCCATAATCAGTGGCCCTCTTACACTATTTATAGAAGCAAAATCATGATTTTGATTTCTTAGTTGAAAAAAAAGGCAAAAAATTGGATGAATTTATTTAGTAATTCGAAATCAATTTTTTCTTGTTATTTATTTTACTATTTGTAAAATTCTTTTTACAATTAAAAAAATTAGTGTCAAAAGTACTAAAGAAAACATATACTTCTTATTTTTTATTCTATTCATTAGATGTAAAATTATTCTATTAAACATATTTTTACTTTTTAACATCAATTTGACACCATATAACAAATGTTAATAACGACATATAATAATGTAATCCTAAGCTGCCTTGTTACTAGAAAACTATTTTCATTAATAAGTGTGAATGTGAGGGTGTTGGTTTAAGTGCACCGACATGTTTAAGCTGTACCATATATATTATATAGGGTTATATGCACTGAGACCCCCTGAACTATGGATCAATTCCACTCAGAAAGTGATCAACGCGAGTGTTGACCACTTGCCCCCTCAACTTTCATTTTCCTTGCAATCACACCCCCGGAGGGGTTTTTGGCACTTAAAATTACTCTTGTGCCCTTTTTTCATTATTAAAGTCACATGTATGATTGCAAGGACATAATTGTCTCTGTTTGCTGTTGTTAATTGGCGCCAATGTACAGTAAAGTGAAAGAAGAAACTTTGCAACAAAAAATTATGAACAGTGCTTGAACAATATAATTTAGTGTTACAAAAAATTTGAAACTTAATGAATTGAATAGTGGTAATTTGCAACTGAACATACATTCAAATGCCTAAATATAATAATAAATTCAAACATTCAAAGTAGTAATTTCATTCCAACATACATACATACATATATTACATACCAAAAATATATATTATAATGAAGTTCAAGTAGCCTACTATCAAAGTGGTAATTGTTGTAATACCCCAATTGAAATAGATTAGATTACATATAACAAAGCCAACAAGGCTTGAAATGAGACTGATATCACCAAAATAAAAAAGTTTGGCTCAATCATGTGTGTGTGTAAGTGTGACATGTACAAAAATAATAATAAAAAGTCATTACACTATTCATGAAAACTACTGTCCAAAATGAACCATTTACAGTCCATGTCCAAAATATACAAAAAACAACACAAGATTTGTTGTTACTAGTGTCACCATTGTGACCAAGGAGAACTTGAGCCACCTTGGCCAGTTGGAACCTATAATTGAAAGATTCACAAAAATATTAAGAAACAACAAGAATGGTGTGTTTAGAAAAAGAAAAAAAAACTAATATTAAAACAATTTAGGATATGTACATTAGAGCAACTTGCTTAGGTAGGGGTTGGTGCCAGTGTTGATTGTCTTTGTTGTGAACCATCACCACAACTAACCTGTCATCATTAACATATTTTTTAGTGTGTAAAACAGTTAGAATTGTTCAAAAAATTGAATATCAATTTTTTTTAACTTATAGTGGACAAAGATCTTTGCTCGTCCTGCTACTGCTAGTGCTACTACTCTTCTTTTTGGTCCTTTGTCTTTCCTTGCTACTTTGGACTTCTTTCTTGGTGGTGGAGTTGTTGTTGCTGCTACTGCTGTTGTTGATGAAGCCCCTACAGATGATTGTGGACCTCTAGTTTTGCCCTGGCTATTCTTTGAAAATCTTTTACACTCACTTTGGACTTCTTTCTTAGGGATTAGGTTAATTTAGGGTTTAAGGATTAAGTTAATTTAGGGGTTAAGTCTACACCCCCAACAATACTAATTTTCATAAAGGGAAAACAGAGAAAAAAAAATTCATAAAGGCACCATTTTCCCATCATTAGAGAGCATGCAAGCAAAAAAAAATTAAAAAATATATTTTCAAAAGCTCATAATTTTTACCATATTAGTATAAACACACCCAAAACATTACATACTTTCATCATTGGCAAACATAAAAAAAAAAAAAAAATTTAATTCAGAAGACACTATTTTTCCATCATTAGAGAGCATGCAAGCAGAAAAAAACTAAAAACAATATTTTCAAAAGCTCCCAATTTTCACCATATCAGTATAAACACACCCAAAACATTACCTACTTTTATCATTGGCAAACATAAAAAATAAAATAAAATCAGAAGACACCATTTTCCCATCATTAGAGAGCATGCAAGCAAAAATATTTTCAAAAGCTCCCAATTTTCAACATATTAGTATAAAAATATCCAAAACATTACCTACTTTCATCATTGGCAAACATAGAAAATATATATATATATATTCAGAAGGCACCATTTTCCCATCATTAGAAAACATGCAAGCAAAAAAAATATATTCAAAAACTCCCAATTTTCACCATATCAGTATAAACACACCCAAAACATTACATACTTTCATCATTGACAAACATAAAAAAAAAAAAAAAATTAGAAAGGTATCACAAGTTACCATTTTTTCATCATTACATACCCTAACCCCAAAAAAAAGAAACAATAATATGACAGAGCACACACACACACAAAGCACATAATCATCATTATAGAGCTTGCAAGCATACCCTAAACACACAAAAAAATATAACTAATTTTAATAAATGCCAAACACGAAAAATAAAAATTTCAGAAAAGTATCCTTACAGAGCTTGCAAGCAGCAAAAACAAATTTAATAATAAAAAAATTCATAAACCACCAAGTTTTCATCATCACAGAACAAACAAGCAAAAAATATATAAACAATAAAAATATCTTACCATTAAACCACATGCAAGCACAAAAAATCTAAAATTCCATACAGAGATTCAAGAGTTAGAATTTGTGTACCAAAATAAGCAAGAATCCAAGCTGAAGAAACATCGAGACCCAAATATCCAACAACAAACCATCGGATCAACACCAAATCTCTCAATCTAAAACAAAACATAAATATTAAGGTTTATAACAACTAAAACTGTGAAATAATTGTTCGAAATCAAAAGAAATAGAAAAATACTTACACTAGGATATGAGATTAGACCCAAATAGTGAAATAAATACAGATCCGTCGAAACCCATAAAAAATACAGCGAAATAAAGAGATTGAAGATCAGATATGAAGGATTTAAGAGTAGATCAAGATCGAAATAAACTTTATATCGAATGAACACAACCTAACCCTAAGAATCCATGGTATTTTCGTATAAATACCACAAATTTAAGGTTAGATTTTGTGTATATGACATGAATTTGTATAGATATTCATGGATTTTGTATATATGCGATGAAGAAAATAATAGCAGAGAGAAAATTATAGAGAGAGAAGAGAGGAAATGAAATGGAACGGTTGAGAGTTTCTCTCTCTAGGACGATGGGGGTAAATGAAGGTGGTTGGGGGTAAGTGTAAAGATTAGGGTTAAGGGAATTCATGACATTTCACATGAAGATTTTTGTGTCATGTAATAACTCAGACTAGACCAGGGCATTCATGACTTTTCACAGCTTCAGGGGGGTGTGATTGCAAGAAAAATGAAAGTTGAGGGGGCAAGTGGCCAACACTAGCATTGACCACTTTCTGAGTGAAATTGACTCATAATTCAGGGGGTCTCAGTGCAAATAATCCTATTATATACCAGTTGCACTATTGGGCCTCTAAACATAACATTTAGAGAATTTTGAACCATTATTATTTCAAAAACATGCATATTCAATTCCAAAGTATTTAGTATTTACACAATTGACGACAATTCATCTATCAATGTTGATATTTCTAAATATGTTTTTGTTTTCTTCTGTTGTTTATGTTTTATAAACTGTCTAAACGCATTCACTTTAATAAATATTGTGGAAAGATCACAATTACCTTATATGTTGATGTGTGGTAAAAATGTAATATGTCATTGTAGATGCGTATTTTTGCACAAACACTCGAATGAATTTATTGAGGCTCTAAGGCCATATTTATAAAAAATAAATGGGTCTTCAGCCCATCATGATTAGGTTAAAATCCCCTTATTCTCGGGATTTTATTTCCTTCTACAAAATGGATTCCTTATCAAACCAAATTCTCGACTTTAGCCCCAAGTTATGATAACTCATGGGCTTGATCGTTTTGGGCTTAAATTCAGACCATTTACGGGCCCTCTATGTTGGGCTTGTTTCCTCTTCAACGGGTCTAGGTCTACTTACCTTTTGATCAATTTGTTCTTGGACCTTCTCTTTGATGGGCCGAGAATTTTGGCCCTTACACTAGTCCCTTTGGGTCTGACCCAATGCTTCATGGGCTTAACCCAAATATTAGGTTTAACTTTATGTCTTTTCGTTTCCTGTATATGCATATGTATACATATGTACGTACACGTGGGCTATCTTGCAATGATGATCCAACTTACGTGTGGGTTTGCAAATTCAAAACGACAGCTAGATTCCCTTGATCGACGTCCATATTCGTCTTGAAATGTTGCAACGCCTCCTGCCCCATTTAATGTGATGGTTGGACGTACCCTTTCTTCTTTACAAATACCTATATCCACCTATTACTTGGAATTTTCTCTATCACAAAAACCTCTCGAGTTCAAATCTCTGCATCTTTGCCTTCTGCAATTTCTCGCCTCTTTTTGGACTCCATTTCGCCGAAGCTACTTCTGATCATCTTCTCTGGCGGTTTATTTTTTGTTTTGGTAAGTGCTTATCTTTTTAAAGCTTTCTCTTCTTCTTCAGAATGTTTAAATCTCACCAGTTTTGCCAGTGAGGAGTTTGTTTCTCGGCCTCGTGGAGAATATGTAAAGAGTCGTACCGAGGAACTTCCGATGCTTCCTCAAGAAGATGAAAGGGTCGATGACATCGAAGAACTCCCCCTTATAACCCAGATAAACTTCCTGTTAATTTTCGCAAAACCCCAGATATCAAATCCCTTAGAAAACTGGTCAAACTTCCCTCTGCGTGAAGTTTGAGGCCTACAACCCTGAATTAGATTTTACCCAGGGTGAGGATGTTGGTCCTCACGACCTTCTTCTGTCTTATAACCAAGTGAAATTGGTTAGGTTTCCTTTTTACCCCCTCTTTCACTTCGTGTTTTTCACTTTGGGGTTAGCCCCTTTGCAAGTTAACCCCAATTTTTTTCGAATTGTTTCCATGTTAATCCTAGCAAATCGCGACTTTGGACTGCATCTTGGATTTGACGACCTCTTTCTGTGCTATCAGGTTCTGGAGATCTCCAATTACTTAGGGAGGTTCATGTTTTACCCTTTTAAAGATAGACACATTTGTGAGGGAAAAAAACGATTATGAAAAGGGATGGAAGGAGAGGATGGTCCTCAATAAGGGTCCCTGGTTTTATCCTTACTCTGCCTCATTTCCTATTCCTAGTGTTTTCGGTCCTGGCAAATTCAGCCCTTATAAGTTTTTTCATGGGCACAAGTTTCTTACATGTGCCATGATTGTGACCTCCATATGGCTAAATATATTTATGAGTGTTTTGGCGTCAGTAGCAAAAGGGTCTTCTTTTAGTAAAGTTTACAAAATGGTTAAGTTTTTGAAGAGTAAACTTTGGTCTGAGCGTCTTGACTGTACTAGTTTTTGACTCATGGTAATTTATAGGACATTTCCAGATTAAGAGCCTCTATAGACATGCTTTGTTTGACCTATCCCAATCTTTTTTATGCCAATCTAGAGGGTACCCCCAATCCTGCTACTGAGGGGACCTTTTCTTGAGTCATAACTGTAGCCCCATCGTCTGGGGCTATTATAGTGTCTGGGTCTGTTACAGTGATCGGGTCTGTTGTTGTCCAGTCCCCTGCCCCTTTCTTGCCTCAACTTTCTCCCTTCCATACTCATCCTTCTACTGAGGAGAGGTCCTCTAATAGGCAAAAATTAAAAGGAAAAGCTGGAGAGGATGGGGGGGATGCCCCTCTCTCCACTACTATGGCTTCCATGACTGAAAGGGCCAAGTCTCTCTGGAGTAGGGAGGACTTGGATGCCTTCAAAGCCCTTGATGGTCTTGAGTTGCCAGACAGGGTGATGGTCATGATGATGAGGGTACATTTTTCCTATGTACTAGTTTTTATCATGTTTTGTCCCCCCCCCCCCCCCCCCCCCCCCCTTTTTTTTCCTTTCTTGATTGAGCATTACTTTTTATTTAGGTGCTCTGCCCATTTTTTCCTTGTGTATTTTTCCACTGGCCTTTTATACTATGGGGGTTTTGTGTTATACTCGCTAGACCCATGCTGATGAACTGACCCATCAGACTGGTGAATTAACGCGCCTTAAAGATTCCTTGGCCTTGTCAGATGGGAGGGAGACCCTCTTGGTCAAGGAGGTTGCTTCTTTGAATGAGGATAATGCTGCTTTAAAAGAGAGCAGGGCTAAGGTGAATGCTGAGCTTGAAGATCTTCAATATCACTTGTCTCTTACTCATTCTGAGCTGGTGATGTGCCGCCAAGGGGGGTTGGCCATGAATTCGCGTTATGAGGTCTTCAACAATTGCGTTGCTGACCAGTTCTGGCGCAATGGTTTTGAAACTGCCCTGAAGGAGCCTGCGTAAAGAAAGCCTGCAGACCCTGAGGCCATGGATGTGCATCTTGGTGTAAAGGTTCCTTATGATGCTCCAGACCCAAGTCCAACTGAGGAGCTCTTCTCCAAGTTCCTTACCGCTGGCCCTCAGGGCTCAGAGGCTCTAGCCCCTCCTTCTTCTTAAATTGTAAATGATGTTGATAGGGCCATAATACGTATCTTGTTCTTATCTTGAGCTGTAATGTATCTCATTTTTTGAAACTATCATCTCCCTTATTAGGAACAATCTCCCCTTTTAGTTTTGCTTATTAGACCTATCTCTGAACTTTTGTTGCCAATTGGGCAAATTTACATATTTCTTTTTAATGAAAAATCTTTTTTCTTTAATTTATTCTGAATCTGCCAAAGTTTGTATGTCTTAACTGATTACTTGTTTCATCAGTATGTGTATGCCTCTGACATTCAAGTTTTTGGTTGATTTAACTATAGGAATGATAGTTCCCTTGAGTTGGCTCAGGCACGTGCCTCTGTTTTTTATAACTTAGGAATAAATTCTTCTTTTTAAATGATCCAGACGTATGCCTCTGCCAATTTTGTAACTTAGGAATAAATTCCTCTTTTAAATGGGTCAGTCGTATGTCTCTACCCTTTTTATAACTTATAAATAAATTCCTCTTTTAAATGGGTCAGGCATATGCCTCTGCCATTTTTATAACTTAGGAATAAATTCCTCTTTTAAATGGGTCAGGCGTATGCCTCTGTCATTTTTATAACTTAGGAATAAATTCATCTTTTAAATGGGTCAGGCATATGCCTCTGCCATTTTTATAACTTAGGAATAAATTCCTCTTTTAAATAGGTCAGACGTATGCCTCTGCCATTTTTATAACTTAGGAATAAATTCATCTTTTAAATGGGCTAGGCATATGTCTCTGCCATTTTTATAACTTAGGAATAAATTTTTCTTTTAAATGGGTCAGGCATATGCCTCTACCATTTTTATAACCTACGAATAAATTCATCTTTTAAATGGGTCAGGTGTATGCCTCTACCATTTTTATAACTTAGGAATAAATTCCTCTTTTAAATGGGTCAGGCGTATGCCTCTACCATTTTTATAACTTAGGAATAAATTCCTCTTTTAAATGGGCCAGACGTATGCCTCTATCATTTTATAATTTAAGAATAAATTCCTTTTTTAAAATGAGTTTACTAAAATAAGTATTTGAGAATGCGAATACTTAGGCTCCGGCCTCTTTTATTCATTGAATTGAAAACAAATAACAAACAATGTGGGTGTGAATTGCCCCTGCTAATTTTAAAGAATTTTGAATCTAATTATGGATAGTACATCTTCAATCTGGAGGCATTTTGAGAATTGGGTTCCATGCGTCCATTGGATTTTCTAAGCCGATAAGCTCCTTTGCCAATGACTTTGGTCGTGGTGTAGGGTCCTTCCCAATTTTTCTGAAGCTTCCCAATGATGCCAATTTTCTTCCTTATGACCATATGGCCTACCTGGAATTCATGTCTCCTTACTTTTTGGTTATAATTTATTCTTATTCTCTGATGATACTCAGCCAATCTTGTGGCTGCCTTATCTCGCTTTTCTTCCAGAGTGTCGAGAGCTTGCACCAGGTTCTAATTGTTTTGATCCTCTTAATAATTTTCACTTCTGATAGTTGGGACTGCATTTTCAGTTGGGATCATTACTTCTACTCCATATGTCATGGAAAGTGGGGTCTCTCTAGTTGGGAATCTTAGAGTAGTTCTGTATGCCCACAGAACTTCTGGTAGTTTATCTGGTCAGAGTCCCTTAGCGTCTTCCAATTTCTTTTAAAGATTATTCAAAATAATATTGTTCGTCCTTTTAGCCTGTCCATTTCCCTGTGGGTATTTGACTGAAGACGTCTTGAGCTATATGCCATGCTCTTCGCAAAAAGCCCTGGTCCACTTGTTGTCTAAGTTCAGACCATTATCGATCATTATGACTCTGGGGGCCCCGAAACGACATATGATCTGTGTCCAAATGAATTTGATCACATGCCTATGAGTGATTACTAAATATGATTCTGCCTCTACCCATTTGGTGAAGTAGTCTGTGGCAATCAGTGTTAATTTCACATGCCTTAGTGCTTTTGGAAGCGGTCCTATGATGTCAATCCCCCATTGTGAAAAAAGGTGTGGATTGAGCGTAAGATTGAAGAGCTCTGGTGGGAGGTGAATTGGCACTTGTGACATCTCCTAACGAAGGCTTCTGTATCTTGAGAAAGATAAGGCCAAAAATAACCTTGATTTAGTACTTTGTGAGCAAGTGACCTTCCACCTGAGTGGTTGCCACATGTTCCTTCATGAATTTCCTTCATAATGGCTCTGGCCTTGGAAGGAATAAGGCATCTGATATATGGTCCTCCAAAAGATTTGCAGTATAAGTGTCCGTTAATTAGAGAATACATGGTGGACTTCGTACGAACTTTTCTGGCCTCAGGCTTGTTTTTCGGTAGTGTTCCATCTTTTAAATAAGACACAATTGGATCCATCCAACTGGGTTCCCACGGAATTATGCAGACACTCTTTGGTTGTTGTGTGTTTGGGATCTCCAAGTAGTCTATAAGTGCTACCCTGGTCAAGTCTTGTGAGTTGGATGAAGCCATGCTGGCCAGTCTGTCTGCACCTTCATTCTCTTCCCGCGGGATCTGCTAAAGGGTGAATTGATTGAAATGACTAAGATTTGAATGAGCCAAGGCCCTGTATGGTTCTAGTTTTTCACCAGTCTCATATTCCCATTGATATTTTTAACAACAAGCTGGGAGTCGCTGTATATCCTGAGGTGTCTTACTTGAAGATTCTAGCATAATTTGATTCCGGATAGTAATGCCTCATACTCAGTTTCGTTATTGGAGAATGGAAATTCTAATCGAACTGACTGATGTATTTTTGTTCGATATGGCATTATGACTTCCAGACCTAATCCAACACCCGTAATCCCAACAGATCCGTCGACAAATAAGTTCCATTCTGGCTCCTCTGACTTTAGATGCTCAAGTTCTGGTTCCACTTCTAAAAGAAAATCAACCAAAGCTTGCCCTTTGATGACAGTTTTGGGGACATAAGTGATGTCGAAAGCTTCCAACTCAATTGCCCATCTGGTGATTCTCCTAGTTAGGTCAGGTTTGGACATTATGGCCATGATGGGGAATGTCATTAGGACAATGATAGGGTGTGTCTCGAAATAATGCCTAAGTCTTCTTTTGGCATTGACTAATGATAGAATTACTCGTTTCGTGGTAGTGTACCTTGTCTCAGGGTCAGTGAGTGATTTGCTGGTGTAGAAGACTAGGACCTGGTGAGTTTTTTTTCTTTGACTAGTGTTGCACTTGTTGAGGAAGCTGAAACTGCCAAGTATAAGTGCAGTTTCTCCCTTGACTCCGGAGAAATAAGCATTGGGGGACTCATGAGGTACTCCTTTAATCTTTTTAGAGCACTGGTTTGTTTAAGTCCCCATTTGTTGCCCTTTCCTGCTTTTATAGCCTGAAATAATGGTCTGCATTTATTTGTAAGTCTGAAAATAAACATGCTTAGCGCAACCACCCTTCCAGTGAGGGTCTGGATTTCTTTCTAGATCTGTGGCTCTTCTGTGTGCACCAAGGCCTTAACCTGAGCGGGGCTTGCTTCAATCCCTGTTCTGTTCACGATATGGCCTAAGAATTGGTCGGATGAAACTCCGAATGAACATTTTGATGGATTGAGCAGCATTCCGTAGAGTCTGACTGCCTAGAACACATCTCTCAGGTGCTGAAGGTGATCCTCTTTCTTTTTGCTTTTAACCACTTTGTCGTCAATGTACGCCTCCGCAGTATGACCCATCAGGTGGCCAAAATTTTATTTACAAGCCTCTAGTAAGTAGCACCTACATTTTTTAGTCTGAAAGGCATTACTTTATAACAAAATGTATCTTCTTCTGTGATAAAAGACGTTTTTTCCTCATCTGCTGAATTCATAGGTATCTGGTTGTACCTGGAGTACGCATCCAGGAATGAGAATCTTTCATATCCTGTTGTGGCATCCACCATCTGGTCAATTTTTGGCAGAGGGAAACAATTTTTTGGGTATGCCTTGTTTAAATTGGTGAAGTCGATGCAGACCCTCCATTTCTCATTCTTCTTCTTGACAACGACCACGTTGGATAGCTAGGTGGGATACTTGACTTCCCTGATGAATCCGACCTCTAGCAACTTTCTAACCTCGTCAGCTATGATATGGTTCCTTTCCACTCCAAATCGCATTTGCCTCTGCTTGACGGGTCTGGCCTCAGGGTCAACATTCAGGTTGTGTTATGTGACTGATGGATCTATGCCTGGCATATCCAGGTGTGACTAGACGAATATGTCCATGTTGTGCTATAATAACTTTATCATGTTTACCTTTTCAGGGGTTGTTAAGGTAGACCCAATGAATGTGGTTCGTCCATCTCCGGTGGGGCTGATATTTACTTCTTGGAGTGGCTCTGTCGTATTCTGACTTTCCCGACTCTCCTCGAAAGGGTCCATTTGTAATTACTATTTTTCCCTCTGCTTCGAGCTCTCCTGAACCTCCTCGTTAGACTTGGTCCAAGTGTTGAGGTTCTTCATTAATACTGCATAACATTTATTTATTGCTACTTAATCCCCTGGGATATCAATCATGTCCACCCCGTTGGGATCCATACACCTCATCACTTGATGGAGGGTTGATGGTACCCCCTGCATCCTGTGAATCCAGTCTCTGCCCATAAAGAGGTTGTATGACAGCTTTACGTCTACTACGACAAAATTTTCCCTGAGTGTCCTTCTGGCAGCTGACACGGGAAGCTGGATGACTTCGATTGGCTCCACCCTTTACCCATCAAATCCGGTGAGGGGGACTCTAGCTGGCTGCATGTGGTTGATGTCCACTATGAGTTTGTTGAATGCCCATTTGGTTATGATATTTGTGTTATTTCTAGGGTCCACCATGACCCTTTTAACCAAACAGTTAGAGACCATGAGTGATACCTGAGGTCGTTTTCAAATAAACTAATTTGTGGCTCCTCTTTTCTATTGGAAGTCTAGCAAATCTCGCCAACCCTCCTAAATTTGTGTGCCTGATGCATCTGGGATCTCCTGACCTCCTCTGTCTCCTCTGATACTTCACCCCCATGGACCAGATGGATTACTCGTACCGGTTGCCCTGCTAGAGTATTGTTCTAAGGGGTTTTTTGTTAATATTCGGCCCGTGTCTGGTATTTTGCCACTTACTTGGATAATTCTCCTTTCGCAATCATCGTCTCTACCTGTCTGCGTTGATTCTTGCAATTGTTAGTGTGGTGGCCATACTCACTATGGAAGGCACAATGCTTTGTCATATGTCTCTGTTACATGGGTTGTCTCATAGGCAAAAGGGGTTCTGAAAATCCCCTTCTTTTTTTTCTAGGAAAAGCTTTTCCAGACTTATTTTAAGAGGAGTCGCCATGTCTTCCACTTTTTGTTTCTTGCTGGTGGGCCTGTTTGATGAAGGGTTTGGAGCCTGACGGGCTGGCTTCTATTCCTTGATGCGATATTTGGTTCTAGATTTGACAGTAATCATGGTGGCTTTTTTGCGTCTGACCGCCTCTTCCTCCTCAATCCGGAGGTAACCCCGGGCTCTGGAGTATAACTCCCCTATATTATTCGGGGGCCTTTTTACCAGAGAGGAATGGAACTTAGTACCTGGGATCAGGGTCATCCTGCATGCTTCTACTGCAAAAAATTTGGTCACACTGGTCTATGGAGGACATCTCTCTGGTAAATCTGGACAAGAAACTCTGGAGACTCTCGTCCTTTTCCTGGGTCATAGTGAATAGGCTGGAGATGGTCTTCTTCTGCCTATGATTGCCATAGTATTATGCTATAAAGAGTTCACACAACCTATTCCAACTGTTAATGGAACCAGGGGGCTGCTTCCTGAACCATAGAAGATGCACCTCCGTCAGGCTAGTGGGGAATACGTTGCACATTAAGGCCGCATCCTTCTTCCATGCAGTCATCTTGGTTTGGTATTGGTAGATGTGATCCGTTAGGTCTTTGGTACCATCATAAAGAGTGAATGTTGATAACCTAATTTTTTTTGGGTATTCAGCCTGATCTATGTCATATTTGAATGACGATCTGATCATGTCTACGGCTGCATGGGCAGCCAGTCTTTCAACGTGGGTGCCTGGGCTTTCATGTTCTCCAGCAATTGCCTCTGGATTTTAGCGACCATGTCCTCCTGATCTTTCATTGTGGGCTGAGTCTGGACTAGGGGATCCTTGTGCCTCTGGCCGATGACCTCTTCTAGTTCATCAATTATTCTGCTCCCCGTGCCTTCTCTCTCAGTATTGTGGTTCCCATCATTCCGGGTGGATCCGGGAAAACGCCTTCGTTGTTGGTGGTGTTGGCTTGGTTTTTCGGGTTGTTAAGGTTAGGAGCCTGACCTTGCCTCTGGCAGAGTTCTGCATTTTGATGTTCCAATTCTTCGTTCCTTCTTTCTACCGTTGCCAATCTCTCTATAATTGCTTGAATTTAAACAGTTTGAGCATTGTTTGCCTCGACTAATGCCGCTAAGGACCTCGTGTCCACCACCATAATTACCCTGAAAAGATGTTTGGAAAAGGGAGATTGAAACAAGAAGAAGAAAAGAAGAAATCGGATATCAACCTTCGTTTCCAACAGACGACGCTAAAGTGTAGATGCGTATTTTTGCACAAACACTCGAATGAATTTATTGAGGCTCTAAGGCCATATTTATACAAAATAAATGGGTCTTCAGCCCATCATGATTATGTTAAAATCCCCTTATTCTCGGGATTTTATTTCCTTCTACAAAATGGATTTCTTATCAAACAAAATTCTTGACTTTAGCCCCAAGTTGTGATAACTCATGGGCTTGATCGTTTTGGGCTTAGATTCAAACCATTTATAGGCCCTCCTTGTTGGGCTTACATTCTTTTCAACGGGCCTGGGTCTGCTTACCTTTTGAGCAATTTGCTCTTGGACCTTCTCTTTGATGGGTCGAAAATTTTGGCCCTTACAGTCATTTTACATCATTTATTTCATTTGTAACTATTATTCACTTTGTAGATTTTGAATGATTTATTATTTAAAATATATGCATATACCATCACAAAATATCTACTCAATTGACGACAATTTTCTATCAAAGTGTGAGTGATGACAATTTTCTATCAACCCATAAAGCCATGAGAAGTAAAACTTGTTATTAGAAAAGAATGAAGTTTTTTTAATTATATTGGTTCCTCAGTAGCTGCAGAGGTATTCATGTATGTTGCGTGAAAGTCTAAAGGTTCTCGTTATGTGGGGTTATTCAAATGTTGATATTGAGGGAAACAACCAATCTGTTATGCTCCTTTCTCCTACGAATGAATTTTCATCAGTTATTTTGGAAGATGTTAGTTTCATGATTCATCAAAATGTCTCTTGGAAGTTTTTGTGGACTCCTAGATTCTATAATTTGATTACTCACCTTATTAGTAAATGGGTTCTCAAATCATAAAATTGTGAACTGCATTGGGATGTATGGCCTCAGTGGCTCATTTGAGTCTTATGAATTAATAACCTCCGAATCAGAATCTATTTGTTAGGTTCTTCTTAAGTTGTAATTCGTAGCCAGTGAAAAAAGAAAAAAAAGAAGTAAAACTTGTTCAAATGTCGCATGTCATAGCAAGTCAACGAGAATTTTTTTATGACTTGTGATTTGCTTCTTTTTTTTTTTACACGTGTTTTATAATTAATATTCACATCTAAATTAAATAATAACCATGGGTAGAAAAGGCCGGACCAAAAAGTCTACTTGTCCGGCCAAATTTATAGTATTTAAAACTTTAACCAAAGTTTATTAACTTTATACTATTGTGGTCCAATTCGGGCAATCCGTAAATTTGATGTTTATTCAAAATTTTGTATTCTAATTTTATTTTATTCAAAATTAAAAGAATAATCTTATTATCAGAACTTCCAATTTAAAGTAAGTGTAGTTTTTATTTATTATTTAATCTCTAATAAATATTACGTTTTAGCCTAAATGACTTGTTTCTATCAAGAAAATAGTGAAAATCAGGGGGAAAAAAAAGGATCCGAAAGAAATTAAAAGTTATTGATGGATTTAAAATTGCTTTCATTGTAATCCAATGATATATCTCAAAATTTAAATAAAAAAAAATATAATTTTATTAAATGTGTGTCTGGAAGATTATAGAAATCTATCGGATTAATTTAAAATTACATTAGTCTTATCCAGTTTTGCTAATTTTCATTTTTAGGAGGATTATAGTTGATGAAAATAAAAAGTAAAGAGAAAACAAAAATAGAAATTTATTGAAGTAAGGTATCCATCGCAAAAGAATTTAAATTACATAAAATAAAGTTGCTGTTTGTTTACAGTTGAACACATAATTCAATCCAACGATCAAAAGCTTGAAGCTATGAATCTCAATGGCCGAGACCTCACGTGAAGACCCGCGTGGAATGAAGTAAAAGAATGTGAAAACTCGGCATTGAACAGAAGACTCTACTATGAAAACTTGATACTATATTACTAATACATATACATGTATCTATATATATATAGATATAGTAATATTATATACAAAAAATTGTATTATTCGGGGAATCTAACTGCCCCTGAAAATATCTGACTGCTGCCCCGAAAGGCCAGTCTTAGTAACTGCCCCTTCCTGACACCGGTCAGCTGCCCGCTCCTCACTATTCATTGGGCAGCTCCGATCTCCAACGCTCTTCTCTCTCACACACACAAACACACTGACTCTCTATAAGTATTTATACACTAATTAAAATGTTAAACTTTACTCGTACCATTGAACCATCGAAGCCGCCACCGCCACCACCACCGCCACCTCTGGGGATGGTGGCGCCAACCGTCTCCGGCGGAGTGTAATTTTTCCATCATATATACACATATATAGAGAGAGAGAGAGCAGAGAGGAGAGAGGAAATGGGTCAGGGACTTAGTTGCAGAGGTAGCCATGAACATGGTCTATTCACTGCTGTCCAGTTTGGGGACTTGGACACTGTCGATACTATATTGGAGAGAGACCCAACTCTCATCCACCAGACCACAGTGTACGATCGCCACTCTGCTCTTCACATAGCCGCTGCTAATGGCCAGATCGAGGTGGGTTCTCTGAATTTTCTTGATTTTCGATCGAATTTCGATGTTTTATTGGGATTTTGAGGAATTTCAATTGTTTGGTTTTCTGGGTTTTTTGTTGGGATTCAGCTTGTTACTATGCTATTGGATCGATCTGTTAATCCGGATTTGTTGAATCGGCATAAGCAGGTGAGCTTTTCTCCGGTGCCCATTTGGTTACTGAGAAAATTAATGGCTGAGAAAATTTAAGTTTGAATTATTTTCTGTATTCCTAGCAATCAAATATAATGTGGAATCTTCAATTTCTATTGTTGTGAATGCTGTAGACTCCCCTGATGTTGGCTGCAATGCATGGAAAGATCTCTTGTGTGCAGAAGTTCATTGAAGCTGGGGCAAATGTATCTCTACTCTCTCTCTCTCTCTCTCTCTCTCTCTCTCTCTCTATATATATATATATATATATATATATATATTTATGTATGTATGTCTGTCTGTCTATCTGTCGGTATGCACATATATGTTTGTTTAAGATTTTCGAATTTCTATATCAATTGTGTATCTAATTGATATGGTTACTGCGATAATTGATGCAGATTTTGATGTTTGATTCACTTAATGGAAGAACCTGTTTGCACTATGCTGCTTACTATGGCCATTCAGATTGTCTTCAAGCAATTCTCTCTTCTGCCAGAACCTCCCATGTTGCTGCTTCTTGGTGAGTTTTCTTTCTCTAGATCAATTATCTCAGTCTGGGTTATTGATTTGGAAAATTCATGATTGTCGGTACTGTGTTCTGGATTGAATTGGGTTCCATTGGGTTCCAGGGGATTTGCTCGGTTTGTGAATATTAGAGATGGTAAAGGAGCAACCCCACTGCACTTGGCGGCCCGGCAAAGACGGCCTGAATGTGTCCATGACTTGTTAGACAATGGAGCTCTTGTTTGTGCTTCTACCGGAAATTATGGGTAACTGTTCTCTACTTATTTCTTATTTTGTTTTCATTTTTGTACTCTCAATTTCCGTATTTGATTTGAGAATATTTTTTCATACAGCTTCCCCGGAAGTACTCCGCTGCACTTGGCTGCTAGAGGGGGTTCTCTAGGATGCATTCGGGAATTGCTGGCGTGGGGGGCGGATCGACTTCAAAGAGATTCATCAGGGTACATCTCAATTTCTGTGTTCGGTTGGAATTGGAAACTATATAAATGCATATCATGTAGTTAGCTATGTCTTTAGTTTTGAAATTTTCTTTTGTTCTTGGCAACCTTTATTCTGCTGATAATTCATTTGTTCTTGATTTGACTTTTTTGAACAATTGAGTTAAGGTACAGAGCACAAACATTTTCCCTTGTTTCATAATTCTAACAAAATTAGATTAATCGGCATATCGTGTTGGAGAAGGTAAATTTTAATCACTAATTACCAAAAGGATTTTTTTTTTTCCCGGGTAAATCCCCATGTCATGTTAACCACAAAACTTTTGTTTTTTCTTCTCAACTCATTATATGGGGCATCTACATGCAAGTTAAAAGGTTTTTAGTTGAGAAATTTTTTTTTTTTCTTCAAAATATCTTGTTTGTTCTGGATTGGATTTAAGCTAATTAGGTGCAGAACATCAAGCTTTCCTCTTGATTCAATTTTTGTTTTGTTAATAATAATTTCTTAATGACCTCAATTGATATTTTGGTTTTACGGTGGACTATGCAGGAGAATGCCATACGCTGTTGCTCTAAAGCACAAGCACGGAGCTTGTGCAGCCTTGCTGAATCCTACATCAGCAGAGCCTCTTGTATGGCCATCACCTTTAAAATTCATAAGCGAACTTAATGCAGAGGCCAAAGCTTTGCTAGAAACAGCCCTAATGGAGGCGAACAAGGAGAGGGAGAAGAACATCTTGAAGGGGACAGCTTACTCGGTTCCATCTCCTTCACATTCCAGTTCCGGGTGTGATGATGACATTTCTGAGGTAATTTCCTTCTGATTCCTTCTTAGCAAGGTTTTGAATCTTCAAATTACAATCAAATTTCATAATTCATACACGATGCAAATCCCAGATATCGAAATTCTCACTGAATTTTAATTACAGGGCAGGAAAAGTGTCAACTTATTAAAGATTACAAAAATTGAAACCAAATGGTGATCTCTTAGATTTTAATATTGTTCTTTTATGGTCTTGTTAGGTCCAGACATCCCAACTGACCAAAATATTCTAATTCCTACATTTTTCTTGTATCATGACATTGTGATGTGGACTGCCCATCTTCATAGAAAGTTGTTAGAGACCTAATCCTGCGGATATATTTGTCTGAAACTACTGTCTTATTCAATATGATTTCCTTGGCTTCGGTATACTTATATAAGGTATAAAATGTCTTGTCTTGGTAGTTAATTCAATTGATCACTTGCTTTAGGTTCTAAATTGTTTATTTGAGATGAGTTTAGGTAATACTGGTTCTGGCCAAGCAAAACAATAAAACTAATCGAGTTTCGAGCTGAATCCAAGAGTACCCAAACACTTCGTTTGTGTGTGTATCAAAATTAACTTGTTTTGGGTCGTTTTAATTATTTTCCACTGATATTTGAGTTAGCGACTAGGATTTCGTCAATCTAGTTGTGTCAAAAGCCATGTTTGTCTGCAAAATTTGCAGAAGATAACCTATTCTCACAATGTCCCAATAACTATTTCTATGCAGACAAGTGACACAGAACTATGCTGCATATGCTTTGATCAAGTATGCACAATTGAAGTCCAAGACTGTGGCCATCAGATGTGTGCGCAATGCACGTTAGGGTTATGTTGCCATAATAAGCCGAACCCAACAACTGCCTGCCTCACTCCACCAGTATGCCCATTTTGCCGAAGCAGCATTGCCCAACTAGTGGTTGCCAAGATTAAGATCGACAACAACACTGATCTTGACTTCGACCCCTCAAAGCTAAGACGGTCAAAGAGGATCCGGAACTTCAGCGAGGGCAGCAGCAGTTTCAAGGGCTTACCAGCAGTGGGATCATTTGGCAAAATGGGAGCCCGTGGCTCGGGGAGGATTGCTGCTGAAAATGAGTGGGTCGACAAGCCTTGATACCGGGTTGAATTTGGTTTCAAGGATTCAAGTTGGCGATCCACTAAGGGTCGGACAGGTCCACGACCCGAATGGGTATATATAGAAGTGTCTCTATCTGGCTTGTAGATTTGGGAAATAAGCAAAGAAGTGATTTGCAGGTTTGGGTTGGTGAGCTTCATTTGGTGTAAAATTTGTTTACTTTAGCTTGAAGAAGCGTTGGGTCCTATTAGTTTCCTGAATTGAAAAGCAAAAAATCAGAAAAAGAAATGAAGAATTCTTTATATTTCCTCTTCTTTTTCAAAGTAGAATTCAAACATTCTGTAATGTCTGCTTCTTAAGAGAACATCGAAATAGCCATTTGAAAGAGTCAACTTAATGGTGTTTACTTTGACCCCACTCTGTGACATCTCTTTCTGAAAATGTGGAATTGTGAAATGAATCTTTGGTTTTATAAAACCTATGCATACATGCATATATAAGATAATAAGATATGAGGAAAGAACAATAAGGTACATCAATTATATATTGAGACAATCTGGATGGGTCACACCATTTATTATCTGACCTGAATTTTGACACCTTTGCTTGAATGATTTGAGAAAGATGGCCAAGTCGGGGGTCTGTCACAATGAGAAAAATGATGGGGTACTCTTAGGGCCGTTTGATTTCTGGTCTGGTTTGGTTTTGTCCGGTTATTCTGGCTATTTTGGTTTCGTTTGGTCTTGTGTGGTTTTGTAAAGAGTAGTGGCCAATGGGACCCACCATAAATTATATATATATATATAGAAAGAGAGAGAAAAGAATAGTGGTCAGCGGGACCCACCATGAATTATATATATATATAGAAGAGTAATTTGCACTAACACCCCTTGATGTTTGGTTTTGCTTGGCATGACACCCTAAATGATCAAAATACCCTTCATAAAATTCGAAAATATTAAGGATAATGTGAAATGACATTTATGCCCCAACCCCAAATATATAAAATTTTGAAAAACATATATATAAATTCGAAAAAATATATAAAATTCAAAAAAATGTATAAAATTCAAAAACAAATATTTAAATTTTGAAAAAATATATAAAATTAGAATAAAATATATAAATTTCGAAAAATATATATAAAATTCAAAAAATATATATAAAATCAAAAATATATATATAAATTGAAAAATATTTAAATTCGAATATATATATTTCAAAAAATATATAAAATTTGAAATATATATATAATTCAAAAATATATATATATTTCAAAAAAAAAAAATTCAAAAAATATATATTTTCAAAAACAAAATTCAAAAAATTATATAATTTCGAAAAACATATATAAATTTCAAAAAATATATAAAATTTGAAATATATATATATAATTCGAAAATATATATATATATAATTTGAAAATTATATTTATTCGAAAATATACATATTTTTTGAAATGATTATATGTTTTTCGAAATTATATAATTTTTTAAATTTTGTTTTTGAAAATATATATATTTTGAATTTTTTTTTTTGAAATATATATATATTCGAATTTATATATTTTTCAAATTTTATATGTATATTTTCGAAATATATATATATTTCGAATTTATATGTTTTTGAAAATATATATAGATGCAAACCTCAGGGGGTGTTAGTGCAAATTATCCTATATAGAAAGAGAGAGTAAAGAATAGTGGTCAGTGATGTGTTTTAAAATATTACTCGCAAGTGCACGAATCAATTGTAATTTAGGTTATGCAAGAACGAGGTCGAACCCAAGGGAATGCTTTAAAGAGAACTTAATTAAACTCAAATTAATCTAAAACTAACCTAGTTTCTCAAAGTTTGTTTGTTGAAGTGATTTTTATACTAAACATGCAATATCGAAATACAAATAATTAAAGCGAGAATAATAGGGAGAAAATACTAAGGTATCGGAATCCACCACCACTAATCCATAAACTTCTAATTATTCCTTTATCAATTCCAATTTTTGAGTAGTAATTTAGAAATCAATCTTATTACTTTCTCAAGATTTAACAATAACGCACTAATGAAATATATTTTTAATAAATAGATTTTCCTTCGCTTTAAAGTGAAAAATTCTAAGCATCCTATGTATGCAATTTAATGGATCACATAAGATCAAAGATTTTTACTTATAAACTCATCAAATCCAAGATTGATTAATTGTGATAAGAATTCTTAACTACTATAAATACATGATATTTATAGTGAAAGGAATTTAAAACAATTGATACTATGAAGCGAAAATCATAAGCATTTAAACCATACACATGAAAATTGATAAAAGACTAAAATGAATTTATTTCATAAATAGTGGTTTCATCCTTAACCTTAGTTGAGAATTTAGTTACACATGCTTAAAAAGAAAATAACAAAATAAGAACAATAAAACCCGGAATTGAAGATAAATTCTTCTCCTCTTTGGTGTCCTTCTTGCTCTTCTCTCTCTTCTTCTTCCCCCCTTTTCTTTCCTCTTCAAGATGTATCCATATTTATAGAGAAATATTGGAATCAAATTACAACTTGTAAAGAGAAATGAAATATTCTTTTCTTTTCTTTTTCATCACTTTCCATCACATTTTGTTCTTTTTCCATGTGCATTTGAATCATCCAACTTTCATCCATGTGCATTTGATTCATTTCTCACTTTACACCTATAAATGAAAGACATAAATGTATATGTAAATTTAATGACATTGAAAATGATTTATTCAACAATTTTATTATATAAATTAAGTTTTATGCATTTATCATTATTACACTTCTAAATTAATTAAAATAAATAGTTTTACCTACTAACAAATATACATTTGGGGATAAAATATGTATGTAAAATGGACTTATCAAATACCCCCAAACCTATATTTTGCTAGTCCTCGAGCAAAACAAAAAGAAATAAAATTCTAACTACACCATTTTCGCTGGTTATCTCGATTACATTTAGCTAGTCTGGGGATGATAAGCAAGTGCAATTTTGTGGGTTACACAATATTTTTTCATTAATGCTTCGAAAACCCTATTGCAAAAATGTTTCCCCCCATCACTAATAATAGCACGGGGTGTACCAAAACGTGAAAAGATATTATCTTTCAAAAACTTGACTACTACCTTGTGATCATTAGTTTTACATGCAATTGCCTCAATCCATTTAGACACATAATCAACTGCGACAAGGATGTACAAATTGCCAAATGAATTAGGAAATGGTCCCATGAAATCAATGCCCCAAACATCGAAAACTTCAATAATCAGAATTGGGTTTAAAGGCATCATATTTCGACGTGAAATACTCCCTAACTTTTGACATCGCTCACATGCTAAGCAATAAGAATGACAATCTTTAAAGATTGAGGGCCAGTAAAATCCAGATTGCAATATCTTTGCAGCGGTTCTCTTTGAACTAAAATGACCTCCACATGCATGATCATGACAAAAGGAGATTACACTAGTTTGGTCACAATTGGGGACACATCTTCGAATAATCTGATCAGGACAATACTTGAATAAGTACGGATCATCCCAAAAGAAGTGACAGACCTCAGATAAGAATTTGGATTTATCTTGCTTAGTCCAATGTGAAGGCATTTGACCTGTGACAAGATAGTTCACAATGTCGGCAAACCAAGGTGACTCAGATACAACAAAGAGTTGTTCATCAGGGAAAGACTCAAGAATAGGCATGGAGTCTAGGGATGTCTCAAGAATGAGCCTAGACAAGTGATCAGCTACTACATTTTCAGACCCTTTCTTATCTCGAATTTCTAGATCAAACTCTTGTAACAATAGGATCCATCGAATTAAGCGCGGCTTAGCATCTTTTTTAGAGAAGAGATACCTAAGTGCAGCATGATCTGAGAAAATGAGGACTTTAGACCCTAACAGATAGAACCTAAACTTGTCTAATGCAAACACAACTGCTAACAATTATTTTTCAGTGGTAGAGTAATTCAGTTGTGCCTCATTTAATGTCTTACTTGCATAATAGATCACATGGGGTAGCCTATTCACACGTTGCCCTAACACAGCTCCAACTGCATAATCAGATGCATCGCACATAATCTCAAAAGGTGCATCCCAACTCGGTGGTTTCATGATAGGTGTTGTGGTCAACAATGTTTTGAGCTTCTCAAAGGCTTTCAGGCATTCGTCATCAAAGACAAAAGCAACATCTTTAGCAAGTAAATTGCAAAGGGGTCTGGAAATGCTGTTAAAGTTTTTAATGAATCGACGATAAAATCCAGCATGACCTAAGAAAGACCTAATCTCTTTGACCGTACGTGGTGGTGGAAGATTAGAAATTAGATCAACCTTAGCTTTGTCAACCTCTATACCCTTCTTTGAAATAACATGCCCCAAGACAATTCCCTTTTTCACCATAAAATGGCATTTCTCCCAATTTAAGACCAGGTTTTTCTCCTCACAACGTGTAAGCACGAGTTTCAAATGAATGAGACATTCATCAAAGGATGAGCCAAACACGGAGAAGTCATCCATAAACACCTCAAGAAAGCGTTCTACCATATCATAAAATATGCTGAGCATACACCGCTGAAAAGTAGCAGGTGCATTGCATAATCCAAATGGCATACGTCTATAGGCAAATGTTCCAAAAGGACAAGTGAATGTGGTTTTCTCATGATCCTCAGGTGCAATAGGAATTTGGTTATATCCAGAATAACCATCTAGGAAAAAGTAGTACTTATGACCGGCTAATCTCTCAAGCATCTGATCGATAAAAGGAAGTGGAAAATGATTTTTCCTAGTGACAGAGTTCAACTTCCTATAATCAATGCACACTCGCCATCCAGTAGTCATTCGGGTCGGTACTAACTCATTGGCATCATTTGTGACTACCGGGATACCTGATTTCTTAGGCACGACCTGAACAGGACTTACCCAAGAACTATCGGAAATAGGATATATGATCCCCACATCTAACAACTTCAAGACTTCTGCCCTAACGACCTCTTTCATGTTGGGGTTAAGCCGTCTTTGCATTTCTCGCGAAGTTTTAGCATTTTCCTCAAGATGGATACGATGCATGCACACGGATGGAGATATACCCTTAATGTCTGATATAGTCCACCCAATAGCCGATTTATGCTCCCTAAGGACATTTAAGAGTTTTTCCTCATGTTCTTTATTTAACTCAGAAGCAATGATGACAGGAAGACTCTCATCTGGACCTAAGTAGGCATATTTCAGTTCAGAAGGTAAAACTTTCAGATCCAATTTTGGAGGTGACTCAACAGATGAGACATGTTTAGATTCAATTGGTGAAAGGAGTTCTACCCTGGCTTTCCAATTCTCAATGTCCATAAAAGGGACAGAATCTAATAAGGTATTCACTTCTTCACAAACACTATCCAGATCAAAATCACACCCAAAGTGATTTAGACATGCCTCTAAAGGATCATCAAAACTTGAATGTTCAAAAGTCTCTTGTACTAAGCTCTCTATTAGATTCACATCACTTATATCCTCAGAGTCTGATGGTTGTCGGCTCACATTAAAAACATTAAGCTCAACAGACATGTTTCCAAATGAAAGTTTTAGGACACCATTTCTACAATTGATTAAAGCATTTGAAGTGGCTAAGAATGGTCGACCAAGGATAACAGGAATTTGGCTATTGGGATTAGCCACAGGTTGAGTGTCTAAGACTATGAAGTCTACTGGAAAGAAGAATTTGTCAACCTGAATTAACACATCCTCAATGATACCGCGAGGTACCTTGACTGAACGATCTGCCAACTGTAGCACTACCTTTGTGGGTTTCAAATCACCAAGACCGAGTTGCTCATACACAGAGTATGGCAACAGATTTACACTCGCACCCAAATCAAGCAAAGCTTGCTCAATTATCTGGTTACCTATTGTACATGAGATTGTAGGACAACCGGGATCCTTGAATTTAGGTGGTGTGCGGTGCTGGATAATTGAGCTTACTTGCTCTGTAAGGAAGGCTTTTTTATACACATTCAATCCACGTTTAACCGTACACAAATCTTTCAAAAACTTAGCATAAGAGGGGACCTGTTGAATTGCATCGAGAAATGGAATATTGATTTTGACTTGTTTGAATATTTCCATAATCTCTTTGTAATGATGCCCCTTCTTAGGCTTTTGGAGTCTTTAAGGAAATGGTGCAGTAGGAACAAAGTTCCTAACTGAAGGTTCTACTAGAGAATTGGGGACAAGATCGGGAATTTGGACTTTTGGGTCAACTTGAGATTCCATTTTGTTTTCCTTTTCTGGTTCATGGTTACCTTTCACAGTTTCCCTTCTTGGAATTTTAACTTGATTGTCAACTTGTTTGCCTGACCTTAGGGTTATGATTGACTGGACTTGATCAGTTGGACCAGAGGTCGACTGTTCACTCACATGATATTGACCCTTTGGGTTGGGAATGGGCTGACTAGGAAATTTTCCTTTTTCCCTCTCTCCTACAACAGTGGCTAACTGGCCAATTTGTGTTTCTAATTTAGAAATCGATTGACTAGTTTGTTGCATGAACTGTTGTAATGTATCTTCCAGTGTTGGTTTCCTTGGTTGTTGGGGGACATATGGATGAGAATTTTGGGACATGGAAGGATATGATGCTGGTGGTTGCCTTTGGGATTGCATATGTTGCATACCCGAGTTGTTTTGAGACTGATTTTGACTCCATGAGAAATTAGGATGATTTCTCCAATTGGGGTTGTATGTGTCAGAATAGGGACTGCCAAATGGTTTCTTATAACCGTTTAGTGCATTAGCTTGTTCAGTTATACACTCATGGAATGATGCTATAGAGGGACACGTCTGAGCAGTATGAGATGGACTCTCACAAAGTTGACATGTCTTACTAATAACATGGACTGAAGAACTTTTTCCATTTTTCATCTCTATAGCCTCCACTTTTCTGGTGAGACTAGTTATCCTTGCACTCAAATCAGTTCCCTCACTAACCTCATAAACTCGTCCCTTTTTGGTATCCATAGACATTGGTAAACTTCTTCTCTCAACCCTCCCTGAGTATTCTCAATGTTGGGAACTCTCAGCTAACGCATCTAGAAATTTCCAAGCCTCATTCTCATTCTTAGACATGAAATCTACCCCACCTCGTGACTCAATTAGTTGACGATTTTGAGCTGATAATCCATCATAAAAGAATTCAACTAAGCGCTACTTTTCAAAACCATGGTGGGGACACTTAAGTAGCAAATCATTGAATGTTTCCCAACACATGTAAAACTGTTCACCTTCTTTTTGAGCAAATTCCATGATATTTCGGCGAAGGGAATTAGTTCTATGTCTAGGGAAGAATTTAGTGAGGAATTTTTTACAGAGTTCATCCCAAGATTTGATTGATTCTGGTTCCAATGAATATAACCAAGACTTGGCTTTTTCATTCAAAGAGAACGGGAATAACCTCATCTTAATTGACTCTTCGGGAATATTCTGAAAATTCAAGGTGGAACAAATCTCTAAAAATTCCTTAACATGAAGGTATGGGTCTTCAAAGTTCGAACCTCTAAAAGTCGGCAGTAAATTGATTATTGCTGCCCGTATCTCCAAATGGGCATGTTGTGTAGCAGGCAAGACAATACAAGAAGGATTTGTGATATGTGCAGGAGTATAATAATCCTTAAGGGCTTTCACTTCATTATGTTCTTCCTCCATCTTGACTTCAATGATTTTTCCAACACTAGAATTCCTTACACCTTTTCAAAAAGTTTTCTCAATTTCTAGATCTAAAGGTGTCAACTTTGATTTCAGAGATCGCCGACCTAACATGCACTAGGAAGACTCCATGACTCAACAAATACACTACCAAAACAAGTATTTTATTTATCTGAAATTTAATTCAAGGGTAGTGATTTCTATTTTTTTTTTTTTTAATTTCCTATATGAGAGATTATTAGGACTAATTCCAAAATAATCTTCACCTAGTTAGACAGCTCCTACTCCCTTTTAGAGAAAACTAGTGGATGACCAGTTAAGGATCATCAAACTAACAACGAAGTAGTTCCCAGGAAAGTGTGGTGAGGCACTAGGCCTGCTTAATGCCGCGTCAGCCACACTCCTAAACAGAATTGTCCTACCGTTTATCAATTTGATAGTGACTCACTGGAGTTACCAAAAGTTTAACAATGTCCAAGAGGATCCTATGAGCTATATGAAAACCTATTGGCCAACGTCTACTTGATTTTAAATTAAACTAAATTTAGCCAAGGGTATACAAATGTAAGGAGATTTTTAACCTAATGGGCAAGGAATTGGTGATGAAATCCAATCCTTATCTTGTTAGAGGGTTAATGCCCTTACTAAAAGATTTATGCAAAATGCTAAATTAAAAAATGCACATACAAGCAAGTCAACAAAAATAAAAGTAAAGGGAGTGAGTGTGTGAACTTTCTTCTTCTTTTTTTTTTTTTTAATAAATAAATAAAGAAAGAAATAAACGAAATAAAATAAAATAAATTTGAAGAAAGTGTGTACCTAAAGGTTATTTCTAGTGTTATTCTATCCTAAAGGTAGCATGCAAAATTTCACCTATATAAAAACTATGTTCACCTAATCTAAAAAAATAATACTATTTACTAAAGATAGGGGTACTTACCCGGATTCCGCAATAATACTAGTGAAGTTGGCACAAAGAAATCCAAGTATTTGCTTATCCAATGCAATCTCAAAAAAAATATTACCTAAAAAATTCAAGAAGGATCAATTACTTAAAAACAAAAATAAAAATAACAAAAATTATAAACTTAAGCAAACAAACACTAATTCTATACTTAAGCTAAGAATAAACAAAATAAAAAATAAAATTTTTTTTTTTATTATTATTTTTTTGTTTTGCTACAGTAGCCGAAATGCTACAGTAGTTTTTGAATATTTTTTTTTTTTTAAACAAAGCAGTAGCTTATCACAAATGAAATTTTTTTTTTTTTTTTTTTTTTTACTACAGTACTCGAAATGCTACAGTAGAAATTCGATTTTTTTTTTTATTTAAAAAAAACAACAACTACTGTTTAGCAAAGCTACTAGAGTATGATTGGAAAAAAAATAAAAAAAATCAAAAGCTTACAATGAATAAAGCTACTGGAATATGAAAAAAAAAATTTATTATTATTTTTTTTATTTTTTTTTAATTTGTTTTTTTTTCAAAGTGACAATATTATTGCTACAGTATCACGAAATTGCTACAGTAGTTTCGATTTTTTTTTAAAATTTTTTTTTTTTTTTCGAAACAATAGATTCAAGCAAAACAGTATCTTCTAAAATCTGTTTGTTTTTTTTTTTTTTTTAAATAACTAGTAGAAGAATTAAATCAACTTAAATTTAATTAGTTTCTTGTTGCGATTCCCCGGCAACGGCGCCAAAAACTTGATGTGTTTTAAAATATTACTCGCAAGTGCACGAATCAATTGTAGTTTAGGTTATGCAAGAACGAGGTCGAACCCAAGGGAATGTTTTAAAGAGAACTTAATTAAACTCAAATTAATCTAAAATTAACCTAGTTTCTCAAAGTTTGTTTGTTGAAGTGATTTTTATACTAAACATGCAATATCGAAATACAAATAATTAAAGCGAGAATAATAGGGAGAAAATACTAAGGTATCGGAATCCACCACCACTAATCCATAAACTTCTAATTATTCCTTTATCAATTCCAATTTTTGAGTAGTAATTTAGAAATCAATCTTATTACTTTCTCAAGATTTAACAATAACGCACTAATGAAATATATTTTTAATAAATAGATTTTCCTTCGCTTTAAAGTGAAAAATTCTAAGCATCCTATGTATGCAATTTAATGGATCACATAAGATCAAAGATTTTTACTTATAAACTCATCAAATCCAAGATTGATTAATTGTGATAAGAATTCTTAACTACTATAAATACATGATATTTATAGTGAAAGGAATTTAAAACAATTGATACTATGAAGCGAAAATCATAAGCATTTAAACCATACACATGAAAATTGATAAAAGACTAAAATGAATTTATTTTATAAATAGTGGTTTCATCCTTAACCTTAGTTGAGAATTTAGTTACACATGCTTAAAAAGAAAATAACAAAATAAGAACAATAAAACCCGGAATTGAAGATAAATTCTTCTCCTCTTTGGTGTCCTTCTTGCTCTTCTCTCTCTTCTTCTTCCCCCCTTTTCTTTCCTCTTCAAGATGTATCCATATTTATAGAGAAATATTGGAATCAAATTACAACTTGTAAAGAGAAATGAAATATTCTTTTCTTTTCTTTTTCATCACTTTCCATCACATTTTGTTCTTTTTCCATGTGCATTTGAATCATCCAACTTTCATCCATGTGCATTTGATTCATTTCTCACTTTACACCTATAAATGAAAGACATAAATGTATATGTAAATTTAATGACATTGAAAATGATTTATTCAACAATTTTATTATATAAATTAAGTTTTATGCATTTATCATTATTACACTTCTAAATTAATTAAAATAAATAGTTTTACCTACTAACAAATATACATTTGGGGATAAAATATGTATGTAAAATGGACTTATCAGTCAGCGGGGTCCACCCTTCATTATATATATATATAGAAAGAGAGAGAAAAAAAAAATGATGTGTAGTGGATTGCGGGGCCCACCTAAAAAAAATATTTGGTCTTAAATTATAAAAATCAAAGTCCATTTGATCTTTAAAAGAAAACAAAAACAAGACAAAACAAAACCAACCTAAAAATCAAACAAACCATAACCTATGAATATATATATATAAGAAATATAAAACAAAAACCAATAAATGAGCTAACATGCAAAGGTGGTCCAATTGACAAATGTGCCTTTGTTTTTATACATAATTTGTAATGATTTGAAGATTTTTAGCAAGTACCAAAGAGTAGTCTACATTTCATGATCCATCTTCAATGGAGTACATAGGGTCAATATGAAGGTCTTCTCTCTCCAACCCCCTGAAGTAGACACGTCACTGACTTTTCATGTCTAGGGCAATGGTAGTACTTACCAATGTCCAATAGGGTCCATTTGGGGACACAATTGTACCATTTAGATTCCTCCAACTGTGAGATTGGATTTCTGAATTGTGAATGACGGTATATAGACCATGTGTTCTCGGTGCGCGGTAAATGATATGTTTGGTATTTTAATGGTTTATATGAATTAGGTGTATATATATTATTATAATTTTAATTTATTAAAAAATAAAATACAAAAACTGTCCTGATGGACGTAGGTCAAATTAACTAAACTATAATAAATCTTATGTGTTTTTAATTCTTTATTATTTTATTATTTGCGATTGATCTTTTGTTTCAATACCATAATTATATATATCTCAATGACGAACATAATGAGATGTAGGCAAGTAACATACTTAAGTAAAATAAAACGGTAAAAAGCAAGAAAAGAGGCAACAAGAGGGAGAGTAGGTAGGGCTTGTTTGGGAAGAGCTTCTATTTATGTTTCGTTACAGTGTTAAAAGTAAAACTTTCAAAATGATCAAATTTGAAAGTCTCAAATTTGGGATTTTCATGTGCTTTATTACTGTAGCAATGAACAATGAGTTAGTGGAAGCAATATTTTGGGTCTAAATAAACATGAATAAATTAAAATAATATTTATAAATAATAATAAATAAAATATATTTATAGATAAAATAAAAACAAATAATAATATAAGTAATAAATAAAATAAAATGTATTTATAAATTAAATAAAAATAAATGAATAAATAATAAACAAAATAAATCTATAAATTAAATAATAATATAAATAATAAATAATAAACAACATAAATTAAATAATACATAATAAAAAAACAATATTTTAATTTCTCTTTACACAAAAACATCAGTATCAAACATGTTTCCAGTTCAGACTAAAAACACAACACATTTTTGTTATACTTCAACTTTCCTTTTTTACACAGCACGAAGCATGCATCACCTCTCAAACAGACCCTAAACCCTAACAAACAAACAAATCATTACTGTGAATTTCAAGTTTAATATGTGAAGATTGATTAATACCATTCAACTAAGAATAGAGCTTGGTTGGTCGTAACGGTATTTTGGTCGCCTGTTACTGTTACAGACCGATATATCAGTGTGGGCCGGTTCTCACACCCGAACCGGCCGTTACAGCCCGTTATGGCTGTTACAGTGGCCGTAACCCCAATTCCCACCGCTTCCGAAAATGCCGTAATGATTAATACGGTTGAAGCTTTTCAAAAATTTGGGTTAAGAGGCTTGGACATTGAATATAGTTGTTATTTGATTGTATGTGACTTTTCATATTAAAATTACTGCATGACACCACAAAAACATGCTAAAGTTTTTCCATACAAAGAATTCTTTCTTTCTCTATGTTATGTCCTCATTTTTATTTTTCCAAAATTATTTTGCAAATAAACATGTTAAAGTTTCTCCATACCTTTTTTAAAATTATTTTGCATTGTTGGAAATAAATTATATCTTTTATGATTTCAATTTTTTATTTATTTAAATTTAAAATTAATTTAATAATATCATAACAAATATATCATAAGTATTGAAATAACGACGACACCATTAAATTTATTAATAACTCATTATTTATGTTAAATCTCTTTAAAAAATTAAATAAAATTCACTTAAATCTATCAAAAAATCATCTTTATTCATTCATGTTGTCAAAAGTATCCAATTAGAACATTTTGGGCAAGATTTTAAAAAATTCACAATTGCGATAATTGAGTCTCGTTACATAACTCCGATACTGATCCGAGTCCGTTACACCGATATCATTACCATTACAATATTCGATATCACAAATGCCAACCTTGGAACATAGAGGATGTGAATATCACGATCCCTTTCAATTTTGCTTATTAGAGTACTGTAATTCATTTGATCAAGGTTAACACATGCAATAAGTGTTGACTTTGCTCTCATACAAGAAAAATATCCGCAAGAATGGGTCATTTTCATGGATCTTTCTAAAACGGTTGAATATTCATATGAATCACATGAAATTGAGAGCATGTCATGTAAGATATACAAAAGAGCCACCAAATACAGAGTGCCTTAGTTTAATGTGTCACCTGAACCAAACGACTCTACTAATGAATCATTAGTCCAATGGTTTAACCTCTTCTTTAATTTTTTTTAAAATTAATTTAGAGTGGTATAAGTTTCACAATTCTTTGAAATCAAATTAGATCTTTTTGAGTTTCAGAAATAATGAAATACTCGCTTGTTCTCACGCTTATGGAGACGATTATCTTTCTATTCTAATAATTATCTTTGCAAATTGAATCTTTATTTAATTCAACCAGTGTGAATTGAGTTACTGAGAAGTGTCGGTAGCATATATATATATATATATATATATATCATTTTCGTATATGCATATTCTATATAAAGGTAGGTTCTTGGATCATTTTTATTTTATTTTTCTTCTGGGAAAATTAATATCTAGTAATTGTACCCCACAACTTTATATATATATATATATCATTTTCGTATATGCATATTCTATATAAAGGTAGGTTCTTGGATCATTTTTATTTTTTTTTTCTTCTGGGAAAATTAATATCTAGTAATTGTACCCCACAACTTTAGTGTCACAGACTCACAGCCATCATTAATTTTAGCACCATATAATGATTCTCTCCTCTCAATTAGAGGAAAAATCAAATACTGCAAGAACATTTAGCTATTATATATATTTTTATAAAGTTCAGATATATGCAATCTTACTTTACAGTTACCGTCAAACCAAGTCACTACTGCTTTTAGGCTTAGTACTATAGATATTCTTGTAACAAACATAAATCAGTCCCTAGAAGACACTGAATGTGACGTATTTTCCATCATATAATGTAAAAAATTAATCATCAATAATTAAAACAACAAAAGATTGCTTACCCAATAAAAAATAACAAAGATTATTCCGAAAAATGCCTAGTTAAAATACCCACATATGCATGAACACAGTGGTACTGAAACTCCATACCCCTCACAATCCTCGAACTCTCTATTGTGTCTCCTCTCCTCCGAACCGGACCACGGATTCGACCGGGGAGGAGCAATGCAGCCATCGACAAACAGCGAGTTGGGTTCGGGCTGAGCCAGGGCGAGCTCGTCTGGTCCATAAATGATAGGGCTATGGCTCCTTCTATGTTCATTTGCAGCTCTTCTCTCCACTGCAAGAAAATGACCTAGGGATGGACCATTATTATTGTCATTGTTCAAATAGGTCTTTGACTCTGCATCAGTGGAGTCCCTTGGACATAGTGAAAAACACCAAGTTTTGGTCCAGTGACTCTTCTTGTCTCCTAGAACTTCTGATTTTCTTTCTCTTATTGATCTTCTAGGGAGATTTAACATGTTGGAGACACCTATAAGGCTCCCAAGTGTAATGCTCTTGTCATGGAAAAAGGATCCTGTGGACTGAAAAATAAAAAAAATTGTAGTATTGTAGTTAGGGTGTGAAAATGAAACTTGTGTATCACTTTTACATTGTCATGAAATAAGAAAATGCAATACATGAATTAACATATGTGATCATATGTTCACATGGACTTAAATCCATAAATCAAAGTCAATTCTTTTTTAAGGGTAAAATGCATTAAATCTCTTGGACTATTTTCTCTCTTTCAACTAACCCCCTGAACTAACTAATTGCCCATTGAACTATAAAAAACTTACAATTCACTCCATTCCATTATACCACCGTTACTTAAATTATGATGATTTGCACTCAGATCCCCTGATATTTCGGTCAATTGCACTCGCCCCCTGAGATTTCATTTTCCTTGCAATGACACCCCCTGAAGGGAAGAAATGACCAGAATGCCCTTGTTTCACTCCATTCCGTTATAACACCGTTGTCTCCCTTATTTCATGAGACAAATATCTAGGTGGTGAAATTACCTCCATACCCCAAAATGAAAACCATATAATATATATATATATATATATAACAACTATTCTAAAATGTGAGGGGTTGAGAATATTTTCAAATATTTTCTTCAAAATAAAAATTAATGAATTAATATGTATTAGTTAAAGTGCAACTCTAAGGAATATGTCAAAACGATATAGAGTAAAAGAAAAGAGATTGAAAATATTTCAATACTTTTAAATAATAATAATAATAATTAATTAATATGCATTACTTGAACTGTAACTCTAATAAATATTTCAAAAGATATAGAGTAAAGATATTCGATAAGAGGTTATAAATATTTTCATATTTTAAAAAAAAAAATTAATTAATTAATTAATATTAATTAATTGAAATGTAACTCTAATGGATATTTCATAAGATATAGAGTAAAGATATAAGACAAATATATTTCGGCAAGGAAAAATAATATAACTTAAAATACAGAAATCTGTATATTTATCTATCTATCTATATACTACTAATAAAAACACAAGGACTGTCTAATATTTCGATTCATTGTCACCTTTTACAATATAAAAAATTATAATAAGTAAAATTTGACATTAGTTAAAGTGTAAGAGTTAAATTAACTTTACAAAAAAAAAAATAAATAATAAATCATTTGTCATTTGTCATATTTTTATAAAAATATAAAAAAATACAATAAGTAAAGTTTGTTATTATTTTACAGTGTAAGGGCTTAAATTAATTTTACACAGAATAATAAATTATAAACCATTTGTAACATTTTGATACATTTATCACCTTTTACAATACAACAAAAACTATAATTAAAATGTATTACTACTTGTTTAAATTGTAGGAGTTGTATATTATTTATTTACAAAATAAATTAAATTATATGACTTCACAAATATTTTATACATGTATCACATTCTAAAATACAAAAAACAAAATATAGAATCATAAATAAAGTGTATTATTATTATTTAATGTAAAAGGTCACAATATTAGTTTTAGGGAAAAATTAAAAAATGATAACTTTTGGGGCCTATATTACAAAAATGACAATTTTTAAAAAATAATTTAAAGAAATGTGATAATATTTCAAAAATCATTGTATCCAAAGTACTTGAATTGTTTTTCAAATTGAGCTTAAGACATAATGATTGTTTGGTCCATTAATTTAGCTAACATGTCTTTTACACTAAAGCAAGGGCACAAGAGTCATTTCATGGGATCTTCACCCCTTCAGGGGGTGTCATTGCAAGAAAAATGAAATCTCAGGGGGCGAATGCAATTGACCGAAACTTTAGGGGATTTGAGTGCAAATTATCCTAATTTAACTAATGGTGTTATAACGGAATGGAGTGAATTATAAAAGTTTGGATAGTTTAGAGAGTTTTGTGTAAAAAATGTAGTTCAAAGGGGTTTAATGCACTTTACCCAATAAATTTTTGTTCAAGTGTCTAAATTATATTGGACAATATCTGCGGGGAGGACGAACTTTCAACATCAACGAAAGATCGAAATAGATCCTGATTAGGCAAGACCCAAATATTATCCCACAAAAAAATATACAGAATAAATTCAAAGCCTAAATCTTTCCGAAAAAAAACAGAGGTGAAATTAGAGTAGACCCTAATATTATCTCTGAATAATTAATGAGGAACCCAATGTGTTGTAGAAAAGATAAAAGCAAAAGTTAGGAGAATGGATGGTTTGTAGAATTCATGTCTTTGTATGTATGCCCTCCTATTATATCTCTATAGAAAAAATGTTTGGATTATGCTTTTGTCGTGTTACTTGCAGACTCAATTCATTAGTATGTTATTGTATCTAAATCAAGGTACTCGAAATCGAAATTTTAGGTAAAATCGTTAAAAGGTCCATAAAATTAAAATTGTAGAATCGTAATATGAAATTATTATAAAAATAATTTCATTTAATTTCTTAAATAATAATATCTCTATAATACAACAAAAAATACTCAAAATAATTTATATATATAAAAACACCACCTTAAATCCTAGTAATATACAAGTATTGAATTATCTCATATTACTACTTACTTAAAAATATTAAAATTAAAACACAATTTCTACAAGTAAACAAATATCATTTAACAAAACTATGGATATCTATCTCACCAAATTTTTCATCATAATCTATTTCATGAATTTCATTCACTAAAATATACAAATAAACAAAAATATATATTATAATTCATATGATACAATTATAATTAATTTTATTTATTTTTAAATCGAGTAGACGTATTAAAGTTTTTTTAACATAATAATCAAATATTTTATTTTGAAAGTTTAAATCATATTAAGGTTCTTAATTGTTTTTCAATATATTAGACCTTTAATTATTTTTTCCATAAGTTTGGCTACATATTTAGATATTAGACTAAATTATTAACGTTTTAGACCTTATATGGATGATCCAACCCTAAAACTATTATAAAATAAAACATACATAGATGAATACAAAGTGGTGTGTCTGAAAGGCCTACCTTTTTTAAAAATAAATAAATAAAAAATATATATTATAGAATCTTAAGATTCTACTACTACGATTCTACCTAATTTAGCCCTAAAATTACAGAATCGCCCTAGAATTGTAGAATCGTACGATTCTATCTGATTCTACTTCGATTCTACCTATATGAACGATTTTTGTGCGATTCAAGTCATTTTTGGGTGTAGAATCGTACGATTCTACACCCTAGAATCGAGATTTTGACAACCTTTTAAATGTAAGTAGAATTATTTCAACGAACTGGCTGCATATGTTTTTTTTTTTTCTCACATGGATTTATTTGTTGCCTATGTTCACTGTTAAACCAAGATAAGAGAGAAAATTAATTAAATTAAAATTATAAAGAAAAGAAAATTAAATTTACTATAATAATTAAGCACATTGCTATCTACATCATGTTAAACAAAAGTAAATAAATTTGATAAAAAATTAGAGTCTTAAAGTGTTGAGAATGTGAGCTATGTACCCTATCCATGCCAGATACAACGGTGCCAACATTTTTTAGCAATGGGTAACACTTACCATCAAAATGTGTATGAAATAACATCATACCACTTGAAGGCAGTCTCAGTAAGTGTGTTGGAAAATACATACAAGAACATGAGGAAAGTAATATAAAAACTTAAGGTCCTAAATAATCTTTCCTTGAAGTGTAGAAATTAGTAAAGTGTTTCAAAATATTATGGATGCTTTAACTTATTGTATTCGAATGGGAAATTATATAAAACGATATACAAAAAACCATGTTCACTAAACGATATTTTTTCATTTTCCCACGTGGAGATAAGGTTTTGTACGACATATTTGGCTTAACTTCTATTTCTCACTTACGCAGATGAAATTGAAAGAGAAGCAGAATTTGAAAAGCTGGTACATTCAGTTTATTTGCTATTATAAGGCTTAAAAATTATTCTAAAATTTCGTCAAATACCGTTAAAAATAATTTTTCCTCCCAAAAAATCAAAATTACGTTCGAAAAGCCCATCCTAACTCTAATTCTAGTAACCGGTGCATTAAATGAGAAATTAGCACTCTTTTATTTAGTTATTATTATTATTATTTTAGGTATGTCCAACTTATGTCACAAAATATTTTCCCTTTTGAAGCCAGACCTCTCTTAATCCCCAAAAATGAAAAATACACACATATTAAAGTAAATTCAGAGCAATGTCATGACTTGGGTATTCTAGTACTCACTCACTCACTCACTCACTCACTCACTGACCTCTGTATCTAAATCTGATGAAGAATCTGTGGAGGAACTAAGAGAAGCACTGACCAAAGTGTTGAATGAAATTGATCCAGAAAAATCTGTGTCCCCATGCATCAACCCAACTCTCACATTCAGTGGTTGCAACCCCAGAGGCCACCCCTCTTCCTACAAAATCAATGAGTGAAAAATGTCACTATTACAAGGTCTAAGGAATCTCCCAAGGACAAATTGATAAAAACAAGGCACACCCATCATCAGATATACATATATATATATATACACATAAATAAAGCAACCATATAGGTAAAATCCAAAATGGCTAGTGAAAACAAGCATGTACAACCTACCTGTTGAGCCATGGATTCCAATGAGGTCAATTCAGGTGCTAGACATAACATGAAAGAGTTGTTATGTAGTCAGAGTACTCTGTGATGGTGAAAAATGCATAGTCTGTGAATATATATATATATATATATATATATATATATATATATATAAGGTTTGGGAACATTTACATGTGTTTAGAGAACATGGATTGTGGAGCGAGAAATACAGTAAGAACAAGGAGGATAGAGTCAAAAAGGGTGACAATAATAAGAGGTATTATCATTTCTAAGCACTCTTTACCCTGCTTTATTTGGTTTTGATGACTGGGAAAGAAGGAACAGAATAATTATATGTGACCATATAATAATAAAGCAAACAAAAGTAAATTCCATGAGTTGTGCAGAGTTGTCTATGTTTAAATGACTTTTATGCCTTCTTGCAAATAACTAAATTTCTCAATTACTTTTCATGGAACATAATATGTGAAGTGCCATACCTAATTATCAATTTACAAAGTGAATTTATGAATGTAGAGCACATTGAGGATCTTCTATTTTCAAGTAGTAGGACACTATTAACTAATGGTTCAATCTCAATGTTTGAACATAATTCGTTATCACAATATCAGTTTTTGTTACTATTTTGCTTGTTGCCGAAGTGATTTTATTAGATAATATCAGTTTTAAAAATGAATATGAGATGAATAAATGTTGAATAATGGGATCAGCACAGTAGTGGAAAATCATAGGCAATTCAGGACCCACATTTTGGTGATTGACCTAAGCAAATCCAACACTTGGTCAAAGTCAGTAATTAGGTGGACCCAAATGTAGCTAATATGAGAATAATTCAAGGACAGTGAAGTCATTTGAAAAGAAGAGAGAGGAGAACATTGTCAATTTATCTAAAAGGTTAGATAAATGAGGATCCAATAAAGCTTGAAAAGAGAAGCACTCTTGCTTTGGTGTATGCCAACAAAGTCTTCCCTTATTGATTGCACCTTTTTTTCTCTGGTCCAAAAGTCCTTCTGTCCTTATCTGGCCCATTCTTTACCCACACCTAGAAATAGTGATTTGTTACTTTCGAGTTTCACTTCTTCAGTTCTTCTTCAAGCTAGTCTTATGAAAGGCCCATTCGGCCTGCACACATCTCAATACACCCACAATAGATATACATATACTTATATATGGTTGGCACCACCAATGAGCTGCCACGTGGCGTTAGAATAGGAAGATGGATGAGGACTCTACTACAGTATAGTTAAAGGCATGGTGGAACTTACTATTTGTCATGGACCCCAATACCCTTTGTTAAATATGTTCCAACCTTATGTTATGTACACCACCAATGAGGGCACTGGAATTTAATACTAAAAGATTTTTTATTTCATTTTATATTGAATTTTGTGCGAAATCTATTTCCTGATTTAGTGCTCCACTTAAATAATAGGATAAAGCTCAATTATTTTTTCTCTCTCAACTAATCCCTTAAACTATAACTTTTACACAAAACTTCATAAATTATTCTAACTTTTACATAACACAATTACTTAAATTAGGATAATTTGCACTCAAATTCCCTTAGGTTTCGGTCAATTGCACTCACCCTCTGAGATTTCATTTTTCTTGCAATGACACCCTAAAGGGGAGAAATGACCGGAATGCCCTTGTGTTGTCTCCCTTATTTCATGAGACAAATATCTAGGTGATGAAATTACATCCATGCCCCAAGATGAAAACTCTATAATGTATATATATTTATAACAAATATTCTAAAATGTGAGGGGTTGAGAATATTTTCAAACATTTTCTTCAAAATAAAAATTAATGAATTAATATGTATTAGTTGAAGTGCAACTCTAAGGAGTATGTCAAAACGATATAGAGTAAAAGAAAATGGGTTGAAAATATTTTAATACTTTTAAATAATAATAATAATTAATTAATATGTATTACTTGAACTGTAACTCTAATGAATATTTCAAAAGATATAGAGTAAATATATACGATAAGGGATTATAAATATTTTCATATTTAAAAAAAATTAATTAATATACATTAACTGAAATGTAACTCTAATGGATATTTCATAAGATATAGAGTAAAGATATAAAACAAATATATTTCGGTAAGAAAAAATGATATAACTTAAAATACATAAATCTGTATATTTATCTATCTATCTATATACTACTAATAAAAACACAAGGACTATCTAATATTTCGATTTATTATCACCATTTATAATATAAAAAATTATAATAAGTAAAGTTTGACATTATATAAAGTGTAAGAGTTTAAATTAACTTTCCAAAAAAATTAATAAATAATAAACCATTTGTCATATTTTAAAAAATATATATAAAAAATTACAATAAGTAAAGTTTGTTATTATTTTACAGAATAAGGGCTTAAATTAATTTTACACAAAGAATAATAAATTATAAGTCATTTGTAACATTTTTATACATTTATCACCTCTTACAATACAACAAAAACTATAATTAAAATGTATTACTACTTGTTTAAATTGTAGGAGTTATATATTATTTATTTACAAAATAAATTAAATTATATGAGCTCACAAATATTTTATACATGTATCACCTTCTAAAATAGAGAAAAATATATAATATAAATAAAATGTATTATTATTATTTAATGTAAAAGGTCACAGTATCAGTTTTAGGAAAAAATTAAAAAATGATAACTTTTGGGGCCTATATTACAAAAATGAAATTTTAAAAAAAATAATTTAAATAAATGTGATAATATTTCAAAAATCATTGTATCAAAAGTACTTGAATGTTTTTTCAAATTGAGCTTAAGACATAAGGATTGTTTGGTCCATTAATTTAACCAACATGTCTTTTATACTAAAGCAAGGGCACAAGAGTTATTTCATGGGGTCTTCACCCCTTCAGGGGGTGTCATTGCAAGGAAAATGAATTCTCAGGAGGCGAGTGCAATTGACCGAAACCTCTGGGGATCTAAGTGTAAATTATCATAATTTAACTAACAGTGCTATAACGGAATGGGGTTAAATACAACACTTAAATAGTTTAAGGGGGCAATGCGTAGTTCAAGGGAGTTAGTTGAGAGATAAAAGAAAGAAGATGGGGGTTTAATGCACTTAACCCTAAATAATAGGATAAGTTACGATTACACTCCCTCGAGATATGATATATTATACCTTCTGTTATTTGGATAATTATAATTTCACTCCCTAGTTGTGAAATTACGTGTCTACGTACCCATGACTATTTTTCATAGGCTTAAATGTCTTTACATCTAATTGAAGGTATTTTAGACATTTCACCTCTAAAAAAGTGATGACTAGGAAAATATTTGTTATAACTTACAAACTTAAGAAGGTCTAACTATAATTATTCAAATAACAGGGGTGCAGGTGTAATGTGTCGTATCTAGAAAGGTGTAATTATAATTTATCCTAAATAATATTCATTTTCATACTTTTCCCAGTTTGTTGCATGGATTTGGTGCTTTGAAACTACAGTTGGGAAATATATATATATATATATATATATATATATTGTTAGTCACTAAATAACCCTAGAGGGGGGGGGGGGGGGGTGAATAGGGTGTTCAAAATATTTCTACTCCTTTTCGAAATTGGAACAATATATAATCAATACTCAATTTCTTCAATAGTCAAATGAATAAATTCAATTCAATTTATCTAACAACTAATCACAAGACTAATTAGCATACAAGATATTCAAGTAAATATATCATGCAAATTAATGAAATAAGGAGAGAGAGATAGAGAGATTGACACCGTGATTTTTCGAGGTTCGGTAACTCCTACTCCTCGGCTCAAGAACCCCTTCTTGAGACTTTTCCCGATCCTTTCACTATGGCCCTTCCTTCACAGGTGGAATGGCAAACCTTTACAACACAAGCCTCTCGAGCTTGTCTCTCAATCAAGAGAACAACCCTCTCTTGAACAATCGGTGGACTTCACTTGTCCGAGATTACAAATTCGTATGTAATCAATAAAATCACTCAAGAACAAAAACACTCAAAACCCAAAGGTTTTTATGGAAGATAAATCAATATAAGCTCAAGTGTTTTTGGTGATTTTATAATAGCTCTAGAAATGTATTCTCAAAGGATATAATCAATGAATGATATTTGGAGAATAAGAAGAGATACTAGAGGTTTTGATTTTCAAAGAAACTTAGAGAAAATCAGATTTTCAAAGCTTGGTTTCAATGGCTTTTGTAGAGAAAATTTCTGCAGAATTTTTGATAGCTTTCTTTCTCTTTTGTATTTCAATCTCTTAATCTTCAATATACACATCTCATTCTATATATAGCATTGCATTAGGTTTTGAAGAGTGATTATAGAATTTGAAAGACAAGAGCCGTTTGAACACCATTAAACACAATCCACAAAACATAGGAATTGTTTTCTGAAAATCTGCAGATTTTAAGCAACTTCTAGTCGACTACTTCTCTATTGTAGTCGACTACAATGGACCATCTAGTCGACTAGATTGAGTTCTAGTCGACTACTTTGGACCATCTAATCGACTAGAATGAGTTCTAGTCGACTACAATGAGTAGTCTAGTCGACTCAAGCTTGTTTCAGTCGACTCTTTTGATGTGGATGAAAAACCAATAGCTACTGATTGAAATAGTCGACTACTAGAAAATACACAGGGTGATTCTAGTCGACTATAACAAGAAAAACATTTAATAAAAATATTTTTCTTTCCGTTTAATTTTGGTAAAGCGTTTTTCATTTCATTTGAGTTCGGTTCATTTTATACTTGAGCTTATACGATAAAATCGACACATAAAATTATCTTGTTACAATGATCGCTCCCCGACCTATCTACCCCGAGTCTTGAGTCTTCGACTTTCGCTTTTGCCGTTGAATTAATTGATTTTCCTTTTCCGCTTCAATTTCTTTCACAGCTTTTCGCTTTTATTCAATCTTTCTTTCCGAGCTTGCTTTCCGAGTCGTTTTCTTTCCGTGTTTGTTTTCCGAGTCGTTCACCTGTTTTTTGCTGAAAAGATGAACTTGATAATTCATTAGTATTAAACACGCTTTAAATGTTTTGTTAATATCAAAATAGGATTTATTGTCCGAGAATAAATTTCAAGGCCAACAATCTCCCCCTTTTTGATGTTGACAAAACATTTCGTGTTTACGTGTAAATGGTGAAGTATCAAGTGATCCTCCCCCTCAATGTGTGCATTACATGCTCCCCCTTTGTAAATATATTTTGCCAATTTCATACACTAGCATGGAGGCACACATAAACATGACTTACATACACAAAAGCATGATACACGAAAGCAACTTACTTCTCCCCCTTTGGCAACATAAAAAGGTGGGAAATGACGGTTGAATAAAGAATTTATCATGCTAATACATCAACGCCCAAAGCCAACCCAATTTCTCTACGAATTTTGAAAGAGAATCCTCCGGAAAAAGGCTTTGTGAAAATATCCGCTAATTTATTTTTCGTGTTAATAAAAACCAATACAACGTCTATTTTTGCAATTTGATCACGTAAGAAATGATGTCTAATCTCGATATGCTTAGTTCGTGAATGATGACAAGGATTCTTTGACATACAAATAACGCTTGTAAAAACGCATGCAAAGGGCACATGATTGAAAATAAGCACATAGTCATATGTATTAAGTTTGGTATTTCTGCCCCTATCACCAAGGAGCAAAGCTCCCCCTAAGAATGTGCATACAACATATACTCATCAACTAATTTTCTCCTTCTTTGACATCATTAAAAAGAGTAAATACAATCAAGTACAAGAAGAGAATCAAGTTGCATAAATGAATTGTGATCATATAATATATCATTCGAAGTAACACAATCTCATAATGTCCACACATTTCATGAATATGCTTAAGATGATTATCAAATTACAAACATAACTTTGCATTCATGAAGGCAACGAGGACATGCTAGCACATGTCATCAATGATGACTAAACAATTTGCTTGATTTTCATAGACAAATAGGATATATGGTCAACATAGATTTTCATAAATCAAATACAAATATCAAGTTGATGACTCAAATGAAAAGTGACTTAATGTTCAAGTATGTGTGTTTGAATTAAAGCTCAAACCATAAGTATTCAACATACTATATGTAAACAAAGAGCACTCAAACACTAGATCATTTAAACTCACATAGTCATGTATGAAAATTCACTTAAAATCATATATGAGCACTTAAGAATAAGTCAACAACACCTTCATCTTAATCACGTGAAAATAAATAAACACATATGCAACATCTAATCATAACATGTAATGTGAATAGAGTAAAAATCATTATGATGACTAAGAAAAGAATATTCTAAAATAAGCAAGTGAAAAATACACAAGACAAATGCTAACACACTAATGTTCAAAGGCATTTCCATATCTTTATGAAATTTTACACAATGAGTTCTTTTGGATAAACTTTGTGAGAATATTGACGAAGAAAATTATAATCATGAAGGTGATCTCATTTCTCATAAGTGCATGTCTTTGAAAACTTTTAATGTAATGGCAAAGATATGTAATCTTCACAAGTGCTAGAAACACAAGATATATCTCTTATATATATGGTAAAAATGTTTATCTAAAATAATAAGAGATGAACCAAGATGACATATAATTTAGTCTTAATTATGTTACTAAACATCTAAGTCCAAGAGTAGTCAACCAAGGAAACCATATAATCCCAAAACCGAAGTGTCAAAAAGTATTTGAAATTATGTCATGACACTTAAATGTATTTTTCCCAATAAGAAAATAAATTTATCTATCATGCTCATTTTGAAATAGATTGCATGTTTGTGATAAACTTCTTTACACAACACATCAAAAATTGGTAAACATAATACTCCAATGAATCTTATAACCAAATTTGTGACAAGTTATAAATGATAAACAACAAAAAGAATGTTTATCAATAGGTTCTAAAATATCCTTCATCCATAAGAAAATCACTTAAAGCCATTCAAAACACCCTATTGGATCATTTTTCAAAATAAGTACTGCTTATGATAGTTTTAAACCCATTTTCTAGAACTAATACATTTCAAAGCATTGTGAATCACTTCAAGAAAATTTTTCATATAGGAATGCATTAGATAAAAAAAAAATTCATGCAAAGAGGCATGTGACATTTTTAGAATTTTAATTCCATTCATATGTGGAAAGAAAAATCTATATCCTTCTTGGTTAAGATCTTGGAATTATAACGGTTAAAACCTTGGGTCACCATTATTAGACATAGAATGCAACATTAATATACATTATAAGATATACAAGAGTATGCATGTATGATAATGATATCAAAGTTTAAGATATAGAAAATATTATATATCATTGAGAAAATCATAATAATGCAAGAACAATAAAAACGTATGTCTTTCATGATATGTGCACATAAAACTCATGAATCATGTTTTTCAATAAACATTCAAGATAGCAACATTTGAGCACAAAATCTCCATATTTTCAACATGCTTCCTTCAAAGAGAAACCTATAGTTCCTTTACATAATAAAGATCCAAGCATATATTAAATAGCTTCAACCAAGATTTCAATTTGAAACAACAAAGGCTAATTATCATGAAAATCATTTTTATGAAAATCTTTATGCAAATCCCTCTAGGATGATTACCAAGAAGATATATAATAGAGGATGATGAATCATTTAATCGCATAGAATTTCATCACATATTCCTTATCCTCATTTGCATTAGATAGATCATTCAAAGAAATTATGCTCTCTTGAGGTTTACTAGTGAGGATATATTTGATTAAACATATATTCCAAGTCCGTCCAAATTTCTCTTCAAAATTAAATATCTCAAATAAATGTGCAATATGTCATGTCAAGAGAATTTAGATAAAACACTAAAATCATGAAGGCCCATGAACAAAAATAAGACATAGCTACTCAAGTAATCAACCAAAATCAAGTGAAATAGCTTTGATGGTCTAGAGATGCTCATGACTATATTCTTTAAAAATCATGCATGATCAAGACTTTCTTTCATATATCCAAGTCAATTCAAGGCAAGCTACTATCAAGTATTCATCAAAAGCATAGTCAATTGTATGCACCAAGTAGCCAATCACTCTTATTACCAATCATCAAGTTTATTCCATGACATATCAATAACGATTCAACATACTTGAATGAGCATATGTATGTCATGTATAATCTCATTAATGAAAGCACATTAGTAATTGAGGATAGAAAATGTGTACCATGATGCTAGCTTTACCCATTTTACATAGAGTTGCTTGTAGATGATTTGTAATGTCCACTCATTTTGTGAGAAACCTTAATTTCATCTCCCCTTTTGAGTTATAGCATCACAATTGAAGAATCAATTGATCTTGAGTAAGGAATCAATCCACACCTACAAGACACACTCAAGTGGTTTTCTTTGGTACCCTTTTTGCTCTAGGGTCCATTTGTGTTAGCACATTTTTAGTCATAATTCATTATAAGCACATTAGCACAAAATGAATGATCTTCAACAACCATTATGCTTCAATTGAATTTATCATTTAAGAACATTATCATGAAGTGCATTTGTCAATTCAAATGGTAAGATATGATCATAGTTAATTATCAAGTCAATGAACCAAATATGAAATTAGTAATGGAATGAGACTCCATTTCATATATGAATCATAGTAAACAACCATATGCATTATTCATGTTAAATCATCAAGAATTGACAAGAAAACCAATATAACTTCCCTTTATTAGCAAAAATAAATTATATGCCCTTTTTCAAGATTTGTAAAGCTATAGCACATAGGAAGATTCATTTCATTTCAAAATTCTTTGAACATAATGAAAAGATATTTCCATAAGAGTCACCCTTTTGAAATAATTTCACTCTAAATCAATGTGACATTTTTCTCATGCAATTTCAAGAAACAAAAGAATGTGATATATGAATAATGATCATTTATCAATCAATGAAAACATTCATAAAGCAACATAGTATAAATTTTCGTTTCTTTTAGCATTTGACAATTGATTCCCATCTTTCTTAACTAAGCATGCATTGGTCCTAAAAATAACATCATAGTCATTGTCACACAATTTGACTAATGCTAAATAAGTTATGCTTCAAACCATCAACCAAAAACACGCTATCTATAAAGAGTGGAAGATATACCAATTGAGTCAATCCTTATAATTTTGCCTTTAGAGTTGTCTCCAAAAGTTACGTTTCCTACTTCATAAGTTTTTAGAGAAATGTATTTTGATTAGTCTCCCATCATATGCCTTGAGCATCCACTACCAATAAGCCATTTCCTTTAAGGCGGACTTCAAGCATACCTACAAAACAAATTTAAGTAACATTTGTTGGTACCCAATTTATCTTGGGTCCACTAGGATTAGAGACAGATGCAATGGTTCCTTTTGGAACCCAAATCATTTTTGGTATAACATTTTCCTTTCTATGCAAGCATGCAATGGTTCCTTTTGGAACCCAAATCATTCTTGTTATCACTTTCTTCTTCCTAAGTAAACATGCATTTGCTTTATGTCCCTTTTTCTTGCAATAATAACATGTAACATGCTTATGATCATTTGAGGATGCATGAGATGATTGTCTTGTAAATGTATGCCTTAATGATTTCCTCTTTTTCAAGATAATTGCATCTTTGTTAAAAGCATCATACCCTAGACCACATTTATCAAATGATCCTCTTTGTCTTCCCAACATAATGCTAAGGTTTTCCTTTCCTTTTGTAAATTTAGCTAAGACATTTATTTGATCATCTATAGTATTTTTTAACCGATTGTTTTCCTTTTCTAGCTCTATGTTTTTGTCATTGCATGAAACTTCTAAGTTTGAAGTAATAGAGCTACATGAAGATTTAGCTTTCTTAAGAAGAATATATTTTCTAGCTAACTTTTCAAATCCATCATGCAATTCTTCAAATGCATCTTGTAATTCATCATAAGAAGAGAGAAGTTCATCATATGACAATTTATATTTATCTAATGAATGTGAATTTAAATGTACCTCTTCTTCATTTGCCGTGAAACAAGGGTTTGTCATTTCTTCACCATTTTCCTCCTCGTCCGAGTTACATGAGTCGTAGTCATCCCATGTGGCATTCATAGCCATCTTGCTTGGTCTTTTCTCGTTCTCCTTTTCGAGCTTGAAGCAATCACTTTTGTAGTGTCCCGGCTTTCCACAATTGAAACACGTTGGAGGTTCCCTTTTCTTAGGCTCGCCTTTTGATTCTATTCTCCTCATGAATTTTCCACCATTGGCTTTCTTTCTTTGAAGATATTTCTTGAATTCTTGAGTGAGCAAAGCAATGTCATCATCCACTTCTTCTTCATTCGGCTCAATGGCTTCATTTTTGGTAGAGGCTTGCAAAGCTATACCTTTTCTTGGCTTGATGTCGTCTTCACGAGATTTCAATGTGATTTCCCAAGTGAGTAGAGAGCCGAAAATCTCATCAAGACTCATGTTGTTGAGATCATGAGCTTCTTTGATTGCCATTACCTTTGCATCCCATTTAGCCGGAAGACTTCTAAGCACTTTGCGTGACGCATCGGATCTAGGAACAATTCTACCAAGATGCTTTAGTCCATTCAAAATGTTAGTGAAACGAGACATCATAGAATTAATATTTTCATCTTCCTTCATGGCAAATAATTCATATTCATGCATAAGTATATCAATTTTAGATTCTCTAACTTGAGTAGTACCTTCATAAGTTACTTCAAGTTTATCCCACATTTCTTTTGCAGTGGAGCAAGTAGAGACACGATTAAATTCGTTTGGACTTAAGGCACAATTTATATTCACCTTAGCTTTAGCATTAAATGACATAAGCCTATGTTCATCATTATCCAATTCGTTGGGCAATTTGGGGATAGTTTTTCCATTTACTATTTTTGTTATAGTGAAAGGTCCATCAACAATAACTTGCCAAATATGAAAATCAATAGCTTGAAGAAAGTCTACCATTCTAGTCTTCCAATAGCTATAGTTTGAACCATCAAACCAAGGGGGTCTAATAATAGATTGTCCTTCAACGTGAGTGACTAAATGTGAGGCCATGATCGTTCTCTAAGACGGTTAAGTCCAAAAAATAGAGATTAGGCTCTGATACCAATTGTTAGTCACTAAATAACCCTAGAGGGGGGGGGGGGGGGTGAATAAGGTGTTCAAAATATTTCTACTCCTTTTCGAAATTGGAACAATATATAATCAATACTCAATTTCTTCAATAGTCAAATGAATAAATTCAATTCAATTTATCTAACAACTAATCACAAGACTAATTAGCATACAAGATATTCAAGTAAATATATCATGCAAATTAATGAAATAAGGAGAGAGAGATAGAGAGATTGACACCGTGATTTTTCGAGGTTCGGTAACTCCTACTCCTCGGCTCAAGAACCCCTTCTTGAGACTTTTCCCGATCCTTTCACTATGGCCCTTCCTTCACAGGTGGAATGGCAAACCTTTACAACACAAGCCTCTCGAGCTTATCTCTCAATCAAGAGAACAACCCTCTCTTGAACAATCGGTGGACTTCACTTGTCCGAGATTACAAATTCGTATGTAATCAATAAAATCACTCAAGAACAAAAACACTCAAAACCCAAAGGTTTTTATGGAAGATAAATCAATATAAGCTCAAGTGTTTTTGGTGATTTTATAATAACTCTAGAAATGTATTCTCAAAGGATATAATCAATGAATGATATTTGGAGAATAAGAAGAGATACTAGAGGTTTTGATTTTCAAAGAAACTTAGAGAAAATCAGATTTTCAAAGCTTGGTTTCAATGGCTTTTGTAGAGAAAATTTCTGCAGAATTTTTGATAGCTTTCTTTCTCTTTTGTATTTCAATCTCTTAATCTTCAATATACACTTCTCATTCTATATATAGCATTGCATTAGGGTTTTGAAGAGTGATTATAGTATTTGAAAGACAAGAGCCGTTTGAACACCATTAAACACAATCCACAAAACATAGGAATTGTTTTCTGAAAATCTGCAGATTTTAAGCAACTTCTAGTCGACTACTTCTCTATTGTAGTCGACTACAATGGACCATCTAGTCGACTAGATTGAGTTCTAGTCGACTACTTTGGACCATCTAGTCGACTAGAATGAGTTCTAGTCGACTACAATGAGTAGTCTAGTCGACTCAAGCTTGTTTCAGTCGACTCTTTTGATGTGGATGAAAAACCAATAGCTACTGATTGAAATAGTCGACTACTAGAAAATACACAGGGTGATTCTAGTCGACTATAACAAGAAAAACATTTAATAAAAATATTTTTCTTTCCGTTTAATTTTGGTAAAGCGTTTTTCATTTCATTTAAGTTCGGTTCATTTTATACTTGAGCTTATACGATAAAATCGACACATAAAATTATCTTGTTACAATGATCGCTCCCCGACCTATCTACCCCGAGTCTTGAGTCTTCGACTTTCGCTTTTGCCGTTGAATTAATTGATTTTCCTTTTCCGCTTCAATTTCTTTCACAGCTTTTCGCTTTTATTCAATCTTTCTTTCCGAGCTTGCTTTCCGAGTCGTTTTCTTTCCGTGTTTGTTTTCCGAGTCGTTCACCTGTCTTTTGCTGAAAAGATGAACTTGATAATTCATTAGTATTAAACACGCTTTAAATGTTTTGTTAATATCAAAATAGGATTTATTGTCCGAGAATAAATTTCAAGGCCAACATATATATATATGGTATCATAGCCATAAAGTCTCGTTTATTATCTAGTAAATTACTCAGATCTGTTAATCTATAGCCTTTTATCTGTCCCTTTATATTGTTCTTCATCTTCTTTTTCTCTGTTTGTTGGTGCCACCTCCCCATAAACCATAAAACCAAACATTAAGTCCCTTGGTGAGCTTTTAGGAGTTTTAGGGCATGAGCGGTCATGTCGTTGGGCTAAGGTATGTGTTATGAAATGCAACAAACATTGAAAATAGGATAAAGCACAATTATAATGTTTAGATAATAAAATTATTGATTAATCATGAGTCGTTTATTTAGATCTTCCTCCTCTCGACATAGTCGAACAAACCTACCTTCCATTCCAGATAATAATGACATAATTAATGAAGAAGAACACACCTACACTAATCTTGAATGTCACAATGATTGGAATATCCCAAGGGTACCCACAAATGAAATTTACAAAATCAGTTTCATTAAGTCAACCTTTTTTACAGAATACACAGTCAAAACTGTTGAACAAGTTTATGCTATAAATAAAGAACACGAAAAATGCCAATTATTTTCTCCAAAAACTATAAAACAACATCGCGAAAGAGGATACAATTTTATCCATATTGGTCTTGTACAAGTTGCAGTTGATCCATTAACTATTTTATGACAAAATGCATCGATTCTTCTCTGTCTAAGAGATTTTAGGTTCCTCGACTATAATCAAAGCTTAATTAGTGTCATTGAAACCAGCCTATGTAATGGTCCAGTCTACTTTGATTGCTTTCCTAATTTTAAGTTAAGCCTAAGTGACCCTCACATACTAAAAGCTTTTAACATTAAACATCAAAACTTCAGGATATGCCATGTTCGCAGGTGTCCAGCCTCTAAGCTTAATTTATAGAATTTACTACAAGACTATGAAAACCAATTTAAATGTTCATGCTCTAATCAAAAGTCCTAAAGATCAAACTTTATTAATTCAAAGCAGTACTTCTAATGCAAATATTAGAATACCAAAAACGATTGCCTGGAAAGATGTTTCCCTCCCAAACGAATGGTTACTTGAAAATGAAAATCACCCAACCAAAATCGAAAATGATGTCCGAAACCTTGAACATGTACAACAATTCCTTGATGGAACTGTTAAGTTAACATTTGATAGATCTAGACACAGTTGCTCTTCCGTTAGTTCAAGCTCTAAAATGTTCACCCCCTTACCAATTAGAGAAAATACTGCATGATACAGAATTTGTAGAATCTCTAGTCCACCGATCCAGACGTGATCATAGATTAAAAGGAATTCAAAAGGATGAACAAGTATCTACTCCATGTTACGTCCCAAACATAGAAACTGAAGATTCAATCTCTAACCACTCTCCTACACAAACTGACTTTGAGACCGAAACTGTTAATCCACAACTATGTGTTTTAAGTAAATCATTTTCCTATGACCTTCTAAAGTTAGAAGTTGAAGCCAAATCCAAAGGAAATAAAGCAAGACGACAAATATATAAAACAAGTTACACGCATGAGGAAAGAACAAAAATTACAAAAAAATGGCAAAAATTCATGATAACAAACCAGCTAGAAATTAGTTTCTTTGATTATCTTGAAAATTACTACAAAAAAATTAATGTTCTTACAAAACATAAATGGACAAAACATGATAAAACAATTGTTTCTTCTAGTCACCCTCCTTTAGAAAACCTAATTGTTAACCACCTGGGAACCGAAATCCCAGCCTCCCCTTTTAAGGTAGTTACCTCCACACTCGATCCTAATACTAAAAAAAATTATTGAACAAAAAAATTTCACCAACCAATATTTAAGTACGCTAGGTTCTCAATTAGACAAAATAGAATCCAAACTTGACGCTTCCACCCCTGTGACAAAAACTATTGATTCCCCTCTAATCAAGTTTCCTACAAAACGTCAAGGACTACCTAACAAACCAAGCACAAGCGACTCTTCTGCCCAAATTGATAAATTGTTAAAAGCCTTAGAATCACAACTAATCAAGGACGAAAAAACTCTCACAGTTCTCAATTTTGATTCTCATAATGATACTGATAACTCTGAAACCTCATCTGAAGAAGACACAGATAACAATATACGCAAGTTAGAAAATGCCTTTGAGATCAATAGGATCACACATCGACCAATTAACCCTTCCAGTATTACGAAAAATTGGTATACCCAACCCACTCCTGTCGATATTCAATATGAAGAAAGAATCTTCCAAAACCAATTTTCTGTATCATCTAAAAAAATTTATGAATGGAATATTGATGGACTCTCTGAACAAGAAATTTTAAACAAATTAAAACATCTTTCTATGACAGCCAATAGTTACCTTACACATCACAATATGCCTCAACCTGATATTGTAGAATTACTAGCCTCTGGATTTTCAGGCATGTTAAGAAATTGGTGGGATAAACATCTTACCCAAGAAGCAAGAGATAAAATAACAGATGCAGTCCAAAAAACAGAAGATGAAATCCCTATTTTTAATGAAGAAATTGGCCTCGGACTCCCTGATGGAGTCAATACATTAATTTACACAATTATAGACCATTTCATTGGCAGACCAAGTGACATTACTTCTAGAATTCATGATCAACTTAGTAACCTTAGATGTCCTACATTAAGTGATTTTAGATGGTACAAAGATACTTTCTTATCACGAGTTATGCTACGTGAAGATAGTAATAAACCATTTTGGAAAGAAAAATTTATTAATGGATTGCCCAGCCTTTTCTCTCATAAAATACGCACAGAACTTAGTAACACAACTGGTGTTATTGAATATGACAGTCTAACCTATGGTAATATTATTAGTCTAATCCAGAAAGTAGGACTCAAAATGTGTATAGATATGAAAAGTAATAATCAGCTTAGTAAGGATAAAAACAAGACTAAATATGAAATGGGCACATTCTGCCAACAATATGGATTACCCCCAATTGCACCATCTCGGCAAACAAAGAATTCAAAACAAACAAAATCATTCCCAAAACGATATACTCGTCCTTATAAAAGATATAATAAAAAATTCCAACATAATGAATTCTATGATAAACAAAAGTATAAAAAGAACGAAAAATAAACGAGGAAAACAAAACCTTTTGAGAAGAATAATAAAATTGATCTAACTAAAGTTACGTGTTATAAATGTAGTAAGAAAGGTCACTACGCGAGAAATTGTCCTGTAAAAACTAAAATTAATCAGCTAGAAATCCCTGATGAAACTAAACAACAAATTTACACAATTCTTGAGTTAAAAAACACAAGCGACAGTGATACTGAAATTGAATCTAGTTCCTCTACTGAATCTTCTGTCTCTTGTCCTAGTTCACCGGATATTAGTTTTGGGTGCAAAGATAGTTGTTGTATAAAAACAGTCAATATGTTAAATCAACACCAACATAAAACCCTTAATGTTCTCACCAAGGCAGAAGAACAACAACATCTTCTGCTAGACCTCATAAGTAAAGTTGAAGACCCAGATTTTAAAAATTCTTATCTTCAAAAGCTTACTAGATTACTCACCATAAACAAAGATACTCAACCCCCTACCATAAACAAACCAAATTTTAGTCTTCACAAAACTCTTGAACGTTTTACTCCTAAAAAAGAAGTCACTATACAAAACCTCCAAGCAGAAGTCAACATCGTTAAACAAGAAATCAAAGCCCTAAAAAATGAAAATCAAGATATAAAATCCCTCTTTCACACCCAACTCAAAGATCTAGTTAAAACTTCATACCAATTTTCAGTTTTTGATTCCTCTTCCTCTGACAGTAATGAAGATAATGACAACACAAATCCTTTTCAAAGTACTGAAGAGGAAACCAATGGTTTGAATCTAATTAACCGAACCTCATTTAAAAAATGGAAAATAAAAGTCACATTAGTTATTAATAAGGAATACCAAAAAACTGTCATTGCTCTAGTTGACTCTGGAGCTGATCTTAACTGTATACAAGAATGCCTGATTCCTAGCAAATACTATGAAAAAACAAATGAGAAACTCAGTTCTGCTAATGGTAGTGCGATGAAAATCAAGTATGAATTATCTAAAGCTCATATTTGTTAAGATAATGTCTGTTTCAAAACTACATTTGTCCTAGTAAAAAATATGACTGATACAGTCATCCTTGGCCTTCCATTTTTATACCTTCTTTACCCATTTACCATAAATAATGATGGTCTTTCTACAACACATTTTGGTCAAAATATTACTTTTCTTTTTTTTGCAAAAATCTTCTAGTAAAAAACTCGAAAGCATCATTGATTTTTTAGTCTCTAAAAATATTTACATTCTCCATCATAAAGAACGACATTTAAATTCTTTAAAAGAAGAAATAATTCACAAACGAACAGAAACACAATTAAGAAACCCTACCCTTCAAAATCAGATAAAACAATACGAAAATAAACTTATTCAAGAAATATGTTCGGAACTACCCAGTGTTTTTTGGCATAGAAAACAACATATTGTTAGTCTTTCTTACATCAAATCATTCACTAATAAAAATATTCCAACTAAAGCCCGACTAATTCAGATGAATGTTGAAGTCTTAGAATTCTGTAAAAAAGAAATCCATGACCTTCTTCAAAAAAAAATCATACGTCACAGCAAATCACCTTGGTCTTGCACAGCTTTTTATGTCCAGAAAAATTCCGAAATAGAACGAGGGGTACCACGTCTCTTAATCAAGTCCTTGAATGGATAAGATATATTATCCCTAACAAGAGAGATTTAATTAATCGATTAGGACAAACAACCATTTTCTCCAAATTTGACCTTATGTCCGGCTTCTGGCAAATTCAGATTACAGAAAAAGATAAGTACAAAACTGCATTTGCTACACCTTTCGGCCATTACGAATGGAATGTCATACCCTTTGGCCTTAAGAATGCCCCAAGTGAATTCCAAAATATTATGAATGATATTTTCAATCCTTTCAGTCATTTTTCCATAGTCTACATTGATGATGTTCTTATCTTTTCCAACAGCATTGAAGCTCATTGGAAACATCTTAATTCTTTCTTCCACATCATCAAAATCAATGGTTTAGTCATCTCTGCTTCTAAGATAAAACTTTTCCAAACCAAAGTTAGATTTCTTGGTTATGATATATCCCAAGGACAATTCCACCCAATCAGTCGTTCCATAGAATTTGCAGGCAAATTCCCAGACCAAATTCTTGATAAAACCCAGTTACAACGTTTCCTTGGTTCTTTAAATTACATTGCTAAATTTTACAAAGATCTTAGAAAATAATGTAAACCACTCTTCGATCGTTTACAGTCAAACCCCCCTACAGAATCAGCACAGTCAAGCTCCTCTACAGAAACCGCAGTCAAGAAAACAGCCTCCAAGAAGTCATCCTCCAAAGCAAAGATCAAAAAAAAAATGGAAAAGCTCATTGCCCAAATAGAAGGAGATTCAAGCAGTAATGAAGAAGATGGATCGTCTACAAAATCCAAATACAGACCATACCAGGATGCCCAAGATCCCTTTGATCTGTCAAAAGATTAAGAAAAAGGAACATAGTCAAGCTCAAGTCACCAGATACAAAAAAAGGCACAAAAAGACGAGAATAGTGAATAGTAAATTTGACTATTCACTATTATTGCTACAGTAACCGTCGGCACAAAAAACAAATACAGTGCTCAACAGTACCGACAGACTACTATTGCAAACAGTAAAAAGTCACAGTGCTCTGCCCCTAAAGTAAAAAATACTACAGTGAAAGACAAGAGTTGTCTGCCCCAGAAGTCACGAGATCAATAGTGCAAAACCTACAGTAAACTCTGCTATATCCTCTATATAAGCAGGCAGATGTAATGGTCTTAGGGCAGGTTTTAGTTTCCCACTTTTCTTTCTACTTTGTAATTCTATTATCTTCTCTTCTCTTCTCTCCTGAAAACATACTAAGCCTCCGAACCCAGATGGATTGTCATATATCCACTTGTAAGTTCGTCTACCATAGTTAAATGTATTTTTGAATCGTAATAATATTCAGTTAAGATTTTCAGTCAATTGCAATTACTTACTTTGTCTTAAATTCTTCTATAATTAAATCTGAAGAGAGTTACGGTGTATGACAGACTTTGAGTCTCGCTCTGCCTAGACCACTTCAATTTATTAAATTGTTTGGACGGTTGTGTCCTATATATTTATATTACTATCCTATATATTTATCATATTGTTATATATATATAAATTGCTTGGACGGTTGTGTCCTATATACTAATATATTTACTGTTTATATTATACAATTGCTTGTATTTCTCTGATTTAAATCTATATTTATACTGTGATCTATTCCTACTAGATTTAAAAGGCTATATATAACTGTTCCTGATATATATATATATATATATATATATATATATATATATATATATATATATATATAACTTGAGAATAATAATTGGGTCATGTACTATGAAGTTTGTCATTCCCGTTAATGTGGTCTCATATAATTCGGACATATTTTTTAAATTTTCTTTTAAAATTAAACACTAATTTTAGTTTTTATGGAATTTTTTGTAGATCTTCCTTTATAAAAATAATTTAGTCAAGTGTCTAAACTGTATTGGCCAACATCAGTGGGGAGGACAAACTTCTTTCTCATGAGTAGGACCCAAGTAGCGACGGATCCAGTTAAGGACCAGTGGGGGCAGTGTCCCCCGCTGATTTTTTTTTATATATATATTTTACCCTTAAATTTGGGATATTTAGCATTTAAAAGGTAGACTCCCTCGAGATATGTCAAATAATAGGTAGACCCCTTGTCATTTGGTAAATTATAGCTAGACCCCCTCAAGTCAATCGACATATATTTTTGGTGACTGATAATATAAAATTACATTTTTACCCATGTCTATATTTCATTTAAAAGATCTAAAATTATTATTTTGTCAATTACTTATTTACAAAGGTAATTTTGGTCTTATTATAAACTTTAAATAAGTGTTGACATCAGCATTGACCAAGATTGACCACGCCGGTAGGGGGGTATCTGTTACAACTTATATACTTAAGGGAGTCTAGCTGTAATTTACACCTGTTATTTGACATATCTCGATAGGATCTAGCTGTAATTAACCCGATTAAAAATATTTAACATTAACCCCAGTGACCTCCATATCTAAATCCGTCCCCGGACCCAAGAATTATCCATAACTCAATCTAAACGGTATAAGCAACATACCCATGATTCAGTAGGGATTGTTTCTCAAAGTGAACCACGAAGGATGTATATGTTACGATTCAAAGCCCATAAAGACACCAATCAAAGCCCAGCGAAGCCAGGCCCATCTAGGACCATGCCCAACAGAAATAATTACCTTAAAGGCTTAAACCCAAACTGCAAAGAATGGAAACATTAACAAACTCTTCAAATTTGTTATTGTTAATATATGGGTAAAGTACTAAAGTTATATTAAAAAAAAAAATCTGTTTAGAAAAATAATAATAAAAAATCTTCCTAAAATATTAGAATCGTCCTATATGTTCTTTTCACTCTGTCGAAGCAACCGGGTCAATCCTCTCTGGCCACTATATAATCTTTGTCTCTTTGTCCCTGCTTAGTTTGTCGCATTACTTTTTTTCTTGCTTCCATTGGTTTAGTCACGGACAATTAAATAAAAATATTTTTTGAATGTTGACAATAATTAAATTTTACTGTAGTAGGTATTATTTTTTTAAAAAATAGTTACCTTCAATTTTATTTTATTTTATTCTGGAATGGCACTCCCTCAAAAGAAATTTCATTGTGAATCAAAACATTTTCCAATGCAGTGTTCTATAAGGTTGTAAAGGAACAGAGCGATCAACAAGTAACTTTGAGTTCGACTCCATAAAAATTCGATTCACGTTTGTTTATTTAATAAATGAACCAAATTCAAATAATTTTTTCAAGTTCATTTAAAAAATGAACAAAATTCAAATAACTATGAGCTCGACTCGATAATATTCGTGAACAAAAGTCGTAAATATGTTCACAAACGCATTTGTGAACAAGGCTCGTTAAATGCTCAATTACATATAAATATACGGGTAAAGTGCAAAAAACCCCCTCAACTATTGCCTATGAGCAAGAAATTCCCTTCAACTACAAAAAAAATCCCTCATTGGTGCAATTAACCCCCCTCAATTCATAAAAGACACATTTACTCCTAAATTAAAATTAAAAATCACAAATTATATATATAATTCAAAAAATATATAAAAATTGAAAAAATATATTAAATTTTGAAAAAATATGTAAATTTTGAAAACAAATATATAAAATTGAAAAATATATATATAAAATTCAAAACAAATATATAAAATTCGGAGAAAAATATTTATAAATTTGAAAATTATATATTTCGAAAAAAATATATAAAATTCAAAAAATATATATAAATTTTAATATATATATATATTGGTAAAATGTCATATCTTTTATAATGAATTGAATCAAACTACTTACCACCAACATTAGTTAGTGTTCTTTTTTTATATATATTTTTCCAATATATATATATATATATGTGTTTCCGAAATATATATATATATTTCAAAATTTATATTATATTTTCGAAATTTATATGATGTTTTTGAATTTTATAAAAAAAATTGAAATTTATATATTTGTTTCAATATTTATATATATATTTGAATTTTATATATTGTTTTCGAATTTTATATATGTTTTTCGAATTTATTTATTGTTTTCGAAATTTATATATATTTTTTGAAGTTTATATATTTTTTGAATTATATATATATATTTGAATTATATACATATTTTTTGAATTTTATATATATTTTTGAATTATATATAAATTTTATTTTTGCATTGGAAAATCTTATGGAGGGGGTACATTGCCCTTAAATTGATAGTTGAGGGTTTTTTTTTGCTTCTTTTGTAGTTGAGGAGGGTTTCTTGCTCATTGGGTAATAGTTGATGAGGTTTTTTTGCACTTTATACGAAATATACATATATATATATATATTAGATTATTATATTTTATATTATAATATATTTATGGCCCAATTCACTTTACCCAAGTTTAATTCAATTTAGGTTTAAGTTCTAACTCAATTAACATATAAAACCCAATACTATTATTATATTAAAAATTAACCCAACCCAAGTATTCTATATAATTTTTTTTTTTAAGTTATCAAGGCCCATGAATATATCTTTCAAAATGAGACCAGCCCATTTAAGGTCCACACAAACAAAAGGACCCAAATGTCTATTTGCCTATTGAAACTCTATCCCCAAAGCTTCAGGTCCCAGACACTCTCTCATTATATTTATATACGTATACATTTATAGATCTATATCTCTCATGGGCTATACATATCTTTATTATATAGATATATGTAGATCTTCTCATGGCTTTAACAACCACCACGGCTACCGCCACGCCGGAGCCAACGCAACTATATATAGATATGATGGTTTCAACAACAACAACTACGGCCACTGGAGCAATCATCACCACCATTACAACCGCCGAGGTGATACAGGAGGATCAACGCAAGGATGACAGAAAATCGTGATCTGTTGTTTTCCTTTTCAAATCTCTATTTTTGTTAATTTTTACTACTTATGGAGGATCAGCGCAAGGATGGCAGAAAATCGTGTCTGCTGTTTTCCTTTTCAAATCTCTATTTTTAGTTATTTTTACTACTTATGGTAATTTTATATTTGTCAATTAGGAATTGATTCTGAACCCGATTTGGGCCAGATTTTTGGCAATCTTTTGATTTTTTTCGTATTTCGTTTTGGTAAGACTTTTAGGGTTTTGCTATTTTTGGTAAAATCCTTGATTTTCAGTTATTTAAACCCGGCTTGTGGGTTGTTTTAAATTAATTCTTGATTATAAACAATTTTATTGAATTCTAGAGTGTTCTTTGAAATTTTTTGGTCGAATTTCTCCCATTTTTTCCTTGCAAATTACCTATTGCAATAGCCTGCAGAATAATCTCTATTTTGTCCGGCGTCAATTGGTATCAGAGCTCAGCATCTTCCTGAGGCGGTATTTCCATCAGTTTTCGATGGCTAATAATCGTGGTCGTGGTCGTCGTGGGCAGGTTCCGATTGAGGAAGTCCCGCACCGTGATCGTAACGTTCAGGATGTTATGATTGAGGATTTGCAGAGGCAAGTGGCAGAGTTAACCCAGCGCTTGGCGGCGCAGGAAATCGGTAATCATGATGTGGAAGATTCTGATACCGACAATTCCACCTTCGAAAATCCGTATCCACAGTTAGGGCCAATATTTTCGGAAGATTCTGATTCCGAAGATGATTGGTTGAAAGCCAATATTTTCATTGGAGAGCCAGTGTATGACGAAGAAGGAGATGAGGATGTGTTCAATGCAAGCACGGCGACTGAAGTTCAGTGGACGCTTCCATACCAGTGGCCGGATTATGAAGTCAATAAACTCGTTGAAGTTGATCAGATGGAAGACATTTTCTTGAACTCCTTACTGGAGGACGATATAACTGGCATGGAAAATCTTGAGATCCCATTTAGCAATCCTCCTGAATCTCAGCAGAATGTGATCCCAGCAGCAGGTCCAAAGAAGGAAGCTATTTTTATGCCTTGTGGAAATAGTGCAGCAGGTGAGGTTTCAGAATTACCCATGGAGGTCCAACAGCTGTTTTCGGAATTCTCTGTTTTGATGCCAGAAAACCTTTCTCCTGGACTGCCGCCAGAATTACCCACGGGCCGTTTACATACTAGGGCAGGTGAGTTGGCCCAACATCTTCGAGGCATCCATGAGCAGGTGAAACTGGCCAGTCACGAGAGCAATGCTAAGTACAAAACTCGAGCGGACAGTCATCATCGTTAGGTACTTTTTGATGTTGGTGATTTTGTTTGGGTTGTATTAACTCGTGATCGTTTCCCTGTTGGCGAGTATAATAAGCTTAAGGAGCGGAAGATTGGACCATGTGAGATATTCCAGAAGATTAATGACAACGCATACAGGTTGTGTCTCCCTAGTCACTTGAAAACATCTGATGTCTTTAATGTGAAACACCCGAGTCCTTGTTTTGCGGATTCTGCTGATGCTGCTGTGAACTCGAGGACGAGTTCTTTCCAACCTGGGGTGACTGATACAGGAGGATCAGCGTAAGGATGACAGGAAATCGTGATCTGCTGTTTTCTTTTTCAAATCTCTATTTTTAGTTAATTTTTACTACTTATGGAGGATCAGCGCAAGGATGGCAGGAAATCGTGATCTGCTGTTTTCCTTTTCAAATATCTATTTTTAGTTATTTTTACTACTTATGGTAATTTTCTATTTGTCAATTAGAAATTGATTCTGAACCCGATTTGGTCCAGATTTTTAGCAATCTTTTGATTTCTTTTTGTATTTCGTTTTGGTAAGACTTTTAGGGTTTTGTTATTTTTGGTAAAATCCTTGATTTTCAGCAATTTAAACCTGGCTTGTGGGTTGTTTTAAATTAATTCTTGATTATAAACAATTTTATTGAATTCCAGAGTGTTCTTTGAAATTTTTGGGTCGAATTTCTCCCATTTTTTCCTTGCAAATTACCTATTGCACTAGCCTGCAGAATAATCTCTATTCTGTCCGGCGTCACGAGGCGGAGCCAGGAATCGATGTTCCTCCTTCATTCGAGTTAGTTCGGTGGAATCGGTCATGGAGGATTCAGCGACGACAACTGTTCTCGTAATCAGATGTTTAGGATTAAAAAAATAATAATAAAAAAAGTTTGTTAAGCCAGCTCGAGCTTGAAGCACGAGCGAAACAAACAGCATGTAGAGCCAGCTTGAACTCGATCGAGCAGTGAGCGAACCGAGTTCAAACTTGGCTTCTCACAGCTCGGCTCAAGCCGAGCCAGAGTCGAGCCAACGTGAACACTTCAATGCTCGACTCCAGCGATGAACCTGAGTAGAGACAGAATTGTAATATTCATATTTTAGAGGTAGGTTAATTAAAAAAGTAATAATTTAATAAGGGTTTTAAGAATATTTTAGTGGTGTAGATATATAATTTTTTTTTAAAATTAGGATAATTAAGTTAAAATAAAATAAAATTCTCGGGCTCTTTTACCTAGACCTGTCAATGGATTGGATTTTGACCCGAATCCGATCCGAATCCGATCTGATTAGCTGGATTTGGATTGAATTTTTTTTTCAATAACCCGAATACGATCCGAATCCGATAATCCGATTCCTTAACAAATTGAATTTGTATTTGCCTAATCCGATCCGATAATAACCCGATCCGATTAATTTTATATATACACATATATATTATGTTATTAATATGTAAATATTAAATAATATACTTAATTATATTTCAATTTTTTTTTTCGCTTTTTCATTTTTATGTTTTTATAGTCATGTATTATAAGCATTGATTGTAAAATATATAATTTAGTGTTTAATATTCTTAAAAAATAACATAAAATTAATAATTTTTTATATATATTTTTTACTTAATCGGATCGGATATCCAAAAATTAACAAATTCGGATTTGGATCAATAAAGTAAAAATTCATCGAATTATCGGATCGGATATAAGCTTATCGGGTTCGGATCGGATCAGAACAGATCCGATCCGAATCCAACCCGTTTACATGTCTACTTTTACCACCTCTTAAAGCAAAAGCGTGTGGATAAGCCCGCAACATTAAACAACTCAACTTGATGGAGTAGGTTCAAATTGCCCAACTAGAACACATTGGTTCCAAGAAAGAGATCCATTATATTACGTATTATATAGTGAACCTATACATACAATATTGATGCATGCATGTATATTTATTTTATGCGTTACTATGAATGAGTCTGCATGTGGACCATGGGAAGCAAGACATTGTAATAAAAAAACTTATAAAACTTTTTAAAAATATTGTTTCATGTGAATAAAGTTCTAAGTGATGGCAGCAAAAACATCTTGTAGCCCAATTACCAAATCAACTTTACCTATAGTTCAAGACTTAAAAATATTGTTTCATGTGAATAAAGTTCTAATGGCAGCAAAAACATCTTGGAGCCCAATTACCAAATCAACTTTACCTATAGTTCTAGACTATTATTAATTAATTAAGTAGCAAGTAGATCTACCTTGAATTCAGGAAAAATGACTTTTTACAAATGGAAAATACTTGGTACTTTCCGGAAGAAAAAAAGAAAAAAAAATCAAATTACCCTGCCTACTGATATTATCCAATAGCATTGTGGACACGTAGTTAAAAAAATTCAAAAATTCAAAAAATAGAATATTTGTATTTAATTCATGCAAAAAAGAATTTACATATTCCATTTCTAAAATAATTTAACAGTGTCAATAATGTATTGAATTACATTAGAGAGGATACGAAGTATTGTCCTTTACTAATTTCTCGCTTATAAGGATAAAATGCATTAAATTAATGTGAACTTTACTTTCTTTCCCAAGAAATTTTCTAAATTTTGAAAATGCTAGAAACCCCCTCCAAACTATATTAAAAATTATAAATAATCCCCAGAACTATTCTTGTGCAATAAACCCCTCTAAACTATCACAATTTTTTTTTAAAAAAAAACTCATTGTCTTCAAATTATTTTATTAATGACTATAATGCCCTTTCTTATTGAATTAACTTAATACACTTTTGTTATTAATAAATATTATGAAATAATTTATGCAAATTTGATGGCACAATTTTTATTCAAATTTCGTATATTAACACTTGGTTTTTATAATTAATTAAAAAAATAATGCTTTTAGATTTTTATAAAAAAATTGAGTATCAAATTTAAAAAGATTAAGTAATTATTCAAGACTTCTATATACATAACATGAGAATTTTTTTTTTTTGTTATTAGAGTAATTTGTAAATTCATTATCAATATATATCATATCAAAAGAAGCTTTATTTTGGGTAAATAATTTTAAACTTAGTATAATAAATTTTATAGTTTAAATCAATTGATTTAAAAATAAAGTAATTACAACATATTTTTTTTATTATTGTTATAGAAGACATAATTTCTCTAATATAACTAGGGAAAATTATATATTTCTCTTTTCATGAGATATATATTCATAGTGAATTTATAAATTATTTTAATAATAGAAATATTTTTTCTCATGTTATGTATATAAATAGTGTTGAATAATTACTTAATCCATTTATACTCAAGTTTTCTTATAAAAATCTAAAATAATTACTTTTTTAATACATTATATATATTATGTATAAATATACCAATTTTGAATAGATATTATGCCATCAAATTTGACTCAATTATATCATAATTGATGATGCAAGAGTTATTCGACCCGAAACGACGTTGTAAGCACTTGGGAGGATACCTGCAAGGCACCGGTGTGGTATTGGCCTAAGAGGCTCCGACGATCAAGTTAGTATATTGATCGGGAAAGGAATAGAGAGAGAGTTTTATGGGGTGTAGTTATTGCGTACCTGGTAGCTAGGTTGACCGTCACTCCCCTTTATAGGGATCTTTCACGGTGCTCAAATTGGGAACTGCTTCCTGTGACTTCTCCATTACATCCCAGATATGGATAGCTACGTGTCTATCCTTATCTTTATATCTGATTTGGGTTATCCTTATCAGTTGAGGTATGATCCCTATCAGTTGCTCCATGTTCCTATTCTAGCATGCCTTGGGTTGAGAATACTTAGTTTTATGATTATTGAATTTTGTCCCATCTCTTCTCTCTCTCTCTCTCTATTTTTATTTTTTATTTTTTATGTAGAGTGTTCAACTGCTATACAAATATAATAACACGTGAATATTTAGCACAAATGCTAAGTAGTCTAATTGGTTGAAGATTTTGGAGTTAAGGTTGAGGTCTTGTTTGGGACCTACTCATCACTTGTCTGGGACGTAATGGAGAAGTCGTAATGGAGAAGTCACATGAAGCAATTCCCGACTAGAGCACCATGACCCAGAGTCCGATAAAGGGGAGTGACAGTCAACCTACCATGTACGCAATAACTACACCCCTCAAAACTCTTCCCTGATCAGTATACTAACTTGATCGTTGGAACCTCTTAAGGCGGTACCACACCGGTGCCTTGCAAATGTCCTCCCAGATGCTTACAACGTCGTTCCGGGTTGGGATAACTCTTGCATCATCAATAATCTTTGGTAATAACAAAAATGTATTAAGTTAATTTAATAATAAAAAAAGTCATTATAGTTATTTAACAAATAGTTTGAATACAATGTTTTTTTTTCTTTTCATTTTTGTGATAGTTTATGGGGTTTATTGCATAAGAATAATTCAAGAGGAGGGTTATTTTCATTTTTTAACATATATGGTGGGGGTAGCCCCATCCTGACGGTTGACTGTGAGACCCACAAGATCCAACGGCTAATCAGATAGCACAGCTCTAGAGGAATATACCTTTACTCCTATTTTCTGCCTACTGGTGAAAACCATGAAGGATGTTTGCCTCCATTGACCCCAAAAAAAGTCAAATGTTACCCATTTATGAACCCAATGTCTAGGGTCCATGCAAACTGTTTCCCATCTCAGGAGAGATATATAATGAAAACTGTTTTCTAAAATTGAGTTATAAAAATGTTGTTTTTTTTTTTTTTTTTTTTTTTTTTTTTTTTTTTTTTTTTTTTTTTTGTAGTTCAATAAAAATAATTTCCTGCGATCCTCTTTTGATACTTCATCTTTCGGCCTTCTCCACAACTAAATTAATGGTTAAAAATAGAATACATTATCATCATTTTCTTCGGTATATACTATATAGGTTTAACATGAAAAAAATGTGTTTTTAATTTTGCAATTAGTGATAGATATATATTAATTATGGCTTAACCATCAGATCTTGCTATGGAGAGAGAATGCAGATCTGTATACCAAGCAAGTCCTGATTTTCAGTTCTTCTCTAGGAGTACCCTTCCTTTTAAGTAAAAAATATATAAGTTTTAGCTTTGCATGCATGACACTCTCAGAGTGCAACAAAGTTGGAAATCCTATATATATATACATATATATATAGACAAAAGCTTGTATGCATAATCAGATCCCCGTCTCTTGGGCAAAAACTACGTGAAACATCAATTTCAGCCAAAATTTGTAATGATTTTAATAGATATAGAAGTAATGAATAATAAACTATAAATTAGCATAGAGAAGGAATATATCTAATAATAATAATAATAATAATAAATCGTAATTAATTAGAGGAGAGATGGCATCGACAATAACATATATGAAAACAGTAAATATGATGCAATGAATTTGTCAAGGAAATTAATTTGCAGTTGAATATATATAAACGAGATACAACTAACATCAATTAGTTGGTTCCATTCACTTTTCTTGCCTTGTTGACCTTCCCACCAAAATTTGCTAATACAGCCGGAGGAAACAACAATTCAACCTCTTTGGATACATCAATCAAAATTCTCCGGCGAGCCGCTTTCGATCTTCTTGTCATGACCGGCAGTGACTTGGGCTTCCTTGGCGCAGGTGGGCATTGAGAGACCACTATAGGTATTCTTTGATCCAATTTTGTTGGAGTTCCAAGTCCGTCTTCGTTTTTGTCTTCATCCTTGTATCGATCTCCAAAACATGGCCTTTTCATGATGTCCAATGACTTCAATACTTGATCAACCTCACTTTTCTCTTCTTCAACAACACTAACTTGGAGTTTAGGCAAACCCATCAAGGCAAAGAAGCTGAATTTAGGGTTAGAGAATCGGAAAAAAAAAAAAACAATGAGAGAAAGAGAGTAGGAATAAAAGCGAAACCAGCTACAACATATAGACAACAAGATCAAGAACAAAGTCTATATATATATATATATCTATATATGTATGAAGATTGATTGAATGATATAGATTAGGTGTGAATGAGAAGATTATAGTTTTTTCTCATACTCTCAAGTCTCACCATTTTGGCATTTGTTTAGCGGTCATGTTTTGGTAGTTAGCTTTTCCAACGTTTGGGAAGAGAGAAAAAGAGAGGGACAAGGTGGAATAGTTTAGATATCTAATTCGATCGGCGAAGGATCCAATGCAAATAAAACATACATCTCTTTATCTCTCCGTAAAACTATGAGTGAAATATGTATGTATATATATATATATATATATGTGTGTATAGATTGATCAGTAGTTGACGTTCCTTTTTTTCTTTTTTTAGTCGGACATTTAACTAACTTATATAAGATCTCCTGGTATTTGCAGATTTTCACAACTTTGATGCATCTTTGCATGTGGTTAGTTACAGCATATAGCCCACATCTTATACCTGCTTCACTTTCTCACCATATATAAATCTATCTATCTATATATATATATATCACTTCATCAAATTCTTTTTATTCTTTTTTTTTGTTAATGGTGTACAATCTTTTTGAGAACAAGATATAAATGATACTCCATCCGTCCCAAATTATATGTGCACTTTTTTTTTTTTACCTTGTCCCAAAATAAGTGTCCATTTTTTAAAAGTCAAAACACTTTATTTGATCAATTTACCAATTTAACCTTCAACCATTAAAGTTATAAAATATATACACTATAAACCATCACATCACTATGATGAGATCATGGATAAAGTTGGTATTTCATCCACTAACACTACAATAAAAATTATCATTTTAAAAAATTGAATTCTTCAAAATGAACCTATAATTTAAGACGGAGGGAATATTTTTAATACCCACAATTACCTCTAAGTTGAATGAATTTTTTTATTATATATAAGATGAGACTAAGTGAAAAGTGGCGCGCGATTTACTACTAGTATATTTTAATTTTGTTTTGTTTTGTTTTATTTTCGTATCGCACTACTATTTTCATTATATCATGTCTGGAAATGATAAATAGATGTAATGAATGTCATGAAGTACGTACATTAAGCATTGACTAGAAAATAGGGGACCCAATTAGATTGCTTGGATTTCACCATAAAAGTATACTCCTACCTTTGTTTTATTATTATAACAGCCAATTTTATTTTATTTGTAAATTTCAGTTTTTCTTTTTTTCCTTTCCTTTCCTAATCAAGGTGTTCTGGACTTTCCATCAATTTATGAAAATCATGCAAAACAAATTCGAATCGATTTCGTTTAAGCTATTAAAGATTTATTCGGTCGTTAATTTCAGGATTTCAAAAATTAATCGAGATACGTGTAAACTGATTCAAATATTACAATCATCGGAAAAAAAAATTGAATCAATTTGAATTATGCTCGCAATCATGACTTTCTTCAACAAAATATATTTACGAAACTGAGAATAGACCTGAAATTATAAATGCGGTGGTCAGTGGAGTTAAGATGTAAAGATAGGAAGACCGAATGATTTTTCAACTTAAATATTTGGCCTATTTTCCTATAAAAAAAATAGTGATTTATCATCAAATTGATTACCTATGACATTCTTATTTGTTTAGGATTGTTGATTAGGAAGCATATAATGATTATAATGTGGGGTATCGAAATCATACTCATATATCCATATATACATGTGCAAATACAGACTCTCATGGCACATAATTGCTTCTCATGCTCATGCTTAATGATTTTGCTCCCCATCTCGCATTATAATGTCCCATTGCGAAAAAATCATCTCTGCCTCCATTTTCAACTCTCCGCTCTGCAAATCCATATGTAGTTTTTACTTTTAACCTTAATTAAGATCTTGTTTGATTTTTGTTTTTGTTTTTTTATTTTTTCTTTGTTACTGTTTGGCTTTTTGTTTTGTTTTCAATAGTAAAAAATGTTTGTGTTTTATTATCCCTTTTTGCAATTTATTTATTTATTTTTTACCATTCACTCAATATATATATATATATATTTACACCATGACCACCACCGCCTCCGATCACTACCAACATTTTCCTTTGCCCCGAAACACCACCACCGCCACTTCCCTTTGTCCCAAAACACCAAATATACATATGTATATATTTATAGCAAAAACATCAATATTCAATAATAAACATACTTCTATTTTAAATTTTGACACTCCATAAATACAAACATATATTTATATTTTTTTAATTAAATTCTATAATAACAATTACAAACAAAAACCAAACAGGCCTAACTCATACTTGATTGCAGCTTGAACCACTAGCTCAATCAGAACAGGAGCAATGAAGTTACATTTCTTCAAGTCAATAAGAGATTGGAGGGCATTTTGGAGATGAACAAGGATTCTCTATATTTATTTGTGTTTGAGAACTTTTTCAGAATTTCAAATAAATCAAATTTTCACTGAAATCAATTCTAGTTTCTCTCTTTTCAGCACATGTTCAAAGCGAATTCCAAAATAACACTACTTAAATAAAGAAAATTGGTTTTACGTAATGTTATCAGACACGAACTCAGAAATTCAAATAAAAGTGATGGAGTAAACGTATTTTTTTAAGTTCAGTGGAAGTTTTAGGAAATTTTTAAAAAATTTCAGTAAAGGCAGAAACATATTTATTCTATATTTAAGAATAAATAGTATAAATAAAAAACTTTTCAGTGGTGCGGTGCCATGTAGGTTCGTCCCTAAATGTTATCAAACCAGTTTTCTTGAAAATTTTATTAGTCTTGCAATAAAATAATAATGACTTACTGCCTCTGCCTTTGATTGTAATTTTAAAGCTCTTCTAAAATCATAGAGGTAAAGTATTTTTTTTTAGAACAAAATGTTCCATATATATATATATATAAAAGGAAAAAAGAAAAATATTTAAAAGTTGACATATCACATAATAAATGATGAGAGAATAGAGCTGGTTTAACGGGAAAAGACAGAACAGAAGGGACACGCGTCAGGAGAAGCCTTGAAAGAGTAAAATGAGCGGATGGCCAAGATTGTAGTCAATAAAATCGGGTCAAGGGTTTCATTTAAGGCGTATTTCATTTTCATTTCATTTCAATTTCAATTTCATTTCCCAAATTACTACTAGTCTTTTCAAATTCAATCTCCAAAACAAAGGGCGGCAACTCACCACCGGAGAACCACCAGCCCCACTTTTCTCAGGTTCATCTCTCTCTATACAATATACATATATATTATATATATACATGCCTGTATATTTATCGATTGCTCTATTTGTTCTGCATTTCTCTAGTTGTTTTTCCCTATATATGGCGAAATTCGCTTGTCACAATCGATCTATATTTCACAATGTGTGGAATTCAATTACATTGATGTAGATTATGTCAATGCTCATTTGATTGAATGCTTGCGTTCTATTTATTTTTATATTAGGTGCGCGTGTTTGCTTGTGATCTGATCCCTAATTGTGTGATTGCTTTTTGTTAACTATATCACAATGTGGTAAACTTTTTAAAATTGTGTATACAATTGTTATTATTATTTTTTTTATAAATATACCATTATTTGGTCCTTTAATTTAATTATGATTTTTTAACTGTATATGTGGACATTTTGTCCAAGAGAAGCTAACTTCTGCAACTAATGTCAAAATTAGGTTTGTATTTAGTCCACATATACTAACATTCTTAATCATCAGGGACGATATTGAATACTAACGGGTTTTTATAATAATTGGAAATTGTTCTTAATGTCGCATATGATCTGAAATGGAAGCATACCTCAATTTTTGCAATTAAGTCTTTTTTGAAATGAACATTGCAAAGATGTTTATTTTTCTTACTAAAGGTAAAGGAAGAACCAGGGGACCCTCCAAATAGGAGTAGGAGAAAAAACTAAAAAGTGGAAATTATTTATAGGAGACTTACCGGTCACTTCGGAAAATAGAAGTGGACATGAATTTCGAGATAGGAATGATGTTAGGAAGGTTATGCTAGACTTTGTTATGGCATATATTTTGGGAAGAGAAAGATTCATATTTTAAAATCTAAGATTTTATAAAATATAGGTGATATTGATTTTTTTTCTAATTCGGAGAGCAGATTAATACTTAGAAGGTTCCAAGATTATTGCAGGAGAGACCTTAATATTGGAGAAATAGGTTCTTGGTAGTTGGCTTTAGATGTGTGGATTAAAAAGACAATCCAAAAAAAACAAGGGAGATTAGGAATTTTAGAATTAGGTGGTGAAATTTGCAAGAGAAAAAGTATGATTGTTAATGTATGAGAGTAAAAATAAAAGTGCATATAATATAGAAGATGAAGCAAATGTTATGTGCAGTAGGACTATTGGGTGTATTAACTGAATATCGAAAGATATCCATGGAGATTTAAAAGTAGGGTTGTTATTTAGATAAACTATGTGGGATGGGGGTATATCTGAACCTTAGTAAAAACATAACGGGCAGTGTTTTTATATATTTGGCAGGGAAAAAAATGAATAAATTATTAAAATAATAAAGCAAAAATGTTGGAAAAGTTATAAGAGAGATCAAGTATAAATCATTGTGGTTTTTATTATTAAATTAGGTACAAAACAGAAATAAAAGAATTGTAATCGAGAGGGCTAGAGTGTTTGATCGTATTAAAGTTATGTATATATAGTTGTTTGGTTCTTCGGAGAAAATGTAAATCCATCGGGGAGATAATTGATTAGGGACCATATTTAGTCCTTTGTATAGGTTATGCGGGATGCATTCCCCGTTTGAATGATTTATAACATTATCTTAATTATCGGAAACACAGAAGTATATGAAGAGTAAACATTCTTGCTTAAAGATGATGAAATTGGACGAAGAGGGAAATACTACTTTGAGAAGTCTTTAAAGAATTTTTTTAAGGATGGTTAGAATTTGGAAGAATATGCTGACATTAAGGAGCATAGTGGAAACATTTGCAAAGTAAAAAAAAGCTTTGTGTATGTCAAAATGATTAAAGTTGACTAGATAACATTCCTTCTGAAGTTTGGACGTCGTTATGAGATGAAGTTTCTTGCTCTATAAATTGTTTAGTACGATCATTGTGGTGGAAAAGGATTTAAAGTTGGTTTACAATATTATTTGGAGCTGTCGCAAGTATTATGGTATTGACATACTAATCATACTATGTAACTTGGTGGAAGAGAGTGATGAACAAGGATGCAGACGTGGAACAACTGTCTCGGAAGATCAATTCAGATTTCTACAGGAAAGCCCACAGTTGAAGTTATTTTCAGAGGGAACTAGCATAGAGTTAGATATAGGAATAATTTTTTTTCATGGTTTCTCTATTTTTGGACAAACCTACAATAGGGTTCTTAAAGATATAATATGATGGTTTTTGAAAAGTGAAGTGTCATAATGATTTTATCAACCAATAAACTTACGTTTGTTAGATAACGGAGAAATGGTGAATCATGGTTCATGTAGTTGCCGCGTGTAGTTGGGACCTATGTTACCTGGATTCTCCTCTCTTTTTTTTCCCTTAACGCATCCATGTTGGAAGCTCTCAGTTTTAAAGCTGTCCCCTTGGCTTCCTCTAAATGCTCTTCTAGAGACTGAAAACTTTTCCAATCGAGTAATCTAGACGATATTTAGTGGCTTTTGAACTCCAGAAGCCAAAAGAAGTTTTTTTTTTCGAAAGCTAATCCAAACAGGCAAACTATCAGTGTCTGCAACTAATGACATCATCTCATAATGTTCAGTATATAGACTTTTGTATTGAAGAAAGAAAAAAAATACACACATGGCCAAAAATGCGATTTGCTAAACATGCTGTTTTTTTTCATACTTACAGCAACAAAAAAGTATATAATAAGTAAAATAAAAATCTTGATTGCTTATTCATTACTTTGATTATTTAGTTTAAGGGTCATTAACAAAGAACCCCTTATGGTTTCATATTCTTGACAAATACCCTCCTGAGGTGTCAAATAACCCCTTGCATTTTTCTCCGTTAACAAACAACCCCCACTCCGTTAACAATTACCCTCATGTCGTTAAAAATAGATATTTTATGCCCAAAATACCCCTAAATTGATATTTTATGCCCAAAATATCCCTAAAATAAATTGGTAACTAAATTAAGATTTTTTAGTAAATTACAAATTATTATTCTTTTAACTAAATTAAGATTTTTGAGTAAATTATAAATTATTTTTTTGTTTTTTGTTTAAGTTTAATTATTTGTTTAAATTCAAATCTGAAAAAATATATTACTCCCCCCGTCTCAAATTATAAGTCCCTTTTGGGGAATTCAATTTTTTGAGAGGATGACTTTTTATTGTAATGTTAATGAATAAAATACCAACTTTACCTATGGTCCACTATAGTGATATGATCGTTTATAAAATATATGTTTTATAACTTTAATGTTTGAAGGTTAAACTGGTAATTTGATCAAATAAAATGCTTTGATTTTTCAAAGTGGACACTTATTTTGGGACGGAGGAAATACAAATTATTAAAAAAAACCATTATTGATAATAATACACTTTAAATAATATTTTTTATTTTTTTTAAGAGAATAGATGCATAGAAATTTTAAAAGTGCTTTGCCCTTGTAGATGCATTAAAGTTATAAAATATATATTTTATAAACGATCACATCATTATAGTGGGACCACGAGTAAAGTTGGTATTTTATTCACTAACACTACAATAAAAGTCATCATCTTAAAAAATTGAATTCCCCAAAAGGGATTTATAATTTGAGACGGAGGGAGTAATATATTTTTTCATATTTGAATTTAAATAAATAAGTAAACTTAAACAAAAAAACAAAAAAAGAATTTGTAATTTACTCAAAAGTCTTAATTTAGTTAATAGAATAATAATTTGTAATTTACTCAAAATCTTAATTTAGTTACCTATTTATTTTATGGGTATTTTGGGCATAAAATATCAATTTAGGGGTATTTTGGGCATAAAATATCTATTTTTAACGGCAGGGGGTATTTGTTAACGGAGTGTGGGTTATTTGTTAACGGAGAAAAGTGTAGGGGGTTATTTGACACTTCAGGGGGTGTTTGTCAAGAATCTGAAACCATAGGGGTTATTTGTTAATGGCCCCTTAGTTTAAAGTGCGAAGTTGTGCTTTCTGGAACAACCAAAAGGCGCAACAGTTTGATTGCACTTGAGCACCTAATATCAGAACTTCAGAACTATTTTTTTTATCATCATTAATCCATTGAAAGGACTGGATCACTAAACAGGAAAACTAATTTTAATAGTGTATGTTAGAGTTGACAGTGAACTGCATCTATGGCTATTTTTTTCTCATCTTATTTATTGTTTGATTTCAGGTGCTGTACCATTTTACTTATTTGAAGTCAATAAATTTCTTTAGCTGTTGGTAGAAGATGGCAGACGCTGAGGATATCCAGCCACTTGTCTGCGATAATGGGACAGGGATGGTTAAGGTACTAAATTCGAATTCCTTATGTCCAAATTATATAGGTGAAATTGATAAGTAAGCTAATCGTAACCGCTATTTGGTGAATGCATTCTAAAATATAACTAGTATTCTATTATTATTTTAGCATTGGTTCTTCTAATTTATTTTTCAATTTTAGGCTGGATTTGCTGGCGATGATGCTCCAAGGGCTGTGTTTCCCAGCATTGTGGGTCGTCCTCGACACACTGGTGTGATGGTTGGCATGGGTCAAAAAGATGCATATGTTGGGGATGAGGCTCAGTCCAAACGTGGTATCCTAACTCTGAAGTACCCCATTGAGCATGGTATAGTGAGCAACTGGGATGACATGGAGAAAATATGGCATCACACCTTCTACAATGAACTCCGTGTGGCCCCAGAGGAGCACCCAGTTCTGCTTACTGAAGCGCCTCTCAATCCAAAGGCTAACCGTGAAAAAATGACCCAAATTATGTTCGAGACCTTCAACACTCCTGCCATGTATGTTGCCATTCAGGCTGTTCTATCTCTTTATGCTAGTGGTCGTACAACTGGTAAGCATTTTGATGAATCATTGTTTCATGTTATTTAGGTGGATTAGAATTATGTATGTATGCATTTGATTGGGAGAAAGGCAAGAAATGCCTAAGCATCTGGTTCATTTTGTTGTTTGTTTATAATTTTAATATGATCTCTACCACTCCGATTCCATAACCATCAACTTGATTTGTAATTTCCAGATTAAATGATCTTTAGATTTAGCTGGTTCAGGAGCCAGCTTATTGCAAGAAGTCGTTATTTTTCTAAAATTATGATGCTTATCCAGTGGTGTTTGTAATTATCAAAAATGGATTTGAAATAGGAAGACTCATTATTGTAGCACTCTCACTGTGACACTTCAGCTGAGAGAAACATTGTTCATCTCTTAATACTCACTTGGTGAGTGTTCCCTCATGCGATACTTACCCTTTGGAACAGGCTACGAGAATCCCCCTCCCATCTCCCATTTAGAAATGTGATGTTGTGGCCTGGATTTGGGCTGGCTTGCAACACGACCTGGTTGACCTGGAAGCTGTCTTCTATGAAAAATATTTGACCCGTTTTATACTTACTGATCGTGGGCCCAATTTAGTTTCTTTTTGCCCAATATATAAGGATACCTATAGTTGGGAGGGGAAGAGAGATGAATACACTAAGACCGTAGGGAAAGAGAGCTAAGTTTGGGGGCTGAAATTTTTTATCTCCTGATTTTTTGCATGGTGAAACCCTTTGATGGATCTCCATTGTGGATATAGTTTGGACTTGTGAACAGAAGACCTTTTGAGTGCGTCAGGTTAAAAAGAGTGACCGTATTGATAGGCATGTTAGGACAAGGGGAAAACCCAAGTTAACGTGAATGGAGGTAATCAAGAAGGATACGATTGCAAGTGGTTTAGTGAGGCTATGGTCTTTGACAAAGCGGTTTGGAAAAATAGGATTCATGTAGCCTATCCCAAGTAGTTCGGAGAAGGGTTCATTTGCTGTGTTGTTGTTTTAATTCTTTTAACCAACCTTTTATTTGGTTGGAACTTATGAAATTTTATTCCGAAAGCAAAACATAGTTTTTTTTTTTTTTTTTTTTTTTTTTAATATCAATCCATTACATTGCCTTTATGTTCTATAATAACTTTTTTTTTTTTAACTATGACATCTAAGCTTACTGTAAATCCAGATTTGGACTCAACGAATGTGTATCTGTTGTTTTCCCCCCCTTTGTTGTGCTGCAGGTATTGTATTGGATTCAGGAGATGGTGTCAGCCACACTGTCCCCATCTATGAGGGTTATGCACTCCCACATGCTATCCTACGACTTGACTTAGCTGGTCGTGACCTCACTGATGCTCTTATGAAAATCCTAACGGAGCGTGGCTACTCTTTTACCACAACAGCCGAGCGTGAAATTGTGAGGGACATGAAGGAGAAACTAGCATACATTGCCCTCGACTATGAGCAGGAGTTAGAAACCTCCAAGACTAGTTCTGCCGTTGAGAAGAGCTATGAATTGCCTGATGGACAGGTGATTACTATTGGAGCGGAGCGTTTCAGATGTCCGGAGGTCCTTTTCCAGCCATCAATGATCGGGATGGAGTCTGCAGGCATTCATGAAACCACATACAACTCCATCATGAAGTGTGATGTCGATATTAGGAAAGATCTCTATGGTAACATTGTTCTCAGTGGCGGCTCCACCATGTTCCCAGGTATTGGTGACAGAATGAGCAAGGAAATCACTGCTTTGGCTCCCAGCAGCATGAAAATTAAGGTGGTGGCTCCACCTGAGAGGAAATACAGTGTTTGGATTGGTGGCTCTATCTTGGCATCCCTCAGCACCTTCCAACAGGTATGTCATTTGACATATGATAAATTTATTTTTAGCCCTTAATGTCCACAATATTATTTTTGACCATCATACCACATTGCTGCTGCAAGGAAAGACTAGTAATTCAATTTGTTTGGGCAAGTCAGTCACAACACACCTTTTTTCCCATTGAAAACTAAAACCCTCAACATTCCTTTAGGAACTAGGAGACACTTGGGTCTTGTTTGGTAGAGCTTCTTCTTCTTCAACCCAGAAGAAAAAGAGAAGCAGAAGCCTTTTACAAAATGTGGTACCGACTAATTTCTTCAAAACACTCTTTCAAGGCCCATAAAGTCTTCTAATCTTTTTTTCCAAACACCATTTAGAGCATCTATTCATTCAAAAAGTCAGAAGTAGCGTTTGAAAAGTCAATCTAAACAGGGTCTTAGTCATTTTGATTCAAGTTGATAATTGAAAATGGAGGTACAACCATCCTGGAAATGGATTTTGCTTCATTTATAGACCTCCCGTTGTGATCGAAACTCTTGGCTACCATTGCATGGCTAAGCCTTGTATCCCACATCCATTACAAGAATGTGATCAAGATGAGAGTTGAATGACAATTCCTATTTATAATCCTGATGGGAGAATTTCTTTTCTTATTTTGGATGCAGATGTGGATTGCAAAGGCAGAGTATGATGAATCCGGGCCATCCATTGTGCACAGGAAATGCTTCTAATTACTCAGGAAGAGACGTTAAATTCGAAGAATCCTTCAAATTTGGCAAAGAATCTCCGATTGCCAGTACCTCTACCTGTAATATTAACCTTCAAGTCATTCTGTTGTTGGATGATGATCTAAGAGTGATAAAGAAATGGCTCGAAAATTGAACTCCTCTATGATTATAAAGTTTTTATGGGCAGCTGTTCAACTTTTTTTCCCCTTTCATTGAAAATTTAAAGCTCTTAGCATTTTATGATTAAGTATATGCTTGTGTACGATGAATAGTCCGAATTTGCCAATCTTTTCCACTACCATTGTGGTCTCCAAACAATAATATATATATATATATATAGTTGTTTCAGTGTTGACAAAATACATAAATGCTCTCTTATTGGTCTGTTTCCTGGTCATGGTATTCGTTGGCCTAAAAGTCGATTTGAGAAGAAAAATATGAAATTCAAATATTATGAAAATAGCCCGTGTCATGCAATTTTTTATTGGGTTAATTTCATTTATATCCCTGAACTTTGTTCAAAATATATTTTGACTCCCAACTCTGCATAAATGCATTTAGACCCCCTAATTAGACAAACTTTCATCAATTTGACCCCTGATCACTTTTGGGCGTTGACTAGGTAGGAAATGATAAGTTTGCCCTTTGCCAAACAACCCTATTTAAAGTTCAAATCTATCAATTATTGGAATAATGATATCTTTTTTCCAATTTTGGGTTTAATTAAAACTCATCCCCAAACACCAAACACCCATGTTCTTCAACACCTCTTCCAAACCAAACCCTAACTCTAACCCTAATTTTCACACACCCGCCGCCGCTGCCTCCACCACCGCTACCACCATTGGACTACCTCCCATCTCTGCCCGCACCTACCCACACACACACGCATGCCCCCCTAGACCACTTTTGGGCATTGACTAGGTAGGAAATGAAAATTTTGCCCTTTGCCAAACAACCCTATTTAAAGTTCAAATATATCCATTATTGGAACAATTATATCTTTATTCCAATTTTGGGTTTAATTAAAACTCATCCCCAAACACCCATGTTTTTAAACCCCTCTTTCAAACCAAACCCTAACTCTAACCCTAATTTTCACACACCCACCGCCGCCGCCTCCACCACCGCTACCACCAATGGACTACCTCCCATCTCTGCCTGCACCTACCCATACACACATGCGCGCACACGCACATATATACACACACATGTTGGGTTTGGCAAAATTTGGTAGTGAAGGAAAGTTGGTTGGTTGAAGATGGAAGTCAAGTTTGGCAAGTTTGACAAGTTTGGCATGATATTGAATTTGTACCAAACTTACTTGTATATCTTGTCCACCCATGCCTATAAATAGAGGCATTTGAAGATAAGGAAGATACACAAAAAATGAGAGGAAGATAGAGATGTTAGTAAAGATGTGAGGGTGCGAAGGGCACTGGGTGCAAATAGGCACCGAGTGAAGAGAGAAGAAAATATGAGAAAAGAGAGAAGAAAAAGAGAAGTGATGGTGCTGTGTGACACCAAGAGAGAAGTGAGGGAGCTGTGTGACACCAAGAGAGGAGTGAGGATGCTATGTGCGTCGATGTAATCCATCTTTATCTATGGAATGAAATTGTGTGTTCGTGGACGTAAGCCAAAGTTGAGGCTGAACCACGTTAAATATTGTGTGTTATGTGTGTGTTGTGTGTATTGTTGTGTGTGTGGGTAAATGTCGGGTGTTGACGATTTTGGGCGGGATTAATTCTTAAGTGTGAGTTGGGAGTTAATTCCTAACAACACACACATGTGGCTGGCCCCCTCTCCCTTTCTATCTCTATAGACATATATATACACACACACACGCATGCCCCCCCCCCCTCTCTCTATATATATACACGCTCGCACATATACATATACATATATATATATACCTACACATAAAATTGGAATTGGGTATCGGGTAGTGGTGGTGGCGGCAGATCGGGTGGTGGTGATGGTAGATCGGGTGGTGATGGTAAGAAAAAAATATATTAATTGAATTTAATAATGTATTAAAAAACATAAATATATTATTAATTTTATATGAATAAAGTGTTTTTAGATTTTATTTCCATATTAAAATAGAAATTTGTATGTTTGAATATTACAATGGACAAATTAAAAACTTCATTTACATAAATAGCAAAATTAAATTTATTTTGGACCAAAAATTGCTATTTATGTGTGTAATTTAATATTTTTTTTGAAAAATACAAATATTTTATATTTTTATTTCGATTTAAAATATAATATTTTTTTTTATTTTTTGGAGGAGGTGGTGGAAAGAGAAAATTATATTAATTGAATTGAATAATGTATTAAAAAATATAAATTTATTATTAATTATATATGAATAAAGTGTTTTTATATTTTATTTCCTTATTAAAATAGAAATTTGTATGTTTGATTATTACAATGGACAAATTAAATATTTTCGTTTTTTACATAAACAGTAAAATTAAATTTATTTTTGGAGGCAAAAATTGCCATTTATGTGTGCAATTTAGTATTTTTTTTGAAAAATGCAAATAATTTAGTAAATACTTGTGTTAATTAAACATGTAAACATTTTTTTTTTAAATTAATTTTATTTACACCCCCTAAATTTAAGGGGTCAAATTGAAATATTAAAGGAGGAATAGGGATAAGGGCATTTTAATTATTTCACACACTGTCAGGTTTGAAAATGTACTAAAAGTTCATAAGGTGTGAAATTGATGAAAGTTTGCCTAATTAGGGGTCTGACTGCATTTATGCAAAGTTGAGGGATTCAAAATGCATTTTGGACAAAGTTTAGGGGGTGTAAATGAAATTAACTCTTATTTATTTTAATTAAATATTAAAAAGAAAAACAAGATGATTAATGTATTGAAGCATATTCCTTCCATTCCCGTCATTCACGCCCAAATAAGTATTTTTCTAAGTAGCCCCACAAACAGAAAATAAACGACAATTTAATTGGTGAAACTTTTCTTTAGCCGTTTAATTTGAATACTAACATAATATGATAAATACATATCTCACTTTCATTTCTCTAGTATCGCAGTCAAGTCAGTACAAGTCAATATGTCTTATAGTAATCATTCTACTATGAATCTCTCAACTTTTGTTTAGATTTAGACCATAAAGTCTTAATAAGTCCCCAAAGAGACAGGGGACAAACGTGGCCGGGATTTTTCTCCGGCGAGTGGTCAGATTTCCGGCGAAAAATGGAGATTCTCAGCTCTTCTCATCCTCCGGGTCCGTCCTCAGATGGGTTTTCCTCTCCGGCGAATTTCCGACAAGGGTTTGATCGGAGAAATTGTTTGGTGACTTCTCAGACGCCGGGAATTGTGGAACACGGTGGTGATAGGGTACATGTAGCTGTCGGTAGGTCGGCGGATAAAGCCGTTAGTTTGCTCCGGTGGGCTTTCCGGCACTTTTCCAACCGAGAAATCTGTCTTGTTCATGTTCATCGACCGTCTCTGTTGATTCCCACACTCCGTAACTCTCTCTCTATATACACACACACTGTTTTGTATATATTTATATATGTATATGTATGTATATATATATATGTCTAATATATGTACATATTTGTTTGTGTGGTATTTATAAATAGTTTGCATTTTAGTCTCCAATTCACAAATGTTTCATCAGTAATATACATCCTCTAGTGTGTGTGTGTTTTTCCCTACAAGTTTGCTGATTGGATTTCGTTAGCATTTGTAGAATTCTACAATTGATCAACCTTTTGTTTCTGAGAAAAAGTAGTGAAGAAAAAAGGAAATTGATCTGTTTCTTAAAAAAATGTCATAGTTCAAATCCAAGCTATATGTATACACACATATACATGGTAATTTGCTTGGTTGATGAATTATTCTCTCTTTTATATTTTGAAATCAAAACTACATGAAACCTAATACCTAGTTTGCTTTCTTTTTTTTTTTTTTTTTTTTTCGGGGATGGGGATGGGGGTTAAGGAAAGTTAGGGTTATGTAGTGATAGAATTTCATTGGAATTATATTTCACATATTAATTATTAAATATGTTATGCAGTGGGAAAATTACCGGCAAGTCAGGCTAATGGTGAAGTTGTATCTGCATATAGAAGGGAGGAGAGAGAACGAACAAGAAAACTTCTACTTAATTACTTGAGTTTGTGCTGTAGATCAAAGGTATTCTACTTCTCTACTTTCTATGCTATGTTTATATGCATGATGGTCCTAGGAACAATAGTTTATACAAGCCATTGTTGTCTGCATCTATCTGTTTGTCAAATCTTTTGGTTTTGTGGATGTCAATTATTTTTAGTTGTATATAAATTTCAATCACCTTTTGATTTATATGAAAGGCCAAATTTATCTTTTCTTGTAGAAAAACATCAATTTTACGGACGGACATAACCTTAGTATTGTAATGCAATGATTGGAGGTATCTCCAATCATTGCATTACAATACTTCTTTGCACTCTGACTAGAGTTGCATTCCACCCCGATAAATTTTCTTGTTGGCGGTTACTATGCTTATCGTCTTGTCCAATGCCAGCATAATATAAACAGTGTCTTAAATATATTACTGAGCATTCGGAAATTTCATGTTGGTTGGTTTCTGAAACCTTCTTCCGTACGCCTATGACTACACTGCGGGGCTCTTTCTTGAATTTGTCGTTAGGCTTATTTGGTGTTACTGAAAGCTAAAGACACCTCTGCTAGCTTCGACATTAGACAAAATAAGATGTAAAATTTATAAAATGGGGAAATGCAGCATTTGGTTTTTGTTTATTGTAGTTTTTCCTTCCTGGAGATGGGCAAATATTCACGTTGCAATCATTCTGAATCTACTTAATAAAATACTACCAAAATCATCATGTTCTTTTCTGTACATCCCCTATGTTACAACATAACCGTTGTGCCCAAAGTTTCATGTTGTAGTAAAATGGGTAGATTTTTTGAGGCTATATCTAGTGGTTGGTGATCTTAGAAGCTGCATTGGGAGGCATACTCTATAAGTTCTGTACATCCTAAAAAAGTGAGAAAATTGTTTTCTCGCAATATTTGGGATGCATTTTTCCTATCTGATAAGTTGGACTTACCAATTTCATTTCAGCTAAGTTTGTCAAATTTAAGTGGGACCTCTTAGTCATTAAAATTCTATAAAGCACATCAGCCATGGTCAGGGACGGAGCCAGGAATTTTTCTCATTGGGGGCAATCCATGATATTATGGGAAATAAGCCTAATTTTTTCAAAATTAAATGGGGACAAATCTCAATTTTTGCCTATATTTTCTTCAAAATACTTAAATTATCATTAAAAAAAACCAATTTTTTTTTTTGAATGGGGGCAACTGCCTCCATTGGAGCCTTAGTGGCTCCGTGCCTGGCCATGGTATGTGTGCCCACATCGATATCTTTAATTCTTTTCCCCCAAACATATTGAAACATTCGCTGATATATTTTCTTTGACATATGTAAGTAGTTCAGCTTTCTTTCCTGCGAGGTTTTGCCTGAGTGGGGGAAGGTGTTGTTTGGATGATATTACACATGATGGATTAATAGCAATTATTACTGCTTTCTAGAGATTCCTTAGTGAAGTACCTAGTATACAGGTACAACTGTTAAGATGGGAAGATTTATGAATGGTGGTTATTCTACTGAAATTATGGCTTCTGATTTTTGAAAGAATATTTGTTTATCTCTTTTGTTCTCTAGATCTGGCTTCTCTAATTGAGCCCTTTACTCTGTGGATATGTTAATTTCCTGGTTATACCATTCTTTTGAAGTTCTCTTAGGAAATGCTATTGCTTTGCAGGTTATAGCGAGCATTATTACTACTGAAGCCGACCAAGTTCAGAAGGGAATTGTTGATCTGGTGAACAAATATGGTATTAGGCAACTTGTTATGGGAGCAGTGCCTGACAAGTAATTCCTTCACTTTTTGTTTAAGTTGATGGTGCAGAAATATGAATATGCTATTTCCTTTGCCACATCATCTTGGACCTGATATCTTGGAATATCTATGGAAATTATTTCTCGTCTTTTGAGGCTGCTTTTGTCAATTTTTGCAACAGCAAACTTCTGGATTCTTCTATTCCAAGTTTGTTAGGAATCTATAAGGAATGATAGATACCTACATTTCAATATTACATCTTATATGAACAAGAAGTACATATTAATATTGGGGAGAAGGACAAAATATAAGGTACTGACAATAGGAGTTACATTGCTGGATACTTGGTTTTAAGTTCAAATTTTCTGTTGGAAAGATGGAAGAATTTGTTTACCAAGAAACGTTTCCTGAATCTGTTTTCTGAAGAAGTAGAATTATAATTTTGATTCCTGTAAGAGAAACAGAAAGTAAAATCTTGTTTACTAAATTTTGTTTTTTTTCAGAAACAAAAATAAAAAACAGAAAGTATGTTTACTAAAAATATTTTGCTTTCACTTTTCAATTTTCAAATGAAGTTAACTATCTTATAAATATTGCATATAACATACAACTTTAGTAAATAAACTTAATATAATTAACATGAATATAAGCTATAACATAAGTCGAAATAATTATCAAATAAAGAGTAAAACATCCACATATGTCCTAAACAAACCAAATTAAATTGTGTATATTACAACCTCCAATAACAAAATAATACTAGTGTTTCATCTATGAGGATAGTTGTTCCACAATTCATGTGTAATTGCCTCACGAGTAGCATTCATTTCTTGAACTTGTTCTTGTGTAACATTTAGTCCACCTAAAGATGTATCACCTAGCTCCGCATCATTATCATCTTGTCCTTCTTCTTCAATAGGATTCTCTTCCCCATATTCGGCAAAAAGATCATCATTACTGGATTCCTCGCGAATAAAATTATGTAATGTACAACAAGCAATAACAATCAGTCCTTGCACGCTTAATTTGTAACGAGGCATACACTTAAGAATAGGTCAACGATTTTTTAGTATTCCGAAACAACGCTCGATCACATTTCTCAATGACGAATGCCTATAGTTGAATAACTCATGATGACCCCTTATTTATCTCCCTCTGTATTCCTGCAAATGGTATCTTTGGCCACGAATTGGTGCTAAAAAGTGTCTCATATTAGGATATCCAGAATCCACAAGGTAATACTTACCTACATAAACATTTCAGTAAACATGTGTTAAATAAATTTGTAATCCGCAAGGTAAATACTTAGAATATAATTTCAATACCTTCTGGTGGCAATGGAAATTTCATTGTACGATCAAAAACCGTTTCCAATAATATTCTTGAGTCATTTGCGTAACCTTCCCATCCTGTCACAACATATGTGAATTTCATGTCGAAAGAACAAATTGCCATTACATTTTGTGTGGTATTTGATTTTCTTCCACGATAAGGAATTTATAAAGATGCTAGGACATTTGCATGAATGTGCGTACCATCAATTGCACCAACACAGTTCTACAAGACAATGTTATTAGTAAAGATTAATTCACATGAATAAAATTTCCAACCATACATTTGTAAAATTATTACCTCAAAGAATGGAAAGTATTTCCCATTATGTTGAATCTCCGACGGTACCACATTCATATTTGGCGGACAAATTATACTCTTTCCTAATTGACAAACATACTCTAAAACTTGGTGAAAAAATTTATGCACGGTCCTCGTAGAATGTTGATATCTATCTGCCACTACTCGAACTCTCTCATTGTGTGCGAGAGTATACAAGAACATTGCAACTTGTTCTTGTATGGATAAGAACCTAGAATCTGTCAACCCCAATCCCTTCAACCATGCACATAAATTTGTAAATACATGTTTGTCCATTCTAAATAGCTGAAAACACCGTATAGGGTGACCATTTACGAGTTCAAGAATATATTCATGCCCTTGAAGCCTAGAAGTCATACATGGTGTATGAACCATACTATCTTCCAAATACTCCGCAGTAATAGCAATAATCACCATACACACTCCCATTTCATTACTTTCATCATCATCATCAGTAAAACTTTGAAAAAAATGTGGATCCATTAACTGAAAGTTTCAACACAAAAGATTAATTGTAATTGACATTACATAATTACTAATAATTCATATTATAGAAAGCGCAAGTGTCAAGCACAAATTACAGTCTCAAAAGAAAACATAATTGTCAAGCACAAATTACAGTCCCAAAAGAAAACATAATTGCCAAGCAAAAAATATTATAGTCATCAATGGATCATCACTCACTAAGCCTATTAAGCCATGCACGCCTCCTCTCATCATTGAGATTGAGAAAAATACCAGTTATAACTGGATCATGATTAAATTTTTCAAGGGCCATAAAATAAGTATCATTATCAGTGGGTCCCATATCATCTATGATTTTCATACATTCAGATGCTTGATTTGTGTGTTTCTCAACTTGAGACAAACCAACTTCTAATTCTCGTTCTCTCCTTTCACCTTCTTCTTCCTCCCGCATAGAATATTTATATGAGTATGACCATGCCTGCATAGCAACTGTCCAAACTACCTGAGGATTCACCCTTTTTAAGTACTTAGGTCTTCTGCTTAAAATACTCACCCAATTCATTCATAGCAATGGATATCGACTTTTGGAAGCTTCCTTTAGTACTTGATCTTGGAGGTTCAGGAGACCGACTTCTATAGCGAGAAGTACCTACTGTTTCATGGACCTGATTAGGAGTTTCATTACCTCCCTCATCATCACTAATATATGGGCTTCTATTTGAAGGGTGAGCACGATCACCGGTTGCATATGTATCACCAAACAAGTCCCAAAGTAAATCGTAGTGTTTGCATCCTCTTCTCTTATACCGCTTGACAAACTTGATTTGTTGCAATTACATATTATTATTAATTATTAATAATATTTAAGAATCACATTTTTTTATAAATCACATATTCCAACTATCCTCGTACATCGCTTTCCACTGGGCATCAGTAAGTGTGACCTGACCAGTTATAGGGTCCCATGAAGAACCGGTGTTGCCCAAAAATTTCTTGTAAGCTCTATATCGATCTCTTAAACTATTATATTTATTTCTCAATTGTAGGCCCGTATATGTTTCTTTAGTCAGTGTTTTCATTCATGTTTCTAGACTTTTCCATCCTTCATTGGAAAAAGTTTTTAGTTTTTGAGGTTCCTTCTTCTTTTCTTCTTCCATCAAAGTTATATAAATCTCTTCATTTTTATCACTCCATAATAAATCTTGGACATCATTTGCTTGAACCTCCGTCACATCATTTTCATCCACCACTACAATTTAATCAACAGTATATACATATACAACACAGCAGATCTAGGATATATATATATACATACACAACACATAAATGAGAGAAGAAAGATCTATTAAACCCTAAAATTACCCAAACATGTGTGTGTAAACATAAAACTAAGAAAATCAATCACATAAACCCTTACCCAGCTGAAATAAATATTTATATGACAAATTAAAATTATCTACAAAGTAGACAAATTAGATGCGGAGACAGTACATAGAAAAGAGAAAATAGGGACAATTTTATCCAAAACCAAAGATGGATAAACCCATGGAATAAAATTAAAACAAAAATCCTAGTAATCAAAATTCCTCTTTATTTTTTAATGGATAATCCTGGTATTCTATTATATGAAAATAAATTCAGTATTCTGTTCCAATTTCAATTCTGCCACATCCCTCCAGGTCAAAAGTGAAAGGAAACCAGGATGAAAGAATGCTTCTGTAACTTCTTTTACATGTTGGCCGTTTGCAGAAAAGGTTTTTTCAAAATAAGACAAAACAGAATGAAAATAGAAACAAATCCCAAAATCCATGAAATTCATTCGTTAAAAGGACATTCATATTCTTTATACACACATGTTGATGTCTTCCCATTACAAAAAGAAAGAGAAATTTTCTCTAAATAGGAGAAAATGGTAGAATTGGAATTTCTCTAATCAGATCCCAGTAAGCACCAACAAAATTTTCCAAAATTAATTCGAATTAGTTTTCTCCCCATTCTAATTTCACCACATCACTTTCTTGAACATAGTTACATAGCATAAACCCTCGGTAGAAAAGACACAATTTAAATGTTGGAAATAGTGGCCTAGAGTTTAGGAAGAGAAGTGCATGAAGAAGAATTAAAGAAAATACTTTATTTCTCTTATTCAACTTAATTAAAATATGTAAATTACATAGCCTTATATAGGCATCAAAAGATACATATAACTATCATATCTAAATGCAAATAAAGATCCACTAACACAATACTTAATAGGGTAACTCCCACTAACATTTCTATCAATTACCATAACTTTATTGTCTACCACTAACATAACATTAAAACACTTAATAAAACTATTGTAACTCCTACAACAATCAATCAAGTTTATTATTTCCAACATTAAAGAAACTAGAATGTATCGGTGTACAAATTAAAATTATCTACAAAGTAGACAAATCAGATGCGAAAACAGTACATAGAAAAGAGAAAATAGGGAAAATTTTATCCAAAACCAAAGATGGGTAAACCCATCGAATAAAATTAAAACAAAAATCATAAGCATGCAAGTAAGAAACCCTAAACGGATACTAACGAATAATTGGGAAAATTGAGATCTAAAACCCTTTGAACAAATTAACATAATCAAGTGCAATAACCACAAATTAAAAGCATGCGAGTATCAATATATATATATATATATACCTGAATGGCGGATAAGTGCTCCTTATAGAACTTGTGAATATAGCTATACATACACAATACAAACGAGAGAAATCTGAGAAGAGAAAAACCTGGGTCGGTCTAGCCTCGTTGTCGTCGTTAGCCTCACCGTCGTCGTCGCCGACAGCCTCGCCGTCATTGACCTTGCCGTAGCTGCTCGCCCTTGCCCTAGCAGTCCTGCGCTTTGGAGAGATGAGCGATATATTTGAGAGAGGGTCGGTGATGTTTTAATTATAAGGGTTAAATGAGAAGAAACAAATACAGGAAGTGTCATTAAACAAGATTTCACTTTTACTTTTCTATTTTAGAAAGTAAAAACAGGAAACATGAAATATTTCCTGTTTACTAACAGGGTCTTCCAAATGTTCTGAAAAAAATTGAAAATTAACATTTTCTGCAGATAATATCCAAAGAACAGTTGATGAACTCCACGAAATCTGAGTTTTGAACTAAAATTTTTGCCGACATTGATGGGTTATTATTTTGCTTACCACTGGACATAATATTCTTGCAACTATGAACCTGTGAAATGGGATATATCTTTATGGCACATATATAAAGAAGAAGAATTAGCTAAATTATCTATTGGAAGTAGGAGACTTACTAGAGAACGTATGACACGTGGACTGTTAAATGTCTCATTCACCACTAGGAGTTGGCCATGAAACGTGGATTTTAGGTTCTTTAAAGAATATATACTAGATTGGATATTCTAGAGAGTTACCTTTATGCTGTTGAAAGAAGTGTTCAAGAGGATTCCTGTCCTATAAAATGTTCAATTCTGTAATAAACTTTCAGTTGCAGTCGTTGTGTGTAGCTCACCCTCCTTGAAATATTCTTCTTGGGGAATGTTTTTTCGTCTAGTATACATTCTGATAGTTCAATGCAGTTGCATGAAGGTGAAAATGAGCTCAGACAAAGCAAGTTATGCTGCAAAAAATGCCCCTCAATTCTGTGAGATATGGTTTGTCAACAAAGGAAAGCACATATGGACGAGAGACGCCTCTGATGGGTCAAGTTTTATGCCACCTATCGGGCAACAAGTGACTTTTTCTGCAAATGATTTGAGGTCTAGATCTTTGCGGTACGATGGAAGTGTGGTCATGTTTAATCCAGAATGTCTTCGTTCCAGCTCTGGTAGAAGTACAGTCTCAGCTAGAATTAGGGATTGGGATCATGCTGAAGCAGTTCAATCAGAGTCGACTTTTTCAACAATTTTGTTTAGTAATATTAATAGATGTGAGTCAGACTATCCACACAGTTTGTGTAGTCCAACAAGCAGTAGCTTTGGCTCTGGATATACTTCCTTTGCTGAAAAAAGGGTGTCTACAGATTCCGACACAAAAGTTGAGGAAGAAAGCTTTTACAGTCATCTCACTGAAGTAAGAATAGTAGCTGAGACATCAAGGAATGAAGCATTTGCAGAGCTTTTGAAGCGCAGAAATTGGGAAGCTGAAGCTATAGAAGCTATTAGCAAGGTAAAATTTTAAATATGCTCTTTAAGATCTGTAGTTCTTGTATGAAGCTTAATAACTCAAAGAAAACGATGATTCTAGAACGTGAGACGAGATGTTTGTGGTCTTCTTTGTACGTGAACTTACCTGTTGATTACAAACAAGTCGAAGTACTGGCAATGATCTATCTATACAAAAAGAATTGGCTTGCCCTGAGAACTATCTATGGTAACACTTAGTAGATTGGATCTTAAAACCGAATGGGTTGGCCCTGTTAGAAAAGACTTGGGGCCTGATGCCTCAGGATGTATCATGTCTCACGTTTGATATCCACTGGTTGCGAACAATTCATCGGGGCCACGACCGCGGATATAGTCCGAGCTTTGCCCGATCCGTGTGGAGTGGTCGCTTTGCACGGGTCCCATGAATTAGTTGGGGTAAAGCCCTTGACTTGAAAATCAAAAGATAAAAATTGGAACGTTTAGCCTTCCGCCTGCTGATAGATTTTAGTCATCTCTGCTTCAATGCATTCTCTGTTGATTCATTCATCTCCACTTTAACTCATTTTCCTTTTAAGTTATATCCTTGTGGATTGATTGGCAAGAAGTTTCAGAATTATCGTCCTGACACTCACAATGCTGTTCTTTAGAATTCATAGTATGTACTTTTGCTTATCTGCGATCCTAACACTACCATGTATATCAACATTATCAGTTTAATTATGCTTGGATTTAAGTTGGTAGCATCAACCCTGATATGTTCTAAACTCACAATCTATTGTTGAGCAATTACTAGAAGAAGAAACTATTAAGACATGTAGTACTTATAAGCTTACTCTTGGGTTTTTGCGGTGAATATGAAAATATAATTAGTTGTGGCATATGGGTGTTTGCGAATGTTTTTTACTGTTGTCCTAAATAGTACAAGTCTTCTCTGATTTCTTCAGGTCAAAGATTTGGAATCAGCTCATGAGCATGAATTTCAACTTAGAAACGAAGCCGAGGATGCACTGAGAAATACATTCAAGGAACAAGAAAAGCTCTTGGAAGAGAGCGAAGAAGTAACTAGAGAATTACACCAGGCCATGCGAAGTATAGCTCTTCTAGACAGTCGTGCACAGGAAGCAAGCCGTCGCCGTGAAGAGGCTGCTGGAGAACTGAAACTCGTCCATGCTTCCATCACCACTCTGCGACATGAAAAGCAGAAGATTAGGCAGCAGAAAATTGAAGCCACACGTTGGCTTGATCGGTGGAGAAGTCGTGGACAAACTAATCGTGGAAATTGCAATGGAATCAATGGGTTTGTGGAAGGTTCACCAGAATTAGAGGATTTTTCTTTGTCAGACCTGCAAAGTGCAACATGCAATTTTTCTGAGAGTTTCAAGATTGGACAGGGTGGTTTTGGGTCAGTTTACAAGGGGGAACTGTTGGATAAAACAGTTGCTATAAAGAAGCTGCATCCACATAACTTGCGAAGTCCATCAGAGTTCCAAAAAGAGGTTACTTCTCTCTCTCTCTCTCTCTCACACACACACACACACACACACACACACAGACTGAAGAAGAAGAAACTATCCTACCACTTTTTTACCCATTGTTTGTGCCATTATACAGTATATATGCCCCTCATTTTTCTGAGGGTAAACTTTGCAATTTCTGAAACTTTCTGTGGTACTTTTAAATTATATACATGTACTTAAATGCCCCAAAAAAGTGCAATAGCGTGTATGGATCATGTGATTGCATTGAAACGTTTTGTTAGGAGACTTCCATTGTCGACTAATTCAGTACTGGGTTTTTAATAATATGACATTCTAAGTTGCAATGCTTCTTTCCGAGCACAAGATCTAGAAAGTAAAAGAAGCGTGTATATATATATATATATATATCATACAAGTAGATGTGGCTACCCCATATACTTGTTCTCTTGCTTGTGTGGCTAGACTTGGCCTTAGAAGACTCCATTTCTGCATATGCAGGTTCAAGTCCTTGGCAGACTACAACATCCTCATCTGGTGACTTTAATTGGTGTATGTCCAGAAGCCTGGTCTCTTGTTTATGACTACATGCCCAATGGGAGCCTTCAGCGTCGCCTTTTTCAGAAAAGCAACATTCTCTCCTTAACCTGGAAGATGCGAGCACGAATAATTGCTGAAATTGCTGGTGTCCTTTTGTTCTTGCACTCTTCTACACCTGAAAAGATCGTACATGGAGACTTGAAGCCTGAAAATATTCTTCTTGACAACGAACTAAGCTGCAAGATATGTGATTTTGGGATCTCTAGGCTCGTTCCAGAGGAGTCCCTCCGTTGCCCAAGTTTCCGCCAGTATAGTGAGCCAAAGGGTGCTTTCCCGTATACAGATCCAGAGTTTCACAGAACTAGAAACCTGACACCTAAATCTGACATTTACTCCTTTGGGCTAATTATACTTCAGCTGCTCACCAGAAGGCCTACCGCAGGTCTGTCTGGTGAGGTGCGTAAAGCAGTGTCATGCGGGGAATTAACATCCATTTTGGATTCATCTGCTGGAGAATGGCCGACATACGTGACAAAGCGACTGGTGGAGCTTGGGTTGCAGTGCTGTGAATTGAACAGTAGGGACAGACCCGAGCTAATGCCAAATCTGGTGAGGGAACTCGAGCAGTTGCATGACTTGGAAGAGCGACAAGTGCCGTCTTTCTTCTTGTGCCCTATCCTTCAGGTGAGTAATTGTATTTACATGTCGTCATTTTATTACAATCTGTAGAAATGAACTGAGGTGTTAGATTAGCTTAGCTTGAACTAAGATTTACCATGCTGAACCCCGAATAGCCTAGTAGGCCTCGTCGCGTTTCTATATCCACGCATTACTTCTGTAATCACGGTAGAAGTGGTGAATTGTTCTATGCCTGCCAAAATTCTTTTTTGCTTGAATTGTGTGATTTTTATCTTGCATAATATTCTAGTCGTTTGTCACGGTGTCATCTTTTACTGCACCTGGCTTACGTTATAGCGGGTTGGTTTCAGGAGATAATGCATGACCCTCAGGTGGCCGCAGATGGTCACACTTACGAAGGAGAGGCATTGCGTGGATGGTTGGAGAATGGCCGTGAAACTTCTCCGTTGACAAATTTGAAATTGGATCACTTGCAACTCACTCCCAACCATGCACTGCGACTCGCAATTCAAGACTGGCTTTGCAAATCTTGAAACTCCCCCAGTTCTTGTATTCAATCTGTTTTTTGTATATTTGTATAGGTGCATTATAAGATGCCTTAGCTTTTACCTATTGTATGTCATGCAATCAATATGCAGGAACACTGTTGTATATAGAATATAGTGAGTGCTGCTTAGCATTTAGCTTCCTGTATGTATATCCTTGGATGTGTTGAGAAAGGTTAGGTCTGTATCGTTTGATATGCTTCTATACGTATTTTTTGTATTTATATACAGAAATCTCTACGGGAAAACAAGAAAATTCAAATATAATACATGCGATACGTTACATAGGAAACTCGAAACAACGGCCATGGAGGGTGTTCATAGTTTTGCTTTTCTAATGCTAAAACAGGTACATTTTTGTACTTATTTCTCAACATGCTTGCAAGAGTTGATCAACATCAGAAAGCAGTGATACACCGCTTTGATTCTATTATGAAGGACATCAATGAAAACGGATATGGTAGGGACTTGTCTCAACTGAAGAGTGCGGTATTCCCCAAGAGATAGATACCACTGGCGTAAAACGCCCAAGGAATTTAGAAACACACTTGATTAAAACAAACTGAAGATTTGCATCCGGAAGTAACATTTCAGCAGTACACCAGACATGGATCTCATAGAGTTTGTCAATCCATTTGGAATGAGGGATATCGTCTAGAGAAAATCTTTGAGAACTGTCTTGAGATTCATCAACAGACAACCAAACACTCTCAAGGTACTATTCTCCTTAATACCATAATAAACAAAGAGCTAGAATACAAATAAATAAGACTTCACAAAGAAAATAAACAAAAAAGAATGTATCGGTGAGGGTTTGTTGTACTCAGCGAGTAACAAAACTCACACATAGTACGTCACATGACCGTTCACTAATAACATTCAAGTGCCATTGAAAGGGTGATCTTTTCTAATACCAGTCCAGCCATCATCATCTTTCTGTCCACCCAAAAAAGGTTTCGACTCGCCGGTATGGTTTTCGTGCAAGTCCATGCCCAAAACATTTCCAGGAGCCCTATTTTCTTTCAAACTGGTTTTACCACAAAACTCTCCAAGCATCTCAACATCATCAGAACTACATCTTGAATTTGAATTCTCCATTTTCTTGGTGGACGCCAAATTGAGATGTGAGCTTTCAAACCCTAATTTTGTCAGATCTTCATGGTTTAAAGCTGACAATTGATATTTTAGGTTAAAATTGTCACTGGACTCAGAATTACTTCTTTCATATATTGCTGAAGAAGATTCTTGTAGAACTTGTGGTGAAGAAGTTCTCTGACAGAAGCTTCCAAATCCTTGAATTCCTCTACTTAGCTTCCTAGCTCTATGTCTCTCTTCTTGCAGAAGAGCCCCTCTTTCCAGCAGCTTCAATATCCTTTCAGATTTCTTTTTAACATTAATGCCCCAATTGAATCTGTAGACAAAATATTCAAAAGAAAAAATAAGGAACTGTTTGGTTTGTATATCTGAAAACTGTTATCGAGATTCCTAAGAACAAAAAACAATTTTTTGAGAAAATAAAAATGAGCTATCTGGAAACAACCATTTTTACAATTGAGTTTTCAAAAAACAGTTTTTTGAAAACTGAACCTAACAATTTTTTTTACAGTTTTCGTTTTCAGGAAATAGAAAACAGTTTTCAAAAATGCAAACCAAGCACCCCCAAGATTTTAGAGTTTGAAACCAAATAGATGAATATATTGTAAGTTTCCATATCCATACCCTCATGCAACTGTCAACCAAAGTCTGCCGCATGCAAGTCTGCCGTATACAACAACCAACCACAGCCGTATGCATCCAAACCATCAACCATCCACAAGCACGCCTTCACCAAGAGTCAAGCAAGGCGGCGCCGCCCACGCGTGAAGACTTCAAAGCCACGCATGTTGATGTGTTTGTCTTTGGTTTCTTTTTCTGCCTATATATATATGGCATGGTGTAAAGCATGATAGATAACACAAGAAAACAGAGTGATATAGAGTGATACACGAGGTTGTTGTGAGGTTTGAAATCCACAGAGCATGTTCTGTGAAGAAGAGAGAGAGTTGTGAGGTTGAGAAACACTTGTATACCTCTATTCATACCCGGTTTGTTTTAAACCGAAGATAGTAAAACCTCTCTCAAAGTGGACGTACCCATAATTTTGGGGAACCATTATATATTTGGTGTCCATTGTGTGTGTGTGTTTGTATTTGAGCTTGCTTTCGACCCAACAAAGTGGTATCAGAGCCATTAAAGCTCAACAGAGCCGAAACTTCAAGCTCTATTTCGAACCAGTCCAGAGCTCAAATCACCACACCCCCCACATTTTCGGCCGACCCATCAACCAAGGAACAATTTCCCGTCAACCGCCGCCGCACGCGCCTCCACGCGCCGCCTGAATATCGGCGCGTCAACATCCTCAGCGTCACGCGCCTCACGCGTCGTCTACCTCCAGCGCGCGTGAGGCCCACGCGCCCGACGCGCTTCCAAGCTCAGCCGCGCGTCAACCCACGCGCGCCACGCGCCACACGCGCGCCACGTCACTGCTGACGTCAGCAAGGGTGCCACGTCACTGCTGATGTCACCCCTTGCCAAGTGTCATCCCCTGACACTGCCACGTGTCCTGCCACGTGTCAACCAACCATTCAGCCACGTCACCTGCCACGTGTCACCACTGACACCTTGCCACGTGTCACCTTCTGCTGCTGCCACGTCATCACCAAGTTTGCAAAATTACAGTTTTGCCCCTCGACATTGTTTTGACTATTCCGGACTCATCGTAACTCGGAATTGAGCCCAGTCAGAGGCGATCTTTAGGTTTTCGACCGTTCCGGACGCAACGGTGCACTCCGTTTCGCGAGATTCCACTCCGAATATATCAAACAGGCCAGGAGGGCTTAAAGTTGAACCGTTTCGATGGAAGATTCAGGATCCGGAACGATGATCAGATTGACCGCAGCCAACTAATCATTGTGGAAGTCAAAGATGGAGGATCTTTTGTATATTAAAGATCTGTGGAAGCCGATCAAAAGGACCGACGATGCACCTAATGGCAAACCGAAGGACATGACTGACGGAGACTGGATGGTACTCAATCGAAAATGTGTTGCCCAAATCAGACAATGGATCGACAAAAGCATTTACCAAAATTTTGCCAACGACAATGATGCTTATGCTCTTTGGCAAAAATTGGAGAAGATGTACGCACGGAAGACATCTCAGAACAAGGTAAATCTTTTGAGCCGTATGGTGAATCTTAAATACAAAGACGGTAAAAGTGTGTCAGAACACATGAGCGAATTCCAGGGGCTGTTGGATCAATTCAACTCGATGAAAATGACTATAGAAGATGAGATGCATGCAGTATTCCTATTACACTCCCTTCCGAAAAGTTGGGATACGCTAGTTGTCTCTGTAAGCAACTCATCTCCAGATGGAATAATTAACATGGAAATGGCGAAAGACAGAATGCTGAACGAGGAAGCAAGAAGAAAGGAAGAAGGATATCATCCGGAGTCAGAAGCTTTTGTCACTGAAAGACGAGAAAGAAAAGAATGGCGCGGTAGAAGCAAAAGCAGAGACCATCGCAATCAGCCACAGCATCGTGGGCGATCAAAGTCTACTTTCAGAAGAGACAAAACTTGTCATCACTGTGGCAAGCCAGGCCATTTTATCAGAGAATGCAGGAAGCTTAAAGCCGAACAGTCTGGACAACAGACCAGAAATAGAGGTGAAGAAAGTACCTCCGAAGCAGCAGCAACAGCCGGAGAAGGGCTCGTCATCGTTCAAGATGATGAGTGTGTCAACTTCACATCCGAAGATTCTACCTGGGTTATTGACTCAGGTGCTTCCTGTCACATCACTTCGAGGAAGGATATGTTCACATCCTACACCAGTGGTGACTTCGGACTTATGAAGATGGGAAACAAAGGAGCATCCAAAATTACCGGCAGAGGCAATATTCTTTTGGAAAGCAGCAATGGATGCAAACTACTCCTCAAAGATGTGAGACATGTTCCAGATATTCGTCTCAACCTAATCTCCACCGGCAAGCTCGATGATGAAGGCTACAACAGTCATTTTGGTGATGGCAAGTGGAAGCTCACCAAATGCAATCTTGTGGTGGCCAGAGGAAAGAAGACCAGCTCACTCTACACAACGCAAGCAAAATTGTGCAGAGTCGAGGTGAATACAATGGAAAAAGAAATCCCCACCGAGTTATGGCACAAAAGACTCGGTCATATGAGTGAGAAAGGACTCAAGGTCCTTGCCAGAAAAGAACTCTTACCTGGAATGAAAGGTACTCCATTGCACACCTGTGTCGACTGCATCATGGGGAAACAACACAGAGTTGCATTCCGCAGTTCCCCTCCATCTAGAAGACCAAACATTCTAGATCTCGTACACACGGATGTTTGCACCATGCAAACCAGAACTCATGGAGGTGCCCTCTATTTTGTCACATTCATTGATGATCATTCCAGGAAATTATGGACCTTTGCCTTGAAAACTAAAGACCAGGTGCTGGAAGTGTTCAAGGAGTTTCATGTAAAGGTTGAAAGAGAAACTGGAAAAAGGCTGAAGTGCGTACGTGCAGATAATGGTGGCGAGTACAGAGGACCATTCGAGGAGTATTGCAGACGCTTCGGCATCAGACTCGAAAAATCAGTGCCGAAAACTCCTCAACATAACGGCCTTGCAGAAAGAATGAACAGAACCATCTGCGAAAGGATCAGGTGCATGTTATCTAATGCCAAGTTGTCAACTCCTTTCTGGGGTGAAGCAATGAGAACAGCGGTTGACTTAATCAACCTATCTCCCTCAGTTCCATTAAACTGTGATGTTCCAGAGAAAGTATGGAGAGGGAAAGATGTTTCCTACAAACACTTGAAGGTGTTTGGTTGCAGAGCATTTGTCCACATCCCCAGAGATGAAAGATCCAAGCTTGACGGAAAGGCCAAACAGTGCATCTTCCTGGGATATGCCCATGAAGAGTTTGGTTACAGACTCTGGGATCCTATCAACAAGAAGGTCATCAGAAGCAGAGATGTGATATTTTTCGAAGATCAGACCATTGAAGATCTTGAAAAACAGAAGAAATCAGATCCACCTGAAGAGTTACCAGCTAATCTAGACCCGGTTCCCTCACCGAGAGCACAAAATGATGGGGGAGCTATTCAAGGAGATCCAGCTGATGATGGTGCAGAACCAGAACCAGAACCAGTTACAGAAGAAAATCCGGTTGATCCTCAAACAAGGAGATCTTCCAGAGAGCGACAACCGAATCGCAAATATTCCTCCGCAGAGTACGTGATGCTTAGTGACGGGGGAGAACCAGAGAGCTATCAGGAAGCTGTTGAAGACAGTAAAAATGCGGAGTGGATGAAAGCCATGCAGGAAGAGATGAAATCGCTGCATGAGAACCACACATATGACTTGGTCAAGTTACCGCAGGGAAGGAAAGCTCTCAGGAACAAATGGGTATTCAAACTGAAGTCTGAAGAAAATAATCCACAACCAAGGTACAAGGAAAGACTGGTTGTGAAGGGATTTGGTCAGAAGAAGAGCATTGATTTTGAAGAAATATTTTAACCTGTAGTGAAAATGTCCTCCTCCATCCGAGTTGTTCTTGGCTTGGCAGCCAGCTTGAACCTAGAGATCGAACAACTGGATGTAAAGACCACATTTTTACATGGTGATCTGGATGAAGAAATCTACATGGAGCAACCTGAAGGATTCAGAACCAGAGGAAAAGAAAATCTTGTGTGCAGATTGAAGAAGAGTCTCTATGGGCTCAAACAAGCACCAAGACAGTGGTACAAAAAGTTCGATTCATTCATGGACCATAATGGGTACAACAGAACCACTGCAGATCATTGTGTATTTGTCAAGAAATTTCCTGATGGAGATTTTATCATCCTCTTGCTATATGTCGATGATATGTTGATCGTTGGCCATGACAGCAGCAAGATCAACAAATTGAAGAAGGAGCTGAGCAAGTCATTTGCTATGAAGGAGTTGGGACCGGCAAAACAAATCTTGGGAATGCAGATCTCTCGAGACAGACTGAAACACAAGCTCTGGTTATCTCAAGAAAGGTATATCGGTAAAGTTCTTGAAAGGTTCAACATGAGCAAAACAAAACCAGTCAGTGCTCCACTTGCAAGCCACTTCAAGTTGAATATGAAGCAGTGTCCTTCAAGTGAGACGAAAAAAGCAGAAATGAAGAAAGTGCCTTATGCTTCAGCAGTTGGCAGTTTGATGTACGCCATGGTATGCACGAGGCCTGATATTGCTCATGCAGTTGGAGTTGTCAGTCGGTATCTATCAAATCCTGGAAAGGACCATTGGGCAGCAGTAAAATGGATCCTCAGGTATCTTAGAGGAACTACCAATATTTGCTTATGCTTTGGTAGTGGTGAACCTTTATTGGAAGGTTGCACAGACGCAGACATGGCCGAAGACAGTGACTCCAGAAAATCCACATCGGGATACCTAATCACTTTTGTAGGGGGAGCAGTTTCATGGCAATCCCGATTACAAAAGTGTGTTGCCTTATCCACCACAGAAGCTGAATACATTGCAGTAACAGAAGGATGCAAAGAGCTCTTGTGGATGAAGAAGTTTCTTCAAGAATTGGGACAAGAGCAGGAAAAGTATGTCATATACTGTGACAGTCAGAGTGTTATTCATCTTAGCAAAAATTCAACCTTCCACTCAAGGTCCAAGCACATTGACGTCAGGTATCACTGGATCCGTGACGTGCTCGAAGACAAACTTCTACAGCTAGAGAAGATTCACACAGATGATAATGGATCAGATATGATGACCAAGAGCCTGTCCAGAGAAAAGCTAGAAGTTTGTAAAGAAGAAGCTGGTTTAACACCAGCCCCAAATCGGCAGTGAGGGGGAGATCAGGTGAAGACGTTCTCCTCTGATTGGTATGGAAGGGGGAGAATTGTAAGTTTCCATATCCATACCCTCATGCAACTGTCAACCAAAGTCTGCCGCATGCAAGTCTGCCGTATACAACAACCAACCACAGCCGTATGCATCCAAACCATCAACCATCCACAAGCACGCCTTCACCAAGAGTCAAGCAAAGCGGCGCCGCCCACGCGTGAAGACTTCAAAGCCACGCATGTTGATGTGTTTGTCTTTGGTTTCTTTTTCTGCCTATATATATATGGCATGGTGTAAAGCATGATAGATAACACAAGAAAACAGAGTGATATAGAGTGATACACGAGGTTGTTGTGAGGTTTGAAATCCACAGAGCATGTTCTGTGAAGAAGAGAGAGAGTTGTGAGGTTGAGAAACACTTGTATACCTCCATTCATACCCGGTTTGTTTTAAACCGAAGATAGTAAAACCTCTCTCAAAGTGGACGTACCCATAATTTTGGGGAACCACTATATATTTGGTGTCCATTGTGTGTGTGTGTTTGTATTTGAGCTTGCTTTCGACCCAACATATATCATACCCTTTCTCATCAATAAGTTCAAAGCTTCCCATCTCCCTGATAACATCTCTGTCACTTAGGAATTCCTCTGCAACACTCTCTGGTCCATGAGTCAACAAATGTTCAAGTACTATCAGAGTCTTATATGACAACCTCCACATCTTTTTCTCAAACCTCATGAACCTAATGAACAAAATGAAAAACAACAGAAGAAAATGAAGGGAAAATAAAAAAATGAAAAATAAAATAATATACCATAAATTCCCATATAATAATATCACACAACCAAATAGTTGAAACATATCAAACATTTGACAAGAACAGAAAATCACAGTAATGAACCTCTTGTGCAGAATCTCTACAATTCTCCAATAATCATCAACCTCGAAAGCCGCTTTGGATATCATCTTCAAGGTCCTTGTATCAGCAGCCCATGGATTTCCATTTGTGGCTTCTTCTGTCAATCTTCCAACACCACCCACATAAAAACCAAAACAAATAACAAATAACAAAAAAAAAAAAAAAAAAATGAAGCTATACACACCCTCTCTAGGGTATATACACTAACCGAGGATGCTAGTTGAAATAGTTTTATTTTTATTCCATGGAGTAAAAATCTTTCGACTAGTATTCTCGGTTAGACTATTATATTTTTAGAATTATTATTCATTGAACGTACAGCTGAGCAGGCGTGGCATCGGTGAGAGCCAACCGGGTGGTTTTGATCTTTTCTTTCAAGAACAAGGAAGCTTGCTTCTTGAATTCATGAAAAAATGGAGCTCCCATGTTGCCTAAAATTGACATATCTCTATATATGCAAACAAAGCTACCAAAAAATAAAAAATAAAAATACAGAACTCAGATAATATTCTTGGAGGAGTAAAATTGGAGAAGTATATATACTACTACTACAACATAACTAATCCAACTAATCCAACTACTACAACACCTACTCTACATCTAATAAAGTGGTATTTGAATATGTAACCATAAGAAAAATAGATACTGATTTTTAGGGGTAAAAATGGGACACTTGAGTGGTGTGGAAAGGGTGTGTTTTTGTGTCATATAGTGGAAAATTGGGAAGAAAACAAATGTGGGTCAGAGTTAAAGGATGTGTATGATCTATGATGGTTTTTGAATTTAAGATTTGAGAGCATCTGATTAGGGGAGCTATTTGGTTAGCGGTCATGTTATTTACTAGTGAAAGTGTATGTTGATCACAAGTGGTCCCCATTTATTAACTAGCAACCTCAAATTTGGCTAGTCATGTAGGAGAGGGAATGAGAGGAAAGAGAGAGAAAGGGTGACACAAGAAAAATAACTCATTTTAATATTGCATAGCTAACCAATTTTTAAACACCACACCACCAATCAAGACTTGTCAAACAAAATCTAGCTAAAATTGTATCTTATGGACCTCACATAGGCCACATCCCTCACGACATAAGATTGAAAGATCCAAACCTTCTTCTTCGGAGCGGAAACGGATGTGGCCAAAACATATAAAGATCGGCGTAGTCAAAAAAATATTCATTTTGAAACCATTTATTTATTAACATAATGGTAGAAAGAGTATCATGTTGTGTTTAGACTTCAAACGGTTTAGTTTTAACCATATTATTGATAACATGGCTAGCCAAAATCTCTTATATAGCTAGCCAATTTTGGCTCCCCACACAGGATGCTCTGAGTTGGGAATGTGAAATCAATATCTAACTAGATTGGGGGGTTAGGTGTTTTAATTTGAAAATTGTTATGTTGCTATTTCCAGGTTTCATTTTGCTACTGCCAGGATTGAAGGGTGGCTTAAAGTTTGACATTACAAAACATACACTAGATTAGCTTTTGTCTTCAAACTTTATACTAGTATGATTTTGAATTGTACGTACGGATGGACAAAAAAACCCGCCTGAACCACCCATATTTAACGATTTTAAAAAAAACTGGAGTGGTTATGTAATGAAAAGAAAATAATTTTTTAATATATCATTTGCGTGTCGAGATATAATTATCATCAGTCTTATAATCCAAGATGTAATAATGAAATATTACCGATAATTAAACGTTATCACCTTCATAATCAAAATTTGACATTGTACTGTCTACGCTATCTTTCCATTTCTACATCTTATATTAAAACAAACAAGAGATTAGTAACTCTACTTTCTCTTCTAAATTATTTTATATATAAAATCCTCCCACTTTGGATGATAGCTAAAACATTTTTATAAAAACTCCCTCACCTCTCGTCTCCTTCCCATTTCAACTCTTTTCCCTCCTTATTATTAAGTTAGGGCAATTATCAGAAAAATCCCCAATGATTTCAAAATTATTAAAAAAACAATTCCTGTAATTTGAAAAAAAAATCTATGACTTCACATTTGATCAACATACCATATTCCCTCCAATTTAAGATAAAACTACATCTGAAATCAGAGAGGGGTTTATTGAAAAAAAAAATCTAATTCTTAGTTCGAAATATTTTTTTATATTTCAGACTTCAATTATTTTATACTTTACCCTAATTGGTAGTTCGAAAATAAAATATTTCGGCATTAATTTTTTATTTCAGCATAAATGAATTTTTTGTTTTATATAGTAAAATATGAAAAACAAAATTTTAAAACCAAAAAAATAGTCTAATTCATAGTTCGAAATATTTTTTTATCTTTTAGACTTAATTTTTTTTATATATTTTACTCTAATTGATAGTTCAAAAGAAAATATTTCGACATTAAATTTTTATTTCGGCATAAATCAATTCTTTTTGGGTTAACTTCATTTACACCCCCTCAGGTTTGCAAATCTTCAATTACACCCCTCATGATGTGAAATGTCTAAAATACCCTTATACCAAACACCCCTTAAATCAATTTAACCCCTAAACCAAACACCCCCTTCTAATCAATCTAACCCCTCAAACCAAACACCCCAACCCCAACCCCAACCCCAACCACAACCACAACCACCACCACCACCACCCGCCGCCACTACCACCACCACCACCACCATCATCCGCCCCACCGCCGCCACCACCACCACCATTAGTCGCGGATTAGACAATTTTTTCAAAAATTAGTCGAAATGGGTCGAAAATAGGGGGAGGTGGTGGTGGGAGGGGGTCGAAAATGGTGTAGATCTATATATATGTGTGTGCGTCTGTGTGTAGAGGTGTGTGTGAGAGAGAGAGAGAGAGAAAGAGAATTAAATAAACGTGTTTGTAATTAAATATTTGTTTGTGAATATTTGGGCTTGGTGTTTGGAGTTTTGAATTTTAAATGTTTTTTTAATTTTATATTTATTTTCGAATTTGGTATTTGTTTTTGAAATTTAATATATATTTTTGAATTTTATATTTATTTTCAAATTTTATAATTTTTTTTAATTTAATATATATATTTTTGAATTTTATATGTTTTTTTTAATTTTATATATTTGTTTCAAATTTTTTTATATTTTTTTCGAATTTTATATTTATTTTCGAAATTTAATATATATTATTTGAATTTTATATGGTTTTTTTAATTTTATATAATTTTATTGAATTTAATATGTTTTTTAAAAAAAAATCAAAATTTATATATATTTTTTATTTTATATTTATTTTCGATTTTATAATTTTTTTTCTAAATTTAATATATATTTTTGAATTTTATATGTTTTTTTGAATTTTATATATTTGTTTCAATTTTTTTATGTTTTTTGCGATTTTTATATTTATTTTCGAAATTTAATATGTTTTTTTGAAAAAAATAATAATTTCGGAATTTATATTTTTTTTAATTTTATATTTATTTTCGAATTTATAATATTTTTCAAATTTTATATATATTTTGAAAAATTAATACAAATTAAATTATTAAATGATGGGAGGGAGTCTAATTGATAAAAGCACTATCCTTGTTTCCAAACAGAACAAGGATAACACATTAAGGGTAGTTTATGGATTTTAAAAAAAAACAAGGATGATGTTATCGTTAAGGGGGTCTAAGTGATGAGAATATTGAACAGTAGGGGGTGTAATTGAAGATATTCAAATCTGAGAGGGTGTGATTGAAGTAAAGCAAACCTCAAGGGGTGTAAATGAAGTTATAGTAAAATATGTAAAAAATAAAAATGAAAATGAAAAAAAATCTAATTGATAGTTCGATTTTTTATTATTATTTTGAACTTATTTTTTTTATATTTTACTAGGGGCATTTTTGTTTTTATTTTTAATTTTTTTTTAAAAAAAATTCAGTAAACCTCCCTCTAGTTTCAGGGACAATTTTGTCTTAAATTGGAGGGAAGGGGGCAGATTGATTGAATGTGAAATCATAGGGGCGTTTTTCAAACTACTGGAGATTTTTTTGAACAATTTTGAAACCACATGGGGTTTTCCTGATAATAACCCTTAAGTTAAATAATAAAGGTTGTGTTGGTATGTAGAAATGAAATGGAATAATTATTCTTATTCTTTTGTTCGTTTAGAGCATCACTTACTAGAGAAGGAAATAGTTTTTTTAATTTTATTATGGAATGAAATGCCCATTCTATTGAATGAATTTCCGTTCTTTGAATTCAAGAAAATGGCCTGCCAAACGGAAAAATAACTGGAATAATCATTCCATTTCATTCCTACGTATCAAATACAACACAAGTTCCTCTCCTTTTCCTATGATCATTAATGCTTTATTCATATGAAAATCCCTAGAAATGGTATTTCAATCGTATGGGATATTTAGTAGTCAAAACTCGGATTAATTTGTTAGGCTCTTATACTAAGACTAATTAAGTTTTCATGACATGTTTCAAGTGGTTTTTTTTTTTTCCCCCCTTCAAACTAAAGATTATTTTCTTGGTCCATACATTTTGGTCCAAGAGGACCAGTAAGAAAATTTAAGATTAATGCTCCACACAATTTAATTCAAACTCTAGATTATATTACTTGGAGAAAAAAAGAGGAAAACGAATATCTATTGATCTATCAATAATTTTACATTTATTACTCATAAGATTTCAATTGTAAATGTTTAGCAACGTCTTTCTTCTGGGTTTAATCATTTATAAAGATCTTTCAATCGTGCAGATTTAATCTTTTTTTGAGTTAATATATATCGATCCTCCCTTTTAAGTTTCATTCAATGACACATGGCTCCTTGTCTATTACACTGAGTATCCTATTATTCCACAAGCTCATTAAAATATGCCTTAAATATTTTCATCAAATGATATTTTTGTCATTACTTTTATGTCTCTAGCATGGTTCGCCGTAACGGTAACGGTTATTGTTACGATAACGGTATCGGTATAATAAATTCAGGTCCGTAACGGGACTCGGTTATCGCAATCGTGAATTTTTTAAAATCTTGGCATGGTTCGCCGTAACGTCTGTAACGGGATTACATAACGGTAACGGTATCAGTGTAACGGATTCGGGTCCATAATAATCCGTAACAGCCGTTACAACGAACCATGGTCTCTAGTAACATAAATGAATAATATTAGACTTTTTAAATAACATTTTACTAACGGATTCGCCAATAAAATACTGGGAAGATGGAGACTCTACTATGTTTATGATGAGAAAAAAATAATAATAATAATAAAATCTTGTTTAGCTTTGATAGCTTCTGGAAACACTACCTGTTCTATTTTTTGTCAAATCAACTTAACTAAATGTGATAGCTCAAATTGAAAGAGATTTCTAGATGGGATTTGCTAAATTCTAGTTGTTTGTCCTATCAATGAAGCACACCTGAAATATTGGTTCAAAATTTATGACAAAGATGATAAGAGATTTTTATTACATATTGAGTCTGATATCCACCTCTCCCACCTGCATACATTGCATTTACTACCCAATTCTAAATTAGTTAGAAGTTAGAATAGTGATAGTCAGGTGACCCATAAGAGAGGGATGACCTGCATAGCTGCCATCCTAGGGCTCTTGTTTTGCCACGTGGCATCACCAAAATGGATGATAAGAAGAGAGCACAGAATTATTATTATTAATTTTTATTTTTATTTTTATTTTTTTTGACAAGTCTTTATTGCCAACCTCACCTTCAAGAAACGAAGTAAATGTTGAAAACATGAAACAGAAGACAGAGAATATTCAAAAGAGAATGAAGAGTTGTATCAAATTGACTTCCTCTTAAATCTTAACATACAAGTTTTGATTGGCCTTTGACACTATTTGCTGCTGACTTTGCAATACTTTATTCAATGAACAAGAGAATTCTTTTCAGATCTCCCACTTTTCACACTCACAATTTCCAAATAAAACAAGAACATATAGAGATAAAATATATTAGCACAGCTATGCAACATATATTAATATTGTTGCTGCACTTGCTGTCAACTTATTCAACTCAGCTCTGCTCATTGGGGTTATATACAACTTACAAGGCCATGAACATGAAATTGCAGAACATATAATAAATAATATATTTACTTATTTTTCAGCATATTATGGTGTGATCAAACATATATAGTAGTTTATAGGAGACAGATTATCAATTAACACAATGGCAATGGACAAAACTTTCCTTGTAGGAAATGTTTTTTTTTGTTGGAAAAATATCATTTTGCTATGACAGTTTATAATAAACTTGAAGCAGCATTTACACCTTTACAATCCTCACCACCAAGTACATTATGCACAACCAAGTCTCTCACACTCCCTAGAGCTTGATTAGTATGTAACAAAGGTGAGTAGGATAAAAACATCAAAAATGGATGCCCTAGACTCATTTTGCGAATCTCTATTATCTTTTTTTTTTTTTTTTTCCGTCTGTGTTTATACCTATTTATACACACGAGCGCCATATTCTTCCCTCCAGAGAAATAACAATTACAGAAACATCATCATGGTAACGACGTCGCTCCCCTTGAGGTATTTCAAGCAACTCATGGAAGTCCAGACCTAAAATCACGAAAACCATATAGATGACATTTAGTTCTTCCAAATTATTTCTGTCAATGAAAAATAAGAGAGTTTTATTGTTGGTATTTGGACAATACCAGCTTTTTTTGCTGCACGAAACAACACTTCCTCGATCAAGTGCTGTGCAGGATCTCCATCAGGTGACCATGCGATGAAAAGTTCAACTTCCGAAACAGCCTCTTCATTTGTAAAGTACTGATATAATCCATCGGATGATAAAATCAAAAACCGGTCTCTTGGCCCTAATCTGTGATGGTGTACATATGGGAGATAAGTGATGTATGGGGAAGTTCCAATGTAGTCAATTCTAAACATCTCCAGAAGTGCATTGTTCCATTTAGGCTGCAAAAACAAAAGCAATACAAATGATTTCTAAATCAAATGGTACGCTCAAAAATTAAACCAAAGTAACAACAGATACTTGAGAGCAGAGTATAGCCTACATAATTAGCATTTGCCTGAAAATTTCGACCCTGTGAACTTTATCTTGAATGCGGGGGTGTCTTTACACATCTAAGATTCGATTTTAATCATTCTTGTGAAGTAAATACCGCTAGACTACCACATTTTCAGCATATCAAACAAGAAACAATGTTTCTCTTTTTCGGGGTAGATTTTCTTAGTCTGCTACATTTATAGACAAATTTAATTTGATGGTCAATTGGATTGGTATCTTATATCAACCACTTTCCACATGAAAACAGGCATAGGTTTCAACTATTTTTGTGCAATAAAGAGCTTCTCAACAATCACAACCATTGCCATTGGTAAAGATTCACCATTTTTTGTTTTCAACCTGGAATTGATTTCCTAGAAGGGGACCATTGAAAAAGATAAATGCAGCAATTGGTTCGGAAAGAAGCAACACATACAATATATAATTGCATATTCGATCAATATAACAACTAACAAGGTTGTGTTTAAACATTAAGCTAATCGACATGACATGAAATCTACAAAAGGAGGTTAAAATGCTACCATTAAAGTGCATATCATAGTAGGAGCAATAGTAAAAAGTGAGAACTCTATGCTATTAACAATACCTGTTTAAGAAAACCAGCCCCAAAAGCTCGAGTGACCTTCAATGAACCCTTGACGCGGTCATTCATCACAGCACAAGCATCATCCGGATGCTCGCTTTTTATTCTTTCAACTTCCTGAAATGCAACAAAAATGTTTAAGTAAATTTGATTCACTAACGATTGTATACATGAAACAATACGAATTCCGAAATCTTCATCAATTCTAGTGTCAACTATATACCTCTTCGACCGATGTGCTATGATCCATGGTGAGCTGAAGAGCAGCCAAACTCGGCATTGCGTTCGATCCATCGCCGTCGCATAACTCAAGATCATGCAATGTTTCTTCATTGATCCTCTCCAAGTCCTGGCACCAGAGATCAGGCTCAGCCTTCTGCGCCAACACGGCGCGACTATCGCCCACATTCATCAAATAAACATCCTCTCCCTTCATCAGCATGACAAGAACACAAGAACCCATCAAAGCTAACTCAGGATTTTCCACAACCATCTTATCTGCAATGTCCAAATAGGCCTCCTCTGTTTTCTTCAATGCCTGAGACAGAGCTTTCAATACATCAGAGTGATTGATTGAACCATTACAACCACCACTTTGATTCAATTTTTCCTTTAATCTCATATCAAGCTCTAATCTCTCTCGGTCCCATTGACACTTCCACCTCCTCTGGTTCTCTCTGTACTTGTTCTTCGAATTCTTCCCCCTTTTTCGCCTCGAATCCGAATCGCAATTCTCACTCCCAGATGGGTAATTCTCTTGTTCAACACACCTCGAACAACCCTCCCTCGAATACTCATCATCCACACGACGACTCGAATCTTCCATTTCCGAATTCGAATGTTCGGACGGAACAGAGCAAGTACTATTCACAGACTCACACTTATCATCCCACAACAACCCTTTGAGTTCTTTATGAACAGCAGAGTACAAATTGGAGAGAAGAAAGTCCGGTGCGTCGGGGCCATTGAATCCGTCATAGATTCCGACGAAAACCCAACCGTGCTCCTCGGAAACCACCACGTGGACCCGATCTTCGCCGGCCTTACCCTGTGCCCATTGAAGATTCTGACTACCCAATGAATCATCGTCCTCTAAACTACCTTCACTGCTCAAATTCACACTACTGATTGTCAATTCGTTCTGTTTCTCAGACCCAACAATCCAATCATGTTCTTTAACGGAAACAAAGCTTTTAATCGGAGCAACAATTGAATTCTGACCTCGAGAAATGGTTTTCGATATCGCTCTCTGCAGGACCCGAATCAGCGACCCTTTTCTCGATCTGGATCCGAAGGCGAATCCGCCATGGGAGTAGCTTCTCTGGAACTGATCGGAGCAACCCTTTTCCAGAGGAGCAGAGTAGAGGCTGTGGTCGAGAGGACCCGATAGGAATCCGCGCTCGATTGGGCCCGATTGGAAGCCTCTCTCCATAGGACCCGAACCCGGAATTCCGAAATTCAACGGCAGAGGACCCGAATTGATGGAGTTTCTGGGGATGGGTTGGAGAGGAATGGAGGCGAAGGAGGTGGAGCTCTCGAAAGCCGAGGCTCGATCGATGCTGTTATAGCTGTAGATGTCGACGAAGGCGGTGGAGAGGGGCGTGGATGTGTTGGCGCTAACGGAGGCGCCGGAGATTGATCGGAAAGTGGTGGTGGTCGTCTCCTCCGAGTGGACTTTGGACGACGAGAGACGAGTCGGGTCGGGTCTGACGTAGCAGAAGGAGTGACCCAGATCGTCGATTGGATCGGAAATGACGACGGCCATGTCTTTTCTCCGGCGGACCTCATCGCCGCCGGAGAAACAGACGCTCAGCTTATAGCAACCGTTACCCATCGAATCACCCAAACAGAGTAGACAGGGTTAATCTGGATCCGATTGAAACTAAACCTGAAATATCATCTCATATAGATATAGAGATAGTAAATATAGATGGAGATAGAGAGAGAGAGCAGAGGGAGAGAAGCACAGAAGAAAGAGGTGATGAAGAAGATATAGAGGGTGAAAGAGATGCGTTGACTTTTGGGTAGAGTTTTTTGAAATCATAAAACACACACTTTTTGACAATTATTTTTTCTTTTATTATTAATTTTCGATATATATATATATATTTTAAATTTGGCCTTGTGGGGAGAGTGGAGGAGTTGACTAAGTTTGGGGTTTAAGTAAACTCGGAGAGGGTTTAGGTTTTGGATTAAGTATTGGCCAACCTCTTATGAGGAGCGTGGGTACAAACTCTACATGCATGTGTACTGTTTTTTCTTTGTATGTCGACATCATTTCAACATTATTGAATTTGTAACAATTGATTTCATGAATTGTTTGGCTTGAAACTATATGCTAGATGACAGTAATTTTTTGTACTCCTTGATTCCAAATTAGTTGACTAACTCTGATTTTTCAATATTTTTTTGTATTATGTATTTTCAATTTTGTCATTTTATAATATAGTATATTTATAATTTTTATTATCTCATACCACGTGTAGAATGACAAATACAATACCCACATCTTTCAAATGAGTAACTAAAAAATGTATAACATTCACATTTAAAATGTACAATCACTTATACTAAATCTTCGATTTTGTTACTTTCGCAATGGTTTTATTTAACTTGGTTATCTTTGGATCGACTTTTCAGAAGTTGTTTTAAGTTTTTTGGAGGAAAAAATTATTTTAAAAGTAATAAATTTAAAAGAATTTTTGGGTCTTAGAAGAACATTTAGAAAAAGTTAGAAGGTAATAACTTTTCAAAATAGTTTATATTTCTTTTTTTTTCTGTGTAAAGTTATAAGCAAAAGTTCTGTCAAGCATATTATTTATTAATATGTCAAAAAAAAAAGAAAAGAGCTCGTAGGGACAACACTTAACTTTCTTTGTTGACTAACAATGGAAATTTGACTAGGAGCTAATTCCAAAATTGGAATAAAATGAAAGAAAATAAAATTGGAAAAATTACATAAATTATTCCTGAACTATAACATATTTGTACGTGGTATCCTTTATGTTTCAATAATATCATAAACTACTCTTAAAACCACATCCGTTGTAACACTTAGCCCCTTCCGTTAAAAGTCAACGACGAAAAAAAAAAAATTTGGTCAATAAGCCTATTTTTGGAGTGAACTTCCAATTTTGCCCTTATATATGCATGTTCCAATTTAACCCTTACTTTTACATACAAAATTATTTAAATACCCTAGCTTTTTTTTACCAAATTTCCCTCACAATTTCATTTAAAAAATTATTAAAATATTTTTTTGTGAAAAATATATATTATGTTCCAAAATATGAATTTTTTTGCGAAAAAGTATATATTATGTTCCAAAATATGAATTTTTCAGAAAAAAAATTTATATTTTGGAACATAATAAATATTTTTTTGCAAAAAACTATTTTTTAGAAGAAAAAAAATCATATTTTGGAACATAATATATATTTTTCGCAAAAAAATTATTTTTCGAAATTATTTTTCATATTTTGGAACATAATATATAATTTTTGCAAAAAATTTATTTTTCGAAAAAAATTCATATTTTGGAACATAATATATATTTTTCACAAAAAAAATATTTTTTGAAAAAAATCATATTTTCCGAAATATATATATATTTTGAAATTTATACTTTTTACGAAAAATATAATTTATAGAATCTTTTTATTTAAGTTTCTGGGGTTTAAACTAATATTGATGTTAATGGAATTTGCTAAAACATTTATGTTTTTGTTTTTTGGAACAAGCAATTTCAGTTTTTATATTTTTTTAAATGAAATTGTGAGAGCAATTTGGTAAAAAAAGTTAGGGTATTTAAGTAATTTTGTATGTAAAAGTAAGGGTTAAATTGGAACATGCATATATAAGGGCAAAATTGAAAGTTCACTCCAAAAATAGGCTTTATTGAGCAAAAGAAAATTTTCCGTCATTGACTTTTAACGGAAGGGGTTGACTTTTAACGGAAGGGGCTAAGTGTTACAACAGATGTGGTTTTAAGGATAGTTTATGATATTATTGAAACATAAAGGGTACCGCGTGAAATTATGTCATAGTTTAGGGGTAGTTTATGTAATTTTCCCAATAAAATTCTTAGGCCCTATTACACATTGTGGACAATGCCTTTCCATGGAATGAGTGTAGCTCACGCTCAAAAGAGGCGCGTAGAAAAAATTAACTGAAAGTTAGAAATTGAAAGTGGTCATAAATTATGGTAGAGATCGAAAAGTCAAGTATCCACGCCCCATAAATACGCCTGGGTATGTGTGCCTAAATAACCGTTGGATCCAGAGTATGATCTGTGGTAGAGCATGGTCGCCTGACACCTGGCACTCCACAATTGCCACGACCTAGACCTCTCTTGTCAATTTGATCTCATAATTTATGATTTATTGCCTCCTGATTTTAAGTTGAATTAGACACTGTTTGACATGCTTTCTATATAAGAGAAAGAAAAACATAATGGGCCGTTTCTCAACCATCGTTTTTGTTTTTATTTTGAGAATAAAAAAGCAAGAATAATTTTTGTTCATATTCTTATTTTCTTACTCAAAAAAATAAAAATAAAAAATATGATTGGGGCAAAAAAATACACATATTCTCACACAAGTTTTCATCTTTACCACAATTCTTTTTTTTTTGAAAACTCCCAAAAAGAAAAAAAAACAAGTTTTTGTTATTTTCTTGTTTTTTCTACTATTCACAAAAACAGTTTCCAAATTGAGAACAGAACAAACAGTAAAAAGGGTTGCCAAACATGTTCTGTTCTCCTGAACAGTGCCAAAAAATAAAAAAACAGAACAAAAACAGATTATCCAAACGCACCCAATATGTTTTGAGATCAGTTTCTTTAAAACGATCTTCTAATATCTAGATTTTCTTATAAATTTTTTGTCAAATATTATTCAAAACAGTTTTTTTTTTTCATGAAATCAAAAACAAAATTTAAAAAGCTAATCCAAAGATCACCTTAATATGCCAAAAACAGCATTTGAAAAATTAATTCAAAAATCACCTTAATATATATTACAAATTGTCAATAATATCTATATATATATATATTTATTTTGATGAGGTGGGGTGGTTGTTGACAGTACTGTATATAATAATACTATATTATATACATATTTATTGCATCTGGGTGTTTTAGGTAAGTCTACTGATATATGCTGTTTGGACCAAAAATGAAATAATTGAATAAATAACTGTGACTTGGTTTATTTTGACTTTTGATTTTATTGACTGTTTAAAATTACAAAAATGAGAATATCATGGATTTTGTGGTCCCCACGGGGTAGAAATTTAGCAGTAAAATATAAGGACCTGGTTTTTCTTATTTCCTCACTTTGGCTATTTTTTTGAAGAATAAAAATTGCTAGAATCTTCATTTATTTCACTTCATTTAATGGTGTATTTAAATTCTCAATGGTTTTAGGTGACAATAATAGTCCAACATTATTAGTTTGGTGGGGGATGAGTCTTAACACAAATACGCGTACATTCTCATCTTTTTCAATATTTTTTTGTTAAATTGTTGAAACATTGATTATAGAACATGTAATTTACAAATTTACGAGAAGTCAAATTTATTACTACTGTCCCATAATAGTTATTCAGTATTGTAATTTTACTTATCCAGTTCGAATTCCAATGTAATTTAATATTTTACTTTTTTCAACTACCTTTTTTCCACTAACTTTAAATAAATACCGAACTCCACCATAATATTATATCATTAAGGGCAAAATTGGAAATTGTACACTAGTCAACCCAAATCAATAAAATATTAAAAAATTTAAATTGGACAACTATTGTGAAGCGGAGGAAGTATAACAAAATCGAATTTCTCCACCCCACTAAATTGCTAATAGGTCACATGTTGACTTTAAAATTGGGTTTGTTGAATATTTCAACACAAAAAAAAAAAAAAAAAAAAACTAAACTTCTAGAGGTTGCATTGGTTGAGAAAATGATTAATATGTTCTTGATTAATGGTTGTGATTTGAGATGATTTTAGTTCTATTATATGCTTTTTTGTGGGACAAATGATAATGAGAGTATAAACCCCATCATAAGATGGGGATAAATGGTTTAAGGTACTTGATTACATCAATATTTAGGAAAGCAATTCTAATATTGGTAGAAAAATTAAATAAATAAAAATTAGAAAGAGACAACATCCAATATCAAGTGTGTGCATATAATATATATATATATATATATATATATATATATATTATAAATATATAGGGTGTAAAGATGAACCTAGGTTTGTATTAATTAAAACATGCAATAGGAGGGATCAACTTTTCCACTTCCATAATTATTATCCCATTTGAGAATTCAAAGCTATCATCATTCAATATTGCAAGTGGAGAACCCTCCTAAGCCACCTTCTCCACATTCTATTTGCCTGACCCACCCACCCTGATTCCCTTTTATCTTCTTTTACCCTATATAATTGTTTACTACTTCACTCCAATAAAAGGTCACACACACACACACATATATATATAAATATATATATATACACATTATACACTAGTCCAATTGCACATCTTACATAACTTCATTTACATATTCTTCTCCTTCAAATGTGAATATTTTCAATTACAGTTTCTTAGATTTGATATTTTCATCTATCATCCCAATATTTTTTGTAAATACTTAAATTACCCTCAATAGGATAATCTAGAGTTATTTGGAAACGAGGATAAGGAAATATAATTTTATCAATTTGACCCCCTCCAATAATTTAATCGTTTAATTTGTATTAAATTTTAAATATATATATAATTCAAAAATATACATTAAAATTTGAAAAAAATTATAAAATTTCAAAAATAAGTAAAAAAATAAAAATAAATATATATAATTCGAAACAAATATATAAAATTAAAAAAACATATAAAATTCGAAAAAATAAATATTAAATTTCAAAATTAAATTTAAAATTTAAAAAATATATAAAAAATTTGAAACAAATATATAAAATTAAAAAAACATATAAATTTTGAAATATATATATTAAATTTAAAAAAAAATTATAAAATTTGAAAATAAATATAAAATTCTTTCAATTTTTACAAACACATATTTTTTTATAAAAACTAATTTTTACAAACAAATATTTAATTTTTTTGGAAACTAAATTTTTGAATTTGTGAATAAAAATTAAATCCAAAAACCCCAACCCCAAATATTTAATTTTTACAAACACATTTAATTTTTTTTGAAAACTATTTTTTTTTAATTATATCCAACAACCCAAACCCCAACCCCAACCCCTCCCGCCGCCGCCGCCGCCACCACCCCCCACGGCCGCCGCCGCCACCACTTTCGTCGGCGCTACTTCCTCCAACCCCAACCTCTCTCTCTCTGTATATATATATGTATATATATATATATATATATAAATGTATCTAAATCTCAGTTTTCCCAAACTCATATCCTAATCTCAGTTTAAATTTTTATATACAAACCCATATATTTATTAATTTTAGGGCAAATTGAACCAATATACGTATATATGCAAACCGATATATATATATATATATATGTGTGTGTGTGTGAACAGATGTGGGTCTTGCAGGGGGGTGTGGCAGCTTGCGGCGGGGAGTGGCGGCTTGCGGTGTGGGTGGTGGCGACAGTGGGGTGGTGGTGATGGTGGGGTGGGGTGTTTAGATATAGGATTAATATGTGTTTGAATATAAGGTTATTTCTATTCTATAATTAAATTGATTTAGAGGTGTTTGGTTTAGGGGTATTTTAAACATTTTATATCATAAGGAAGTGTGATTAAAGATTTACAATCCTGAAAGAGTGTGATTGAAGTAAAAATAAATTTCAAAGATGTAAATGAAGTTAACCCTTATTTTTTTACCAGCTAAGAACATGGTAATTAGGGTTTAAAATCAACTACTCTCCTCCTTACCGCCCACATTAAACTTCACATTTTATTAAATATATGGGTAATTTGCACTAACACCCCTAAGGTTTGCATCTATTTTACCTTGGTGCTGATTTTCAAAATTTTGACACTATCACTCCCGAGGTTTGGTTTTGCTTGCCATGACACCCCAAATGACCAAAATACCCTTCATAAAATTCAAAAATATTAAGGGTAATGTGAAATGACATTTATGCCCCCAACCCTAAATATATAAAATTTCGAAAAACATATATATAAAGTCGAAAAAATATATAAAATTCGAAAAAATGTATAAAATTCGAAAAAATATATTTAAATTTTGAAAAATATATATAAAATTAGAATAAAATATATAAATTTCGAAAAATATATATAAAATAAAAAATATATATAAAATTCAAAAATATATATATATTTTGAAAAATATATAAATTCGAATATATATATTTCAAAATATATATATATAATTCAAAAAATATATATTTTCAAAAACAAAATTCAAAACAATTATATAATTTCGAAAAACATATATAAATTTCAAAAAATATATAAAAATTTCAAAACAATATATAAAATTCGAAATATATATATAATTCGAAAATATATATATAAAATTTGAAAAATATAAATTCGAATATATATATATTTCAAAAAAAAAAAATTCAAAATATATATATTTTCAAAAACAAAATTCAAAAAATTATATAATTTCGAAAAACATATATAAATTTCAAAAAATATATAAAATTTGAAATATATATATAATTCGAAAATATACATATTTTTTGAAATTTATATGTTTTTTTCGAAATTATATAATATTTTGAAATTTGTTTTTGAAAATATATATATTTTTATTTTTTTATTTTTTTTTGAAATATATATATTCGAATTTGTATGTTTTTCAAATTTTATATATATATTTTCGAATTATATATATATTTCAAATTTTATATATTTTTTTGAATTTTATATATATATATTGAAATTTATACATGTTTTTCGAAATTATATAATTTTTTGAATTTTGAAAATATATATATTTTGAATTTTATATATATGTTTTGAAATATATATATTCGAATTTAAATACTTTTCAAAATATATATATATATATATATTTGAATTTTATATATATATTTTGAAATTTATATATTTTATTCTAATTTTATATATATTTTTTCAAAATTTAAATATTTGTTTTCGAATTTTATACATTTTTTCGAATTTATATATATGTTTTTCGAAATTTTATATATTTGGGATTGGGGCATAAAGGTCATTTCACATTACCCTTAATATTTTCGAATTTTATGAAGGGTATTTTGGTCATTTGGGGTGTCATGGCAAGCAAAACCAAACCTCAGGGGGTGATAGTGTCAAAATTTCGAAAATCAGCACCAAGGTGTAATAGATACAAACCTCAGGGGGTGTTAGTGCAAATTATCCTAAATATATATATATTTTTGTGTTCTTCGTGTTATGTAGAGCATGCTTCAACTTCCAACTATTAATTTAAAGATCTTGGGGTCGTGTATAAATCCCAACCTATAACATATCTTAATTTCCAAATATATATAAGAAACTTCTAGCTAACACAAATATAGATACATAGATACATGTTTATAATAAATTAAGAAATGCAAACTAAATCTTGGAAGTCTCATCATATCAATTGTCCAATCATGTATTTTATACATAAAAAACCCATGTTCATCCAAAAATTGGTCTGTATTGAGCTAGCTGGTATCTGAATAAGTTACTTGAGCCAAATTTTGTCCCAAGCCATATATATACATATAGATATATATACATTTTTGGCGTAGGCAACTTTTATTTCACGCAGCATTCACAATGCCCACTACTTCCTGGACCTTTCTTTGACTGCTTTATTTTCTCGTCCATTTACATTTCATCTTACATAATTTTTCTAATTACCCTAATTATTCATGCAAACAACACAAAATTCTTTAATATTTGAGTATCTCCTGATAAAGTACAGTGTTCTTGATCAATTTGACTTCTAATTGTATTGTAATATAAAATACAAATCACACTATGTTATACACAGATCAAGACCATTAATAAATTAAATACAGTCTCCAAGATGCAGCTTAGCTTGCAATTGCCTGCAAGTCAAGCAACACACCGATATATATATATTTATATATACAGTTAGACACACTATATATATATATAGAGAGAGAGAGAGCATCAGTCCAACTGAGGAAGATTACACAATCTTTCATTTCCAGCTTCACCATGTTTTAGCCAAAAGCAATTATTATTGTTATATGATAAAATGTATTTAATTTAAATATATGGTGTGTACTTGAAATTAATAAAGATCTAGCGTTCCAATTCTGTTCATTAGAGACAAGGGGCAGAGCAATTAAGGGAATGAGAGGTGTCAAAAAAAAAAAATCAAACCACGAATTTTAATATATTGGACAATATTTCGTACAAGACTCGATTAAAATCCCTTCAAACTCTTCTGGAAACTAAGAACAAGGGCTCGTGCATCCACTCATTAATATTAAAAAAATATAAGAGCTCTAGAACATTAAATTTGACTTTTGATTCAATAATTATTATTCTTATTCATAAAATAAGGTGCACTTGATACTTCTATCATTGCACCATACTTGGGGTTTTTTCTCTTCTTTAATTTTGGTTATGTCAAGTGGCTTTCCGGTAATTACCAACTTGACCTTGAACTTTACTAGCACCATCATCGCACCCCGATTCAAGTGGGATTGGGAATTCAATTAAATAAATGGGGGTGGGTATGGGGGATGAAAAACAATTCGGCACGATTCCGGAATGGGCATGGGGGAGGGTTGTCCCGTCCCGATTATGTTATCCCGCCCCGATTACATAATAAATTACATAGTTACTGTAAATAATGAAATTCAACAGGCCCAAGTTCGTTTTTAAAGCCCAGTATTGGTCAGGCCCATGTATAAGCAAACAAATAATTAACCCACAACCTAAAGTCCATGTAATAGGATGAACCCATCATCCCTTAGATAATGGGAAATAACAACCCACTACTAAGAGGTAATGGGAAGTTATTGACCACGTGGGTCATGATTCCATGTAATTGGGAGCATGACCCTATTAAATAGGGAAACTAGTATAGGGGCTGAGAATATAAATACGGTCATTTGAGCCTAAATAAACTATCTTTTTTATGTGAGTAAATTTTTACACTTACATTTGGCGTCGTCTGTGGGAAACGATATTTTTTTCCACTCTCACAACACTTTTATTCTTATTCGGTAAAATATGGTGTCTACTCGGTCAACGAACAATGAAGTCAGGTTCGAAGAAGTCATGAGGCGATTGGAAGTTGTAGAGCAGAGAAACGCCGCCCTTGAACAGCAGAATGCTGAGCTAATCCATCGAGTGGCTCAAGGCCCTTTTCCCCTCCGAAATTCCAATCCAGCAGATGGTACAAATCAACCAAGGAACAATGAGTCAGAGCCCTCTAACTCCCATAATGGGCGAAACGTATTAGCCACCCGAGCAGACAAGGTGTCAAGGGAAGAAGAAGAATCCTCCCATCCCATAACAAGGGAGGTACCGGCGATACATGTAACACCCCGCTTCAACACTTGGTATGATATTGTCCGCTCTGGGCCCATCCCGCACGGTTTTGCTCTTGGGCTCCTCCCAAAAAGCTTCATACCAATTGGAGACAACACTGCACATATAAGTACATCCCCAAACCTCTACTCGGGCGATGTGGGACATCACAATCAACCCCCCTTGAGGCCAAGCGTCCTCGTTGACAACCCACGGGTGATGTGCATGCTCCCACACTTAATTCCGGCCGGGCTCTGGCTCTAATACCAATTGTAACACCCCGCTCCAACACTTAGTATGATATTGTCCACTATGGGCCCAACCCGCACGGTTTTGCTATTGGGCTCCTCTCAAAAGGCCTCATACCAATTGGAGACAACACTGCACATATAAGCATATCCCCATACCTCTACCTGGCGATGCAGGACATCACAATCACCCCCTTGGGACCCAGCGTCTTCGCTGGCGACCCACGGGTGATGTGCATGCTCCCACACTTAATTTCGGGCTCTGGCTCTGATACCAATTGTAACACCCCGCTCCAACACTTGGTATGATATTGTCCGCTCTCGGACCAACCCGCATGGTTTTGCTCTTGGGATCCTCCCAAAAGTCCTCATACCAATTGGAGACAACACTGCACATATAAGCACATCCCCAGACCTCTACCCGGGCGATGTGGGACATCACAATCACCCCCCCTTGAGACCAAGCGTCCTCGCTGGCGACCCACGGGTGATGTGCATGTTCCTACACTTAATTCCGACCGGGCTCTGGCTCTGGCTCTGATACCAATTGTAACACCCCGCTCCAACACTTGGTATGATATTGTCCGTTCTGGGCCCAGCCCGCACGGTTTTGCTCTTGGGCTCCTCCCAAAAGGCCTCATACCAATTGGAGACAACACTGCACATATAAGCACATCCCCAGACCTCTACCCGGTGATGTGGGACATCACAATACATGTCCCGACCCTGAACGACCTGCACGAAATGGCTGCCAAAATCCAAAGAGATGTGATGAAGGATTTAAAGTTGCAGACCCCTGATGATCTGGCCATCCATGCAACAACATATATGACCCAGTCTCCATTTACATAAGAGATTGAGGCAACGGAATTCCCGAGGAAGTTTGTACTACCAAATTTTACACTCTATGATGGTACGAAGGATCCACTCGATCACATCTACCAGCTGCACACTAAAATAACCGTTTATGGGAGAAACCAAACACTTCTGTGCAAAGTGTTTTTAACCACTTTGACAGAAGCACCACTTCTATGGTTTAGGAAGCAGTCCCCCGGGTCCATCAGTAGTTGGAATGACTTCTACAGGCGTTTCATCGATCAGTACTTCAGCAACCGAAGGCAGAGAAAGACGGTATCAAGCCTTTTCACCATGACACAAGAGAAAGGAGAGAGCCTCAAGAGCTTTTATCTAGATTCAATGTGGAGATGTCCTCTATTGATGACTGCGACCAACTGTCAGCAGTTGAAGCATTCTGTATGACGGTCATCCCTGGCACAAAATTCCATTCTTCACTAATGAAATGGCCCCCTCTCAACATCAGCGAGCTCAATTCCAGAGCGCAAGGATATCTCAGAATAGAAGAAGAGGAAGCAGTCAGGCAGAGAAGAGCCTCACTAGTAACAGTGGAGGCGAAATCTAAAGAAAGGATGAAAGACCAGAGGCCTCAACGACACGGGCCATCCCAGCAAACCTCATCATCCATACTACTAGACAAGCGTCAACAGACAGAAGAGAGAACAACCCTGCTCAAGACCAACCTTGGGAAACTATTCCAAGAAAACAAAAACAAAGGGATTTTCAGACCACCTCCACCGATCAGACAACCGATGGAGTTGAAGGACATGACCAAGCACTGCGCCTTTCACAACGAGTATGGTCATCATACAAATGACTGCAGGAACCTCCGAAGGCAGGTCGAAGCAATGATCGCCAAAGGGCAACTTGCAGACTACATAATGAAGGATCAGCTGAAGCCAGACAAGTCAAATCGGACATAGCAAAATAACTCTACAATGGGACAACCAGTGAGGGTCATCCACATGGTCCAAGGAGGTGAAGAGAACATTGAGTCCAAATGAAGCAGAAGGTCAAAGTTGAAAAAGGCACACAAACTCAGACGAATCGGCAAAATTTCTCAAACAACCCTCATCCAAGGAGAGTCAAGAACTACGTTTTCAAAGGATGATATGCAGAATGTTCAGACATCCCATGAAGATCCTGTGGTAATTACTCTTCTGGTAGCTAATTGCTTAATCAAACGTGTGATGATTGATCCAGGAAGCAGTACCAATATCATGACCTAGTGAGCCTTCAATAAAATTGGAATTGATGTGTCGCAGCTATGCCCAGCTCGGACACCTCTGGCCGGTTTTGACGAGCGGCGCGTTGAGCCAATAAGAGTAGTCCAGTTGTCAGTATCAGCTATACGTCGAAACTTGAAAGAAATCTTTGTGGTGGTGGACATCAAGCCATCATACAATCTACTGATGGGACGAGGATGGATCCATCGGATGCAAGGATTTCCTTCGACTCTCCATCAGGTTATGCGATGTCTTGACCCGAATGGGGTGGACGTGATGGATATCCCTGGAGACCAGATAACAACAAAGGAATGCTATTCAATAACTCTGAAGGACCTGAATCCAAGGAACAAACAAGTCGTTGAAGCATCAGAAAAGTCCCTATACAACGAGAAATAACAATTACAGTCAGACCCTTCCTCTGAGGGTCAGGAGACTCAGGCAACCACGGAGCCCCTAGAAGAGGTGAATGTTAGTCAGACAGACCACACCAAAGTCACATTTATCAGCTCATACCTCCAGGAAAAAAAAAGAACGAGCTGATCAACTTCCTCCAACTGAACTCAAACGTGTTTTCCTGGTCTCACCTTGATATATCAGGAATAAATCCCTCGGTCGCTCAGCATAATTTAAACATTGACCCAGAGGTCAGACCAGTGAGGCAGAAACATAGGAGGTTCGGTGTAGAAATAAACCAAATCATATCCGAGGAGGTGGGAAAACTACTAGAAGTTGGATTCATAAGGGAAGTAAAGTACCCATCATGGCTATGAAATGTGGTGGTAGTCAGGAAGAAGAATGGGAAATGGAGGGTCTGTGTGGACTTCACCAATTTAAACAAGGCCTGCCCAAAAGATTGTTTTCCTCTGCCAAAAATTGATCAGATGGTGGATGCCACATCAGGATATGAGAGACTTTCTTTTCTTGATGCATACTCCGGCTACAACCAAATCCCGATGAATCAGGCTGATGAGGAGAAAACATCCTTTATTACCGAATAAGGTACGTACTGTTACAGAGTAATGCCTTTTGGACTAAAAAATACAGGTGCAACTTATAAGAGGCTTGTTAGAAGGATATTCAAAAGTCAGATGGGGACCACGGTTGAAGTCTACATAGATGACATAGTAGTAAAAAGCCGAAGGAAAGACGACCACCTCAGACACCTCAAAGAAGTATTCGATGCACTCTGAAAGTATGAGATGAAGCTCAACCCCGCCAAATGCTCATTCGGAGTCTCATCGGGACGATTCCTCGGTCATATCGTCAATCGAACAGGAATTGAAGCCAGCCCATCACAAGTCAAGGCTCTGATAAGTTGTGAAGAGCCAAAGACACAAAAGAAGGTCTAGATGCTGACAAGAAGAGTAGCTGCACTGAGCAGATTCGTATCCCGATTGATAGATCGATGCAGACCATTTTTTCAGGTAATCAGAGGCGGAAAAGGAAATATATGGGGACCAGAACAAGCCGAGGCCTTTCAAAAATTGAAGCAGTATCTCCGAAATCCGCCAATCCTCACTTCACCAAGTCCTGGGGAGCCATTTCATCTATATCTGGCAATATCAGCAGCCTCAACCAGTGCAACATTAGTGATGATAAAAAATACCAGAAGCCAGTCTTCTTCAGCAGTAAATCTCTATCTGATGCTAAAACCAGATATACAATGGTAGAACGAGTCGTTCTTTCGCTAATCAATGCAAAGAGACGCTTGAGGCACTATTTTGAGACCCACCCCATTGTGGTACCAACCACCATGCCTATAAGAGCCATTATGACGAAACCAGATCTAACTGGAAGAATCATTAGATGGGCTCTAGAGCTCGGAACATTCGACATCACATATGTGCCAAAAACAGCCATTAAAGGTCAAACATTAGCTGATTTTCTCCTCGAAGCAGAACCAGAGTCAATTATGAGCGAGCCAGATGAACCCGAATGGACGCTTTATGTAGATGGCTCCGTTGGATCAGCGGGTTCGAGAATCGGGCTCGAAATTATTACACCGGACCGAACTCAAATTCAGCAGTCAGTCCGTCTGGAGTTCTTTGCTACCAACAACGAAGCCGAATACGAAGCACTCCTAGCAGGACTACGACTGTCCCAGAGCCTCTGCATCAGAAGACTCCATATCTTTAGTGACTCACAACTAGTGGTCAAGCAAGTTCTAGGCGAATATGATGCAGGGGAGAAGCTGCAACCCTATAAGAAGCTGGCTTATATGGAGTTAGATAGATTGGAGCAGTATACCCTCAGTCAGATCCCCAGGGAAGAAAATGAAAACGCAGATCGACTGGCTAATATGGCATCCGTCAACGATCATGATTTTACCAGAGTCGCCCCGATCGACTACCTTGATGTCCCAAGCATCCATCATCCAGATGTCGTGTGCGTAATACCTTGGGAGCCAAGTTGGATGGACCCCATAACAGAGTACCTCATGAATGGCATCCTTCCTGACGATATAGTAGAGGCTCGGAAAATTCGCATGAAATCAGCTAGATACACTTTGCTGAACGGTCAACTTTATAGAACATCCTTTGGTGGTTCATACCTTCGATGCCTCACACCTTCAGAGGCATCTGCCATTATGAAGGAAATCCATGAAGGATCATGCGGAAATCACTCCGGAGGATGAACGTTAGCCCATAAAGTCCTAAGTCAGGGATATTTTTGGCCTTATCTCTCCCAAGATACTGAAACCTATGTCAGAAGATGCAAGAAGTGTCAGTGCCATGGAGATTTTATCCATCCACCACCAGAGTTACTGAATCCCATCTTCAGTCCACATCCATTTGCGTAATGGGAGATTGATGCAGTAGGGCCACTCCTAATGGCCCTCAGATCAGTAAATCAAGCGCTAATAACAACTGATTACTTCACCAAATGGGTCGAAGCAGAATCCTACTCCACAATCACTCACAAACACATAATTAAGTTCATATGGACCAACATCATCTGCAGATTCGGGGTGCCAAGGGTGATAGTGATTGACAACGGAATAAATCTGGATAATCGGTGGACCAAACAATTCTGCAATGAACATGAGATTCAGCTAAAAACATCATCGGTCGCATACCCTCAGGGGAATGGTCAAGCCGAAAGGTCCAACAGAACGATACTGAATACTCTGAAGAAGAAGTTGGAAGATCTTAAAGGAACGTGGCCAGATAAACTCCCATAAGTACTCTGGTCCTACAGGACGACATCAAGACTCCCTATAGGAGAAACACCATTCTCAATGGCCTATGGAACATAGGCAGTCATCCCAACAGAGCATGTAGTGCCAACTGCTAGAACGAAGCTGCACCAAGAAGAACTGAATAACCAACAACTTGTTGAAGGGCTGGATTTGCTCGGGGAAAAATGAGATCAGGCCGCTATCAGACTGACAGCCTATAATCAGAGGGTCAGAAATGCCTTTAACAAGAAAGTCAGAAGGCGTGAATTCCAGGTGGGCGATATGGTTCTAAGGAAGAAGATTGGATTAATCGGCAAGCTCAAGGAAAATTGGGAAGGACCATATATAGTCATTGAAGTCATTGGACGAGGAGTTTATCGCCTCAGAAATAGCGATGGCTATATGGAACCCAATTCACAAAATGCCTCACGGCTGAAGAGGTACTATCCTTGACAAGTTCATTTCATTTTTTTATGAATAGAATAAATAGACAGAGGTGGTCGAGCCTAGCCTTATTTGCGCGTTTTTAATTTTCCAAGTTTGTTAGTCTGATTGAATCAGATGTTGCTATTTCTGTAATTTCCTTATTATAATAAAAGATGATCGTACTTTCATTCTACAAATAAGTTGAAATAACCAGATTCGTAATATCAGAAGTCCAAAACTATAAAGTATTTCCTAAAGTGTTGAAACGACAGAGGCTCATAATCCTGATTCACATTTTCAGAGGATCAAAACTGTAAAGTATTTCCTAAAGTGTTGAAATGACAGAGGCTCATAAGCCTGACTCACACTTTCAGAGGATCAAAACTGTAAAATATTTCCTAAAGTGTTGAAATGACAGAGGCTTATAAGCTTGACTCACACTTTCAGAGGATCAAAACTGTAAAATATTTCCTAAAGTGTTGAAATGACAGAGGCTCATAAGCCTGACTCACACTTTCAGATGATCAAAATTGTAAAGTATTTCCAAACTATTAAAATATCAGAGGATGTTAAGCCTGACTTATGTTCTCAATATTTCCCAGAGTATTAGTACAATCGGGGCTAGTAAGCTTGACTCCAATCATGAGAACAATTAAAATACTTAAAAAGATAGAAGCAAAGATAGCAAAAACACAGATCAGATTCTTAAAATAAAATTGTGTCTATTACAAAACTGCCCGAAAGGCAAAATACGAAGTACAAAAGCCTAAAAATGGCCCGGACCACTAAAATCCTTCCCTAAGGAGTCGACATGTTCAGTCGGAGGGAAGAATTCAATAGAAGGGTTGAGGGGGTTAGCAGGCAAATATCCCTTGATGAATTCGGTAAAAATGTTCTGAACATGACTGGGTTCAGGGCTGGTATAAGGCCTCTTCACCCCTAGCGCCTCATCCATAGCGTCGGGGTCCTTCATCTTCCTCAGTGCTGGATCTTTCACTCCAGCATTAAAGCCTTTTCGCCAGAATTCCCCAGCCACTATCCGGTTGATCCTTGAATAGTGCTCATATATGTCAATGCCTCCATTTTTACACATCTCTAAAGCAGACTGGGATATGCCAAATTGATGCTGAAGAGCTTCATGATCATAGGCAATCTTGTACTTCTCACTGGACGGAATTGCATTCAGCTCCTTTGCCTTCGCAAGTTCATCCTCCAGTTCGGTGACCCTGGAAGGAAGCTCCCCCAGCTGAGCCCTCAGCTCTTTCTCTCTTTCGTCCCTCTCATCCAAATCGGACTTGAGGCGCTCGATCTCTTTAATGTTAGCCTCATGATGCATACACAAGGCACTCGTGCTGAAAAAAACCTAGAAAAATATTGCAAGGGAAAGTGCATCAACAAAATATGTTAAAACAAAAAAAAATGATTTAAAGTCAGGTAAACACATACCCCCATTATCAAGCCAGGAGTTCGAGCAACAATATCTTCGAGGTTGGATTCTCTCTGGACTTCAAGCTCCTCAGGCGTCCAAAGATCTTTCACCTGAGCTATCATCACAACCATTGAAGTAAGGCTGGGGGCAGTTTGATCAAAAGACCCTGAACTTTTATCCTCGCCCTTATGCCTCCTCCTCTTGGCAGGTTTGTCCTTGAACACAGGTCTCATTCGAGTAGAGGAAGAGTTGAGTAAGTCGGGGGTAGTGGTCTGTACAAGAGCAGACCTAGATGCTTCACCCGCCACTGCGACGGTCATAGCTAGAGCCTCAGAATTTGGAGGCACTTGTTCATTCTCTGTTGGAGGCACAGTTACCTCTTCCACATCATCATCATCCTCATCGAATACGGGTCTGATCGAATTCAACATCATCCTGAAGCTGGCTCCTAACCTTGATATACCCTGCAAATTAGCAGGAGTAAGCAGGTCAGTGCATGATTTACGGTCCGACCAGACCTTAGATTTTAGTAGAGCAAAACGGGCCTCTACATCCTGAGCCACTATGTTAATATCATCAAAGCCTAAAAATTTATATACGAAATCCGCTCTGAATTGGTCACACCCAGAGCAGAGACACGACTCTTTATGAACGAAAGAAAATGGAGGAAGGGCCAGACGCCCAAAAACTCTCGGGATCGGCCATTTCTTAGAATAAGGATAGAACCAAGCCCCCTTCACCAGAACCATCTTTTCCTTCCAGTACTTCTCCGTTTTTACTGTTCCATTGCAGATTGACCGACCCTTGAAGGGGTAAAAGTTATACCTCCCTTCACAGTCCTTCAGATCCACTATTTTATAACACAAAAGCAGATCAGCAAGATCCAGTGCCAGGTTCTTATCTCTATTGATTAAGATCAACATGGATATTATCTGAATAAAATTTGGGTTGACCTGCAGAGGGGCGATCCCTAGGGTAAAGAAAATGAAATGGAATAACGGATGAAGAGGGAACCGAAACGCCTTGATCTGAAGAGCATACATCAATACTTCATCCGGACCTACTCCGTCTCCCATCCTAAAGTCATAAGAAAGGTCATATTCCTTCAGGATAACCTCTTTAGGGATCTTGCAATCCCTCCTCAGACTCTTGATGTTCACAGATTTCTTCTTATGGGCTTCAAGAGGCTCAACCATAAATGGGGCTGACTCAGTAGAAACCCCAATAGGAATGCCTTCAGATGCATCTGCCTTTACAGGATTAATGGGAACAGAAGCCCTAACGGGAAGAGTATCAGGAACATCTGCCCCATTATGCATCTCAGAAACATAAATCCCCTCACGACGGTCTGGCACTAGAATTGCTGAGTTGGGGGGGTTCGGGCGACTAATTAAGGGCATGGAGGAAAAATGAGAAGATGAAGAAGACGAATTCACGGAAGGAGGGCTCTGTGTATTAGATCCTCCATACTCTCGAGGAATTGTTCCTTCAGTCGATCACGAAGTGTCATTACCAGACATAATGAAATGAAAATGGTAACTTACACAGAATGTATCGGCGGGAAGGTAGAAGAAGCTCCGGCGGCCAAAGTATGAACAACGGTGGAAGCTTGAACACTACTGTTTACAAATCACACTCAAGAATTGAAAAATGAGAGTCAAAAATGAAGTCCAAAAAGAGGTTTATATACACTCGGACATACCAACAGCCGTCATTAAATGGTAGAGGAGGCGCACCGGTTCCCAAGGCCTCAAACACGATGAAAGCGGAACAGGCAGCCGCTTTTCTGAAATTTGAAATCCACACGCCTCTTCGCAATAATGATGCTGGCGTCATCATACACAGCTATAAAACAATCAATTCATGGAAATTCGGGCCAAGCTCACGGATCCGTATGCTAGACCCGAATGGGGCTAGTGTAAATAGTGAAATTCAACAGACCCAAGTTCATTTTTAAAGCCCAGTATTGGTCAGACCCATGTATAAGCAAACAAATAATTAGCCCACAACCTAAAGTTCATGTAATAGGATGAGCCCATCATCCCTTAGATAATGGGAAATAACAACCCACTACCAAGAGGTAATGGGAAGTTATTGACCACGTGGGTCATGACTCCATGTAATTGGAAGCATGACCCTATTAAATAGGGAAACTAGTATAGGGGCTGAGAATATAAATAGCCTAAATAAAGTATCTTTTTGATGTGAGTAAATTTTTACACTTACACTTACCTTTATAAATTTATATATATTACACTTATATGCCTATATAAATACATATCCACAAGTAAACCTTAGTCTCTTATTTTAAAAAAAAAAAAAATTCATCTCATATCAAATCCTAATTTTCTTACCTCCTTACTCTTCTCGTCTTAATTTCATCTCAACTACGTAAAAAATTACATGTATTACTTTGATATTTGTACAATAATATTAATTTGAAAGTTTCGATCAAGAAATTAAATATTATTTTTATTTGCATAAGATTTTTTTTTAAAAGTAAAAAATCGCCCCGCCTCACTTAATAACCGATTATGAAACAAATATGAGAATGACAAAATTAAACGAAAATCGATATGGGGAGTGCCTTGCCCCATTGGTATCCCTAGTTATGATGTCCACTTCAACCACACATTTAACCTTCAAATTGGGTAATTTAATTAATATATAAACCACATGCATTTTTGGACTATTCTATGCAATTAAAATAAAATGAATTGTAAATACTTTAAAATAGTGCCCTTATTGGACTTTGAGCAGTTTTAGTAAATTTAATTAAAAGTCATATTTTGCATTAGTAATTAATATAAAATATATGTACGCATGTGATGCTTTTATTTATGTTATTTGTAAAGACTAAAAGTGGAGGATGGTAAGGTGGAATCAGATTCCATATTTATTACTAATATTGAGAGGATGGTTGACTTTTGGTTTGTTAAATGTTGACATTTATAAAGTATACCTTGTTGAGAGGGACTCTGATACTGCTGAAAGGAGTGCTAGGAATAAGAGGTAATTTCTTATTAAAGTTTACTTAGTGAGGGAAGAGGATGAGGGAGCTAATGTTAGGAACAATACTGACAATAGATAGTGATGAGGAGGGTGCTAATGCAGTGCATGAAATTGTAGAAGAGGTAGCTAATGGGGTCAATTTAGTTCAACAAATTGTAGGTAAGGGTAATGTAGAGCAAGAAATTCATGATGTTAAAGTTGAGGATGAAAATTTAGATGACTCTTGCTCTGAAGATGAGTCTTGGAATGAAGAGGAGATTAAGATGATGCCGGTATGAATGATGAGAGACCAAACAGGTATGACATAACTAACTGTGAGTCTGAGTATCAACTCAATGAAGAGTTGATTAGTTTGGTTGGCTTTGATAATGAAGTTGAGTGGAATCCAGACCCAATTATATACTTTGACCTTGAAAGGGACTTAGGGGTTAAAAAACTTGAAGTGGGAACCAAGTTTAGCTCTGTTGGGGATTTTAGGGAGGCATTAAAACAAACTTCCATAAAGGGGAAGTTTGATGTCAAGTTTGTGAAGAATGATGGGGATAGATGCACTGTTAAATGAAAGGCTGCAAATTGTAGTTGGAGGATTCATGCAAGTGAGAATCCAAAAGATTACTCATTTGATGTAAAAAAATTGCATGATCAACATACTTGTCTTGGAGTTAGGGAAAATAGACAACTAACCCAAGAATTCATTGCTAAGCATTATGTTGGTAAGTTAATGGCTGACCCTTATTGCACCATCAATGGTTTCCAAGATGTAATTCAAAATGACATTGATGTCACTATTTCTGCACACAAGGTGATGAGAGCAAAGGTGTTAGCTTTGCAAATAATTGAGGGCGCACATGAAGAGCAATATAGAAGGGTTAAGGATTATTGTTGGTTGATTAGAGAGTCCATTCCTGGGAGTGTAGCTCATGTAAGCACCATGCCATACAGTGAATATGGGGTGTCTTTTTATAGAGTGTTTTAGTTTTTAGAGCCTATACGGAAGGGATTCAAAGAGGATTGTAGACCACTTATTGGTCTTGATGGATGTTTTCTTAAAGGTCCTTATGGGGGGCACATGTTAGCAGCCATTGGAAGGGATGACAATAACAGCTTCTTCCTAATTGCATTGGCTGTTGTGGAGTCTGAGTGTGGAGATTCATGGGAGTGGTTTCTAGATTGTTTGTTTGACCTTTTGGGGAGCCATGAACAATTCGCCTTCATCTCAGACATGTAGAAGGTAATTCTGGTCTTTTAATTATATTTTTAATTTTCTTGCAAACATGTTTTGCCATTATTTTAATTATTTTATTTGAATGGAGGGTCTGTTGAGGGTTTTTGAGGTCAAGTACCCTAGGGCTAACCTTAGGTTTTACCTTCAACACCTGTGGGAAAATCTTAAGCTCAACTTTATACGCAAAAGGCTAAGGGCACTGTATTGGGTAGCAACAAAGGCATATACAGTAGCTGAGTTTGAGGCCAATATGCAAGAGATGAAGGGGGTTGACCACAAAATAGTCGAATGGTTGTTAAAGATACCTAGGCATCAGTGGGATAGATGTAACTATGATTGGAGGTGCAAGAGCATCCTCTCACTTAATAACATGTGTGATAGTTTCAATCGTTACATTGATAAGGCAAGGGAAAGGCCCCTGATATATATGTTTGAGAAGATAAGGCAAAAAATGATGAATAAGTTTCAAAAAAAGGAAGAGAGAATATAGGGAGTGCTCAAAGACTATTGTGTCCTAAAATTAAAAAGAAGGTTCAGAATCTTTGTAAGGGTGTGAGGTCTATGCATGTGGAATATGTTGTGGGGACAAATATCAAGTTGACAATATGACTTACCAAGATGTTGGTGTGAGTGATTATGTCAATTTGGTGGACCATACTTGCTCATGTAGATATTGGAATGTGAGTGGCATACCTTGTAAGCATGCATTGACAGTGGCACTTTATAGGATGGAGGATCTTGAGAAATATGTCTCAAAACACTACACAAGTAAGACTTATTTGAAGAACTATACCTATGTGATCAACCCAGTTTCACTAAGAGATATAAAAAGAGAAGTTGGTACTGCACCAATATTGCCTCCACCACACAGAGAGCAACTTGGAAGACCTCCAAAGAATAGAGTCAGAAGACCAGATGAAACTCCAAAAATAGCAAAAAAATAACAAGTTATGTGCCACAAATGTAAGAAGTCTGGGCACAATAATAGAACATGCAAGGATGAAGTGACACCTATCAAGTAGAACAAAGGCAAGGGTGGAATGGCAACCAAGAAAAAACACACTGGTGGTGTTGGTGGTGGCATCTCTAAACCAAGTGGTAGTGGTGGGAAGAGGAGGGGCAGACCTAAAGGTTCTAGAAAGGGAAATGGTCAAACTGCTCCAACAACCCAAGTCCCAACTTCAACAACTGCACCTGGTGATTTTGCAGCCATTAGAGTTGCAAATAGAGTTGCTGATGCACAAGAGGTAAAAGCTTGCATTCAATTCTGTTTCAGAATTGCATTCACTAACAACTTTGTTTCAGGCTTCAATCTCAAACCCACAAGTTCTTTCAATGCCATTTCCATATACTCAGAGCACACAAGAGTGAATGGTATGGAATTAAAGCCAACTACTTAATGTTCAATGGAATTAAAGTCAACAAACTAAATATTTACTTGTATTTGCAGCTGTTATCATTTTGGTTCCTTCACTTGATATTTGGTGGTCCCATACAATGTTCAAAGAATTTACAATTAATTTACAATTCAATGAATTTTTGTAAAGCTTAAATGTAAACACTGACATTAGCTTTTAATTTTGCATAGTGGGGGTTAATTTTGTTTAGGCAGTGACAGTTAAATACTAATAATTTGATGGTGTATGAAACTAGAGAATATATTTTATGGTATTTTGATGTTGTATGGAACTAGGGATGGCAAAAAAACCCGCCCCGCCCCATTTAGCTAACTGGGGTGGGTATGGGGCAAAAATAAATTCCCCGATTATAATCGGGGCGGGTATGGGGCACCCTCGCCCCGCCCCGAACCCGCCCCGATTAGCTATATAATATATATATATATATTTATCTATATATATGAATAAACATGTTCGGGGACGGGGCGGGGGCGGGGCGGGGAGTTGGCGGGGACGGGGCGGGGCGGGTCGGGGAAATAAAAACTTAATTGGGGACGGGGCGGGGAAAAATAATCGGGTTCGGGGACCGGGCGGGTGATACCCGCCCCGCCCCGCCCCGCCCCATTACCATACCTATATGGTACTGGAGAATATATTTTGTGGAATTTTTATGGTGTATGAAAATGGAGAATATATATTTTGTGTATGGAAATGGTGTAGGATATTTTGTTTATGTGATTTAGTGAAAATTTGTGATTATATTGTGTCAATTTTTGGCATTGTGAGTAGGATGTCAGTTTTGTGTATGGAAAGAGTTTTAAAATGAAGGCTTTGTGTTGGAACTGCATGCCATGTGAAAACTGAAAATAGATTGCAAATCAAAACATTCCAAACATTACATATTCATTGCAGGTACACATTACATTGACATTTCACCATAAACCAAACCATGTTCTTTTACATATGATAACCAAACCATGATGCAATTGCAAAATGTTGGAAATAGTTTGAAAAAAACAGTAATTAAACCCAACTTTGAGCTTAAATAATTATAGGACCTGAACTCCGAATTTAACGGGACCAAGCACTAATGTGTTTTCCTTGGTGTGGAGATCAAGTTGGTATAATTACATGTTCAAAACTATTAATTATTGAATGAGAAATTATATCTCAAAGTGACCCACTTGAACTTGGGTAATGATGTTTGTCCCACATTGGAAATAAAGTGAAGTGTAAAAGTGTTTATATATGGTTGCATTGAATGGGTGACTTGAATAACTAGAGGCATGGGAGGAGAGCTAGACCATGCATGAACCATGCAAGTCTTAGCCTAACCACACACGCGCGCGCCGCCCGCCCGGTCCGGGTCGTCGGTTCTACCCAATGTAGTTTTATTTTTTGCCAAAACTGCAAATGTCTCTTCTGAAGAGATACGTCTACAGTTTTACATAAACAGTTTCAGCACCCATTGGAATGGATACCAATACAGTTGTAACACCTTTTCTTCTCTATATCTATAGGTTGCAGTTCATTCATAACACACGCTTTTTATTCTGCCAGAAAAATACTCTCCCTACATTCGCATATACACACATACATATACATAGGTTTGGGTTTGAGTACAAACACAGAACTTGAGTTCGCCAGTCTTCACCATTGCAGTGCTGCAACAGTGAAGGCGAAATTCGTTCTATCTTGGGAGGCATTTGTTCAAAATCCTTAAGCACCGTAGAGGGAGCAATTTTTCCTTAAGGAAACTGTGGTATCACACAGGGCTCGGATTATTTCTGTTCTTCTGCGATTATTGTATTTTCGGGTCAGTTTCCTTTAATTATTGCAATATATATATTTGTATGCGTGATATATTTATATATATACATATAACAGAAGCATGTTTAGATAACACAAAAAACATGCAACACACAACTAACTTCTTCAACATTCTGACATTGCCATTTATGGCAGCTTCCATTTTATTTAAACATCAACTTCCATTTTCTTCAAATCATCAACATCATCTTCCACTTCAACTGTATTTTTTTCAATTTGTTGCCGAGATGTAGATGTTGTAGCAAACTTCTCCTGTCCAACCCAAGAAGGTTCACACCATCGCCAAAATTCACATTTTCTAGAACTAAAACCACATTTGTAGTACAATTTTCCGAGATTGCCGTTATCATCTTGTGTAGTCACTAAAATTAAAGCAAATTTGCCACAAAAACATTCAACATTTTCATACCTCAAATCCGGACCAACACTTGAGTGTTAGCTTGATGTAGACATATACTGCAATTTTGGACAATATATCAAAATGCAAGCAATAATTGAATACAATATTGAAAATTAATATTGAAGAAACTTAAAAATCATATACCAATGGCCTTGTGGTCTAATAGTATTTTCATTCCTTCCCAAAATTGGGAAAGGTCTGGGGTTCAAGCCTTATATGACTCATGTGGGGGTGTGTGAGTTCCTTAAGATTAAAAACAAAACATAAAAATCACATATATATATATATTCGGGTATATATATATCTATATATATAATGGGTCTTGACAAAAAAAAAATATTTTCGGGTATGTATATCATCTTCATGAGTTTGGCCAAGAAGATTTCACAATATGTAGCTCAAGTTTAACAAATATATATACATTGCGATTTTGGAGATTTTCAACCCTAATACCCATATTATATACACACATATATATATATATATATATATATATATCATGTATGTGTATATAATGGAAACGGAGTTTGGGGAAGAAACTTACATTGATGGAGAAGAGTATTTGGGGAAGAAGCATATAGAGAGAAGAGTATAATTGTACATATGGGTATTATCTAAATCTCAGCAGATTCAAGGGCAAAAAGGAGAATAACCAACCCATGTGTTAAGCACGTGACCTCATTTAACCTCAAATAGGCTACCAAAATGGTGTAAGGGGTAATTGTAACCGGAATGAAAATGAAGAGGGTTTTTGGAATTATAAATGATTTCTTGATTAAAAACTCAAACCACGGGTTTATTTTTATGTAAATTATCCAAATTTTTATAGTATTTGTATTTATTGGTTTTAAACATATAGGAATTTATCACAAAATAAAGAAAAGGTAAATCTTTCATATTACCGAGTTTTCATTGTTACCCTCTTGGATTTCAATTATAAATTACTAAAAAGCACGTGTAAATCCTTCTTTAGTTAAATACTCTATTATTTGATCAAGATAAAAAGACCAAATTTTAAGAGGAAAAAAATTGAAATTTGATGTAAGAAGGTACATTCGATTTTTATTTAAAGAACTCAAATAATTTTAAAGTGCAAAAAGAAATAATGAGAAAAATACTGAATAATATTAGAAACTAAAAATTCTAAGTGGGAAATATATAAAAAAATTTAAAAATATTTCATAATAAAAAAGAGAAATATGGTATACACTATAGCATGATGCCAGTTTAAAGGGGCACCCCCCTATAGTTATATTTATTATCGTTTTGGAAAAGGAAAAAATTGATGAAAATTAAATTTGAAAATAGTTGCAAATGCTTTTATTTCTTGTGAACTCCTTTTCTTTTCCTCTTTCTTTCCATGAATCAACAAACAAATAACTATTTTTAGTATGTTCTAAATAAGTGTAAATTCAGAAGCACAAAAGTGTAACAAATAAAAACAGATCGTGAACTTTGTAGTCATTGAATAAACCCCCTTAAACTTGTTTAGCAAGTTGTATTTGTTACCGTTTTGAAAAAGGAGGAAATGGCAAAAATTACATTTGAAAATAGTTACTTAATTCCTCTAAACTCCTTTTCTTGTCCTCTTTCTTTCATGAATCAACAATCAAATTAATAACGGATAACTAATTTTAGTATGTTCTAAATCCGTGTAAACTCAAGAGCAAAAAGTGCAAAAAATTCTTTCTTTTCATGAATCAACAATCAAATTAATAACGGATAACTATTTTTAATATGTTCTAAATCTGTGTAAACTCGAGCAAAAAGTGCAAAAAAATAAAGACATATTGAGAACTTCATCCTAGCTATTTCATTGTCATTGATAAGTACAATGCTTCTTTTGGAAAATGAACAAATAGGTCCAAACACAAAATGCTAACATTTGACAAAAATAATTAAAAACCGAAATATAAAGTTGAACCATTGATAATTTTGGGAGATCCCATTTATATGGAAATGCATATATCTGTATATATGTATATATATATATGTACTATTTTGATAGATATAGGCATATTGATGAGTGAGGAAATATTTGCAAGTACTGAAATGCCAGCCATTGAGCAAACACAATCCAGATATATGGTTTGACTCTGTGGAATTATGGCCACAATGGTCACTGTCCACTACACCACATCTACTCGCCATCCGCTGCTAGCAACCACTATCACATATTGTCTCCATTCTAATGCCATCATCATCCACGTCTTTGTCTGCATGCCTCTGTATGTATGTATATATATATATGTATTTATATATGTGTCTATATATATTGCCAAGTAAATTTGAGGAGTAGTTGTGATGCATGTGACTGCGTGAGCCTGAGACCAACCTTTAATCTAACTCATTTATAATACCATTTTAGATGGGCTAATTTTCGTTTTGAAAATATTGCCCTTAAATATATTGTTTATATTTAAATGTGATCATGACTATAAGAAATTGGATTCATTCATTATATTTTCATGATTTATAAGCACGAATTGTCAGCTCCCACCCAAAGGTGGGCTGGGTCCCCATTTATTTATTATTATTATTATTTTAACCCTATTTAAAATTTATTTATGATAGGGGTCTGGGAAAAAAAAAACCTACAATGGCAATTTTGAAAAATCTTCTGTCTTTCTCTTAATATAAACGTTGATTTAGAAAGTTTAGGTGTAATCCCTGCAAATTCCATCATATATACTTCTATTAAAGATTTTTCGTAATTCAAATTGAACAATACTTGCCTCCTAACTCGAGTGAAGTAAGTTTTTCCTCCTCGCTGATGTTATTTATGTGGTCTAATACAATCTAAGCCTTGTTTGGTGTACCTTTTGGCTTTCTGGAATGAAAAACTGTTTGGAATGCTATTTGGCAAAAAATTTAAAAGATCTTCTGAACTATAGAAGAGTGTTTTTAAGAAGTTAAAGGGTGGGTACTAGTTTCTTAAAACGACTTATACTTCTATTTCTTTTTCTGCGTAAAAGAATATGTAGAAGCTCTGTCAAACAGGATCTTAGACACTTGGTCAAATTTTATTAAAAAAAATAATATAGACAAAAAATTCATAAAAATAGAAATTAACCTTTATTTCATTTTAAACCGCGTGCATGGATTATATTAAACCATATTGAGGTAATAGGCAATAATATTGTTCATTCAAATTCAATACAAAACTTTATATTTTCAACGGATCTTAATTTACTATTTCAATAATTAAGACGCTTTGAATAAACTATTTGTTTAAATTTAATTTTCTTTGTATCCAATGAAAAAAATCCCCGTTAGAGTTTATTGTTAGAGGTGTCCTGTATCGGATAAAGATGAGAAAGTGAATGGGGTTTAAATTGGTGGATGTTAGCCCTATCCATTGACTTAAGCTTTTGGGTTGATCCGCAAAGCATTCACATGTTACAATTGGTATCAGAGCCAAAACCCAATCCTTTATTCGGTGTCACGCCAAGTACCAGCAGGGAGTCCGTCACCTGGGTTGGAGTCCGGGTCCTGGTCAGGCAGGCAGGGTGGTCCGACCGCAATGAGGGCCTTGCGCGGGTTCGGATGGGGAAGAATGTTAGAGGTGTCTCACATCGGACAAAGATGAAAAAATAAATGGGATTTAAATGGGTGGATGTTAGCCTATTTAAGCTTTTGATATCTACTACATCAAATGAATAGAGAGCACTGAACTAGCTTAGATAAATAGATATTGTAATAGTCAAAATAATGCATGGCCCAACCAGGATGGGCCGTTGATAGATGGGTTGAAGACAGATGGGCCGAAGACGGATGAGCTGTACAATTTATTGGCCCATGGAATTTTCTAGAAGTTGAGTGATCCATAAGTGAGGGAGTTGTCCTGCTTATGGAATAAAGAGTCCAAAAAAGGGTAGGGTTTATCAAATCCCCTGATTTAAGGGATTGATAAACTTGGGTAAATGGGCTTGACCCATTTACCAAAAATTGTGTATAAATACAAGGCCAAAGATTGAATGAAGGATCCAATTTTTTATCCCAATTATTATTGTGTATTTTTCTGCATCTACACAATTGGCGCCGTCTGTGGGAAGTCTCCATTATTGAAATCCTTTTTCAATAAGCTTCCCATTCTCTACGAAAAAGCTGAGATTCATATCATCAATGGCGGTGATCACTCGTTCGCATCAAACTGATTTACCTCCAAACGGGGGCTAGCAGGCGGAGGATCCGGTTAGGCGAGCCCTGGAGGAGAGGACTGCCGAATTGGAGAGGCAGAACGTAACTAGTTGCAAAGCTGGCCCAGCTTCAGAACCTGTAAGAGGTCTAGAACGATGAATAGTCCAGCCATAAGGAGCAGTCCAAAGGCCACTGGTCAGAAAGGGACAACCACAAAGTAAAATCCAACAACGATCGGGAGGAGCACGCGGAATCATCCCTACAAATGTTTGGTGGGCGCAATCCCGAGGAGATTCTAACCATGAAGAAGTTAGAGGAGATTATGACCCAATTCCAAATAGAGGTGTTGAAGGATCTGAAGGTGCAGACCCCTATCGATCTGGCCTCTGAGGCGTCCATCGATGTCGTCCAGACCCCTTTTACCGTGGCAATCACCAATGTGCCCTACCCGGAGAGGTTCAGACTACCGAAGTTCACCCTGTTCGATGACACGAAGGATCTAATGGAGCACATCTAACACATTAATACCAAGATAAATGTTTACAAAAAAAACGAGGCCTTACTCTGCAAAGTCTTCCCCACCAGCCTGACCGAAGCAGCCCTGCTCTGGTTCAGAAAACAACCACCCCGATCCATTGGAAGCTGGCTCAGACTCTACGAGTTATTCATAGCCCAGTACTTCGGTAACAAAAGGCAGAAGAAAACTATCTCCAGTCTGTTCACCATGATCCAAGAAAAGGGTGAGTCCCTGAAAAGTTTTGTCTCGCGTTTCAATGTCGAGATGTCCTTAATTGATAATTGTGACCAACATTCGGCTGTCGAAGCCTTCAGAATGACCCTGATCCCTGGAACCAAATTCCATCAGTCCCTGGTCAAGAGGCCACCATCAGACATCGGAGAGCTCAATTTTAGGGCACAAGGGCATCTCTGAATAAAATAGGAGTTGGCCATACGACAAAGAAGAACAACTTTTACAAGCGTAGAGGCAAGAACAACAGAGCCTTCCAGGATAAAGGATCGGGCACCAGACCGGAAGTGACTGAGCGCTCCTCCTGCAGCTTCCCCAGTCCTAGAGAAATGCCAGAGGTTTGAAGACAAAGTCACTCCCTTAAAGGTTACCCTGGCCAAACTGTATCAGGAGACTAAGGGTAAAGGAATCTACCGGTCACCACCACCCATCAGACAACCGATGGATCAAAGAGATATGTCGAGAGACTGTGCCTTCCATGGCGAGTACGGATACCACGCCAACGAGTGCAGAAGCCTCAGGAGACAGGTGGAAGCCATGATAGCAAAAGGAGATCTGACCGAGTATGTTGCCAAGGAAGGAACCCGATCAGATCAACCACCTCATGCACCCGCCAAGGGGGCAATGGGATAGCCCATAAGAATCATTCACATGGTTCACGGAGGACCAAGTCGATCAGAATTAGAGGAAGCTCGTAGATCTCAAATGCGTCAAGCTCAGAAGCTGTGAAGGGTTGGGGAAGTCAGTGAGTTCCGAAGCCCGAAAGAGGATGCCCGTATAACTTTCTCCTCCGCAGATATGCGGGGCATTCAATCTCCACATGACGATCCCTTGGTTATCTCTCTCATGGTCTCGAACTACGTGATCAAGAGAGTGATGGTTGACCCAGGAAGCAGCGCCAACATTATCACCAAGTGGGCCTTTGAGAAATTATAGATCAACCCCCAGGAGATAGTCCCTTCCAGGAGCCCAATAGCCGGATTTGATGGGAGAAGAGTGGAACCAGTGGGAGAGATTCAGCTACCGGTAACAGCAGAAAGGCGCAAGCTCAGGGAAACCTTCATGGTGGTGGATGTCAAACCTTTCTACAATCTCCTTATGGGGAGAGGTTGGATCCATCGGATGCACGGAGTCCCGTCAACTATGCATCAGGTCATGTGATGCCTCGATCCGAACGGAATTGATGTGATTGACATCAGGGGCGATCAGGTAGCAGCCAAGGAATGTTATGCTGTTACCATGAAAAGTCTGAAGAAAATGGCTGAACCGGAACGAGGTCCACGACCCAAGCCAATACCGAATAACCAATAACAATTACAGGAAGAGGGTGCGAGGTCATCAATAGTAGCTGAACCTTTGCTTCAAGTACAGATCTACCCCGATCACCCCGAAAGGCTGACTTATATCGGTTCTGGCCTTAGCTCGCAAGAGAAAGAGAAAATTGAGGCCCTACTACGCTCTAACGCTGACATATTTGCCTGGGGACATATGGATATGACTGACATCGATCCGTCAGTAGCCCAACATTCCCTCAACGTGGATCCCGGGGAAAAACCTGTCAGACAAAAGCAAATGCGGATGGGGGCACAACGGAACCAGATCATAGCTGAAGAGGTTGATCGACTTCTCCAAGCAGGATTCATAAAGGAGGTACAGTATCCGTCCTGGTTGGCAAACGTTGTGGTCCAGAAAAAGAATGGGAAATAGAGGGTGTGCGTGGACTTCACCGATCTGAACAGAGCATGCCCGAGAGCCTGTTTCCCCTTACCAAATATCGATCAGATGGTAGATGTCACCGCAGGGTTCGAGCGCTTGAGTTTTCTCGATGCGTACTCTGGATATAACCAGATACGAATGAACCCCGATGATGAGGAAAAGACAACATTCATCACTAAATCAGGTACATATTGTTGCACAGTTATGTCTTTCGGACTAAAAAATTCAGGTGCAACCTTTCAGAGGTTGGTGAGCAAAGTTTTCCAGGGCATGATGGGATCCACCATAAAAGCTTACATTGATGACACGGTGGTCAAAACCAAAGTAAAAAGTGATCATCTGACCGATCTGTAGCAGGTGTTCGACACCTTCAAAAAGTACAAAATGAAGCTCAACCCATCAAAATGTTCCTTCGGGGTGTCATCAGGCCAGGTTTTGGGGCACATAGTTGATCGGACGGGAATTCAAGCTAGCCCGGCATAAGTGAAAACACTTATGGAGTTAGTAGAGCCAAAATCCCGGAAGGAGATCCAGGTGCTAACTGGAAGAATAGCGACCCTCAGTCGATTTATCTCTTGGTTAACCGATCGGTGTAAGCCGTTCTTTCAAGCAATAAAAGTGGCGAAATGAGAGGTCTGGGGGCCAGAGCAAGCGGAAGCCCTGAAGAAACTTAAAAGCTACATGGTAAAGCCTCCTATACTGGCAACCCCAGAAGCCAATGAGCCGCTACACCTGTATCTGGCCATATCTGCAACATCTACCAGCGCCGTTATGGTCAAGGAGGGCAAGGGGTACCAGACACCAGTTTTCTACACTAGCAAAGCCCTTGCTGATGTAGAAACTCGCTACTTAAAGTAGGAGAAACTGGTACTATCGCTGATCAATGCTAAGTGACATCTTCAACATTATTTTGAAGCACACCCGATCATAGTACCGATAGCAACCCCGATCAGATCCATAATGGCGAAACCTGGGTTATCGGGGAAAGTGTTCAAATGGGCAATAGAACTCGGGATTTTTTACATACCTTATGTTTCCCCGAACGGCCATCAAAGGACAAGCGGTAGCTGACTTCCTGTTGGAAACAGAAACTACAGATTCCTTAGAAGAAAGTGAGCCTGGTTTATGGGTTGTGTTCGTGGACGGATCATCAAATACCAACGGAGCAGGGATCGGGATAGAGCTCGTAACACCAGATGGTACTAAAATCCAACAGTCTGTTTGATTGGAGTTTCATGCCTCTAACAATGAAGCTGAGTATGAGGCCCTTCTTGCAGGAATTCGGTTGGCCTGAAGCCTTCAAGTACAGAAAGCAGAGGTACGAAGTGATTCCCAGTTGGTCATACGGCAGTTAAATGGGGAGTATGAAACCCAAGAGCCGAAAATGGAAGCGTACAAGAATTTGGTTCTAAAGTAGGCCGAAGGGTTTCAACAAATAACCTTTGAACAGATTCCCAGAGGGGATAACTCCGTAGCAGATCATCTGGCTAATCAAGCCTCCACGGCAGGAGAAGGTATGACTCGTACTGTACCAATAGACTTCATCACCCGATCAAGCTTGGAGCCCCCCGAAGAAGTAATGGTCATTCCATGGGAGCCAAGTTGGATGGACCCTATAGCAGATTCTTTGAAGACTGGTGCATTGCCTGAGTCAAAATCAAATGCCCGAAAAATAAGAATGAAGGCAGCCAGATATGCTCTCTACAACGGCCAACTATACCGCAAGTCTTTCTCTGAGCCATACTTGAGATGTCTCACGCCCTCCAAAGCTTCGGTAGTCATGGAAGAGATTCATGCAGGAGCCTGTGGCAATCATTCCTAAGGAAGATCCTTAGCCCATAACGTTCTCACCCAGGGATACTTCTGGCCATATCTGTCAAGGGACGCTGAAGTCTACACCCGACACTGTAAAAAGTGCCAATTTCATAAAGATGCCATTCATCCACCTCCGGAGTTTCTGAACCCAAAAATTATCCCTCACCCCTTTGCCCGATGGGGTATGGATATTGTGGGTCCTCTCCCGCAAGCGATACGATCTACCACCCATGTTCTCTTGGCTACAAACTACTTTACCAAATGGGTAGAAGTCGAGGCGTACTCCACTATCACAGGAATCCATGTTATAAAGTTCATCTGGAGCCACATCATTTATAGATTCAGTCTACCCCGAACTATAATGATGGATAATGGCACCAATTTGGATAACAGGAAAGTTCAAGCATTCCTAGCAAATCATGGAATTAATCAAAACACTTCTTCCGTCAGCTATCCACGGGGAAATGGGCAAGCTGAAAGGACAAACAGAACTATTTTTTATACACTCAGGAAAAATCTTGAAGAGGCAAAATGAGCCTAGTTGGAGAAGTTGCCCGAGGTGTTATGGTCTTATCAGGACTACTCTGAGGCAACCAACGGGAAATACCCCTTTCGCCATGGCGTATGGGGTTGAAGCAGTTATCTCGACCGAGTTAAGAGTACCTACTCTGAGAAGTCAAGCCTGGGAGGAAGGTCCAAACAATCAACACCTTGCCCATGATTTGGACCTCCTAGAAGAAAGAAGGGAAGTTGTCGGGATAAGGCTGGCTGCCTATCAGCAACAAATCAGGGCACGATTCAATCAGAAAGTCAAGAGAAGGGAATTCCAGGTAGGAGATATGGTACTCAAGAAGAAGATTGGGATTGTAGGTAAATTACGAGAGACATGGGAAGGGCCTTACATAGTGGTTGATGTCATCGGACGCGGAGCCTATCGGGTACGGAAGAACGAAACAGGCCGCATTGAGTCCAACTCTCAGAACGCTTATCGGCTTAAGAGGTACTATCCTTAGGAAGTTTCTTTTGCTAATGCACTAAAGTTATGTCTCTCTTATGACATTTTCTTCTATTGTGATAAAGCATCTGTGCCCGATATTGGCACCTCTGCTTCATGATTCTCAAGTTCATTTCAATAAAGATACATTCTATTTTTATGCGAGTGTTCCATGTTTAAATTAAAATATTCCTAAGTGTTGAGTTCAAACCTGATTTGAACTGACCAGAGGACAAGTACAAGCCTCAGGGGCCAGATGCCTGAAGGCTTCGTGCTTAAATTGAAAGTTTTCCTAAGTGTTTGAGTTCAAACCTGATTTGAACTGACCAGAGGACAAGTACAAGCCTCAGGGGCTAGATGCCCGAAGGCTTCGTGCTTAAATTGAAAGTTTTCCTAAGTGTTTGAGTTCAAACCTGATTTGAACTGACCAGAGGACAAGTACAAGCCTCAGGGGCCAGATGCCCGAAGGCTACGTGCTTAAATTGAAAGTTTTCCTAAGTGTTTGAGTTCAAACCTGATTTGAACTGACCAGAGGACAAGTACAAGCCTCAGGGGCCAGATGCCCGAAGGCTACGTGCTTAAATTGAAAGTTTTCCTAAGTGTTTGAGTTCAAACCTGATTTGAACTGACCAGAGGACAAATAAAAGCCTCAGGGGCCAGATGCCCGAAGGCTTTGTGCTTAAATTGAAAGTTTTCCTGATTTGAATTAACTAGAGGATAACAGCAAAGCCTCAGGGGCCATATGCCCGAAGGCTCAATTTTAAAACTAAAATTTTCCTAAAGTGTTGAGTTCAAACATTGCTTTGAGCTAACCAAAGGACGAATGCAAGCCTCAGGGACTATATGCCCAAAGGCTCAATTGTTTTCATAAGTGCTGAAGTTCAAAACATAAATATGAACAAGCCAGATGACAAAAAGCAAGCATAAGGGGCCATATGTCCGAAAGCTCAATGTTGCAGGAAAGCAAGAGCAAATCATACACTGTGATAAGAAAATCCATTTTTATCGAATAAAAAGAGTGAAAATTATAAAAGTACCCTTTGGGGTAAGAACAGATAAAATTTAAAAGCCTATTCTACTGATCGGGAGGATGATATTATTTTCCCTTTAAAATAACGGCGAACCGCTTCTCATTTTCGGAGGCAGGAGGGGTTTTGTAGGGAATGGGCACTCCCATGTGGGCATCAAATTCCTCTGCGGTCTTGAACTCCCGAGCTGCCAGAGGAATATACTCCATTTCGTGCCTCTCTCGCCAAGCTCTGACCGATCGGAGATCACAGATAGTACAATATCGGTTGTACATATCCAGACCTCCCAGGCGGCACACTTCGACCTTGGCCCGCTCAAGAGCCAGGAGGTTCTCTAATTCTACCTTCTCAGATGCTATCCTTTGGTTAGCTGCCTTCATTTCTTCAAGCTCAGCAGCCAAGGCAAGCTTTTCAGCCATCAGAGCCCGCTTCTCCGCCTCGCCAATCTCCAGAAGGTCCTTCTGCTCTGAGACGGTCTGGCGAAGGCCATTTGCCTCTTTGACTAGAGCAACCCGATGGGCATCATTTTGTTTGATCTGGGCCTTCATATTGGCCATTTCTTTGACGTCAGACTCCACAATGTTGTTGTAGGCTTGAACCCCATAGAGAAGTTGCACGAAAAAAGACATATTAGTGCGTAATGTGACAATAGGTAAGAAACCAAGTTCCAAAACAAAGAGCAAATGTATACCTCCATGACCATGACAGAAGTCTTCTTGGCTAGGTCAGTCCTGGAGATTTTGGACTGAGCGACCCTATCGGCTGGAGTCCAGATCCCTTTTGCCATAGCCCGAAGAGCTTCTAGCTGGGTGAGGGTAATATGATCAGCGCAGACCGGAGTCCCATTTGGAAGAAGGAACTTCGGTTCCCAGGGAATTAAGGTACGGGATGCCTCCGGAGCTCGGGGAGTTTCGCTTGTAGAAACATTGTCAGCTTGAGCTCTGGCCCTCTTATTGGCCACTCCACCGATTGTACTGGATCGGGTTCTGGTTACCAGTGGAGGCTGGGATGGAGCCACCGGATTCTGTGTTGGCGGGGCAACCGGGCTCTACACTAGCGGAGGTACTGGAGGTGCGGGATGAGCTGTTGAGAGCGGTACAACATCTACCAGGGTGACCCCTTCGGGAACTTGAGGGCGTCTGGCAGAAAGAGGTTTGTCAGACAAGTTCATCCTGTCAACAGCAGCGCCCAAGTTAAAAATTGACTCCAGGTTTGCCGAAGTCAGCAGGTCAGTAGCAGATCGGGCTTTGCCCCATATATGAGTTTTCAGGATGCCTATACATTGTTTTATGAAAGGCAGGGGGATGTCCCTATTTTCATAGCCCAGAAATTTATAGGCGTAATCCCCCCGATGAAGATCACAGTGCTCGCAAAGGCAAGATGCCTTATGCAAAGGACGGAAGATGGGCAAACGAATGGCTCCGAAAGAACTGGGGATCGGGAATATGCGAGAAAATGGGTAAGCCCAATTACCACTCACAACTACCATTCTATCTTTCCACCCCTTGTCGGATTTCTCTGTGTCAGTACATATAGCCCGACCATAGAAGGGGAAGAGGTTGTATCTACCCTTACTAGCCTTAGCGTTTTGGAAAAAGTAACAAAGTAGCAAATCTGCTAGGCTTAGGTTAAGTTCCAGATCCCTATTATATAAAAGGAGCATGGACAAGATCCTAAGGTTGTTTGGGTTGAGTTGGAGGGGGTGTAACCCTAGCATAAAGAAGACGTAATGAAAGAAAGGGTGAAGAGGGAACTTCAAGACCCTAAGGTGAACTGCCGATAGCAAAATACTACCAGGTACTAGTCCCTAGCTTGTGGTAAAATCTAGGTAACCTGGGTAAGGGTCCACACAAACGTCCCCAGGTACCTAGGTCTCAGTCCGAAGGTGTTTGACGTCTACTTCAGGGCTGACTCTCTTAAGTGGGGCCACTACGAATGGTTCAGAGGGTTTGGGATCCACAGATTCATTCGTTGACGAACCCGGAAGGTCAGTGTTTTGGGGAGTTGTTCTTGGGGCTCCTTGGCGAGTGGACTGGGGGTTGTCACTACTGGTGGGATCGGTACCAGTAGTAGAGGACAGAACGACCTCTTCTACCGACCGGGTGTCGTCGTTATCAGACATAGTGTCAAGAAAGGTAGAAGAGACGGAAGGGAGGCAGATGTGAAAGTAAAGAAAAAGGAAGAGATTGTCTGACTTACTCAGATAAGTAGTGATGCGTCAGGAAAGGCTTCGGGTGGAAACAAACTACCGTGCTACTGGAGGATCTGAAACTAACCAAACGAAAAAGATTTCAGAGAGTAAAGAGGGATGTGCTTCAGAGATGAAAGTTGAGAGCAGAGTGTAGTTATAAAATGAAGAGTGAATAAATGAAGTAGCTTTGGGGGGGTTTTTATAGAAGGGGAGAAGGAGGCCAAAGGACTGCACGAAGTCCGAAGGTCACGCAAACCATGATGAACCGTCATGGTGCGAGATTTGAGAAAACAATGACCCCTTATTTTGAAATATCATTAATGCCTAATGATGGCATGACAACTCATTGCTTTCATTCCCCATAAAAGCTATTAATGTATATATACATATGTATTTGCATTTATTTAGTCATGGGCTTTAAAAGAGAATCTCAAGCCCATAACCTCAGGGGTCTGTGTAATAGTCAAAATAATGCATGGCCCAACCAGGATGGGCCACAGGACTTATGGGCTGAAGACTAATGGGCCGAAGACAGATGGGCCGAAGACGGATGGGTTGTACAATTTATTGGCCCATGGAATTTTTTAGAAGTTGAGTGATCCATAAGTCAGGGAGTTGTCCTGCTTATGGAATAAAGAGTTTAGAAAATGGTAGAGTTTATCAAATCTCCTGATTTAAGAGATTGATAAACTTGGGTAAATGGGCTTGACCCATTTACCAAAAATTGTGTATAAATATAAGGCCAAAGATTGAATGAAGGATCCAATTTTTTATCCCAATTATTATTGTATATTTTTCTATATTTACAAATATAGAAATGGAGCAAAGAAAATAGCATTACTCATTACTCGACATATATAGATATTTTAAATATATGTCTGAGTAAGGTCGTGAAAATTAAGTCGACCATGTTTTGTTCGTCAACGACCATTTTCTCCAAATTTTGATAAAATGCAACCTTAGCTAGTGTGACCTACTAGGAATTTATTTATATGTACACCAAATTTTTTTATTGTTGTTGGTATGAACAATTAATTTATCCAGTTTATCATGCTTATGACAACATTAAATATATATGTATTAGGTGAGGAGAGACTCCACAAATTTTTTATTAAATACCTTGTTGAGTTGTTTATGAATTAGATTCAACTAGTGATATTAATTAAAATGTGCCTATTGTTCCAGACATTTGAAAATCAATTAAATCAACCATAATCTCCCTGTCCAATTTGAGATTAGAAATTTGGAACTATAAGAATAATAAAATGCAGACATAATAATAATCTCTACTTTGAAGATCCTCTTGTGGCGTTTGAACCAAATTTGTTCATTATATACATTAACTTTTGTCAACTCACTCTTTGAACCACATTTATATATAGATAGATAGATACTATAGTGTGATGTTTGTTTTATATAAAAGGGTAAATATAGTTATCTATTTAGGACAATCTAAAGTAAATTCATGGTCTGCCAATGGTGGTGCGATGGTATGACCCTACTTCCCCAATTGGAATGTGAGAAGTTCGATTCTCCTAGAAGGTGTTGTGGGGTGTGGTGTGTGAGTTTTTTATCATTTAATTTTTATTTTTTTTTAGCATTAACATGTTTTTATTTACCCAAAAATACATATATATATATACACACTTAGTTTTATACCAGTACTTGTGTTCTCATTGCATCAAACAATGAGTTAATGACCTCTCCAAGGAGGTCCTGAATGATGAAAAAATTATTCAGTAATTCGGAAATATTATGTCATGTGATATCCGACTAATCAATGCGAAAATGATGAACTAATTTGATTTAAGATAATAATTGTAATAGTGTAATTGCGAAAGCTAACAAAAAGCTTTTTATTCATTGAGTGCATCGGAGAAAAAAAAATTGACATTATTCAAATGCATTTAAGAAATACAAATAGCTTTTCATCCCAGATTATCAAGTGTGAAAACTATTTTCCTTGAATCTATTCTTTTTGTCCCGACGAAATTCACGGCCTTTTTCGCAACTTTAATTTTTATTATAATTGTAACGAATGAGTTTACATATTTGTAAATAATGCGGTAGTGTCATCTTATAATAAATTTAGGAAAATGTGATTTCTTTATTTTATAAAAAAAAATACTAATATAAATTTGAAATTAGACATGTGTTTTGAAGCATTCCCAAACCAAAGGAAGGGACAAGAGTTGCGAGAATGAAGGAGTAAACATTGTATGTCAAATACAAATAATGAGAAAATCTAACAACTTGGATTATCTTTGACAGACGAATCCCATAAAAAACAAAATTATATATATATATATATATTGACGGAGAAAAATAAGATGGGATAGTATACTAAAATGAGCATAGTTAATTGAGTTGATAAAATTAATACCAAATGTTTAGCCTCTAGAACCTATTGATGCCATAAAGACCAAGACACTAGATAACGAAAGTGTAATTTAACAATAGATAGGAAACAATACCTTCAAAGTGGATTGTAACCCTAGGCCCAAACAAAGTAAGGCCCAAATTGAGATCCAATGGGCTTAGTTTCAGGTATAAAAGGCACTTGGAATGAATGGGCTCAATCCAACTTGCCATGAGCTTAATTTTGGGCATATATTATTATTATTATTACGTGAGCACGACTAACCATATCATTTATATGTTCATTTAATCAAAATACACCGTTTACTAATACCAATTTCACTCACATATGGAAAGTTTTCTCAATTAATTAGAATGGAGTATTTTTATTCATTGCACAATACAAATGGCTAGCTCACCCAATTTATTTTTGTTCTAACTCGGTAATTTCTTCGTACATGAGTTTACCAACCTCAATATATTTAAAAAATAAAAAATCACGTATTAATTAACCTCACCTGAAAAATATATAATATAAAGATCACAAATCAATAGTACTCCACAGCTGCTTATTAAATTGATATGGGTATACATTGATTTTCACTGTATGTAATTCAAAACAATGTTGTGAAATATCTACAAAAATTCAAAAACTAAATAAAAAATATATAAGTTATTATTTAATCAACCCTTTGAAATGAAGGCAGGACAAGGTAGGGATTACTAGTAAGTGAAACATTGAAAATGAATAAAAGTGAGGGCCATATTAAGTAGCTACATGGGAGGCAGGCCTGTCTTAGCACTGTTATTACCCTAACCAACAAAACACTAAAAAGTCCAAGTCGCCAACCCATGCTCAACGGTTATCTGTGTCAGAAAAATAATAAAATAATAATAATAAATCAGTTAGGTGGTTGGAAACTGGTGTTTTCATTTTCGTTTTTTATTTCTTGAAAACAAAAAAAATTCTTGTTCTTGTCCTAAAGGTAATCCGGAAACAAAAACATGTTTGGTTGAAAATTTTGTCTAAAAAATTTTCGGGAACAAAAAAAAAAAATTTATTTTTTAAAGATTGAAGATGGAGGTTAGGGAATCTGCATCAATTAATTTTTTTTTTTTGCTAAGAACAAACAGTGTCGAAAACAAAAAAAACACCATTTTGGTGTTCTCAAATTTTGAACTAAGGGTGAGAAAACGTTTTTTTACTGTTCACGAAAATAAAAACCATCAAAGGCTCCCAAACGCGTTTTTGTTCCAGTGAACAGTGAAAAAAACAAGAACAAAATTGAAAACACCCATATCCAAACGCACCCTTTGAGAAGCTAGTGCTCCCAACTTCTTTAAAACGCTCTTCCAAAGCCCATAAGTTCTTTTAAATTTTTTGTTAAACACCGTTCAAAATAATTTTTACTACCAGCAAACAAAAAGCATTGTTTAAAAAATCAATCCAAACATTACCTTAATAAAGTCCATCATAAATTCATAATTATATTACCATCCGAGCACATACACTCTAGTAAGACTACTACACTTCTCAAGACTTTCCAGAGCTGACCGTACAATGCTTTTTCAATCACCATCCAACGGCGTAGACATGCGTTGGTCATCACCTTTTTGATCAAGCCAGATCAGACCGTCCATTTGTGGGACCAGTGAACTTTCCCTCTGTCAACCACTAATTACGTACCGTACTGCCAATTAAAATCTACCGAAGTGCCATTAGAATCCAAACAGGATTCGCTGCCTCTGTGTGCACAAGTACTTGTCATTTGATTTTATAAAAATACCCCTAACATTCCTTAAAATGACCTATAATGTTATTAGTACAAACCTCAGGTGATGTGGTGCATTTTAGCAAAAAGTTTCCGACTGCAACTGCGCACGGTAGTAGAGAAAATGAAGCACAATTAAGGTAGTAAATATACAGTATATACTATATATATATTCATAAAAAGGGGGAAAAATAAAAAGAGAAAGCAATTGATAGAAGATTTTTGAGTAATTGAAGGGAAAAGAATCATGTTTTTACTTTTATGACAGAAAATAAAAAGTGGGTCTTTGAATATGATCATTCACAGCTAATTTTACATACCCAATTCCAAGAAATCTGGCAGATTTTAAGATTTTATATTGAAAAAAAATGTACAATTGCTGAATTGCAGAAAGTAAAATGGAAAGGGAAGAGAGAGATCTAAAGACATGATAAAGTTTTGAACTACAGAATTGATAGTAAAATTCAAAATTTGAAACTGTTTACAACAACAAATTGCATATCCAGAAACAAAAATGACTGCTTTTACATCTAAATTATTTCAAATTCAACGCAATACTAACTAAAAAAAAATGGAAAAAAATAGCTACTACTTGTGTAGCTTAATTCAATTACTCGTATGAAAAATTGGGGAAAAATCAAAACCCTAAAAAAAAATCAATAATTAAGGAGAAAATAATGAATTTCATACCAATACATACAATCCTGTACAACAGAGAGCCAGAATCAAGCTCCGACGACCGCCGTTAATGGCCGCCTCCGATCCAACATCCTGAAGTAACCCCGGCGGAGACGATAAATGGCTCGGCGGCCCATATGATTCCGGCGAAAAAGCGACTTCCGGCGGCTGAGCACCACCAGTCTCGCCTTCACTCGGCTTGGTCGACACCCCCACCGGACTCTTCCCAAAGATCTCCCTCGGCAACAAAACCCGCGAAACCCCAAAAATGGCAACTGGGTTTTGATCGAACACCGTCTGGGTCACCGACGCCTGAACGATCCCGGTGTCGATTGCCACCGACCCATTAACCCTAGAAATGTTCAGAGTGTAGCTTCCCGCGCCCATCGCCTCCGTCCCCAGCGTCGGCTGAATCGGATTCACGATCGATTCCAGCGATCCGAGAGGGTAGTACGACGGCAACACGTGGTACTTCAACACCACCGCTTTCTTGTCCGCCGGCAGGGATTGGAAATTGGCGGTGGAGGGAAGATCGGAAAACGCGTCGTCGGTGGGCACGAACAGAGTGATTCCCGCGCCGCCTTCGCGCGCTTCAAATTCCTCGACGACGCCGGAGGCGGCGAGCATTGAGGCAGCGACGTTGAAGTTGTGGCCATCGATTAGGGCTTTGGTGATGTTGAGGCCCATTGGGGGTCGAGTCTCGGAGGCCATGAGATCGAACCCAAATGGGACGATGAGTGAATTGACGGAGAAAATGGTGAGATTGTACGGGAGGGTTTCGATTACGGAGAGGATGGTGGCATTGGAGGGCGCGGGAGAGTAGGCGGCGGGGGAGCGGACGGCAACGGCGGCGGAGCCGGGGACGCGGGTAATGTTGACGGAGCCGAAGTTGCTGGTGGCGCGGCCGGTGGTTTGGTAGAGGGTGGTGATTAATTTTCCGGCAGCCGGAATCTTTTTGAGGTCGGAGGGGGAGAGGTACTGGAGGAGGACGTGGTAGCGGATGACGTCGGCGAGGTTGGAGGGGGAGTGGTGGGTCAGATCGGAGGAGCGGAGGAAGGAATTGGGGACGGCGAGGAGGGTGAGGGAGGAGCGGTGGGTCAGATCGGCGGCGACGAAGGTGGAGGTGAGGAGGTCGGAGAAGTCGGAGAGATCGGGGTATGCGGAGAGGACTTCAGTGATGTTGAGCGCCAAAATGGTGGTGGAGGTGGAGGACAAGAGAAGGAAATAGATGAATGTGGTAGGGGTAAAATGGGAAATGGAGAAAGTAGCCATTTTTGGCTTTGAAGATTGAAGCAGAGAGTTTTGGGGTGAGGAGTGAGTCTGGGTGAGTGAGTGACAGAGAGGTCTGGGGTTGGGCTGGGATTGAGTGTGAGAGGGTATGATGGTGATGTATATTACAATATTTTCTTGGTTGAATATATATATATATATATATTTGATCCACTCGGACCACTCACTCAAACTCTGTAAGTTTTAATGATTAAGTAGCTATATTATTATTTGACGTCCTTTTTGGATTCCAAGCATAATTGGAAAACAGAAAGAAGTAGCAGAGTTCAATGATTAAAAAAGGTTGAATAACAAATTAATTGATTAAACAAGGGTGGAGAAATATGTTATTCCAATACACCGAAATGAGAACTCACTGTACCAGACACTTTTGATTGCAGTTGTAGAGTACCAAAAAATGGTTTCATATGTATAATTATATATATAGTTATATTAAAAAATACAACACTCGTACAACTGTGGTGTAATAATTATGTATAGATTTATAAAAGAGATACAACATACCTATCATATTGCAATTTAAAATACTATTGTCATCAAAAGTGTTTTACACCAAAATGGCAGATGATGTTAATGCTTTCAGTAAGTGAACTGAGAAAAATTAAGTTGTTAATCTGTTCACATAATTAATTTTTGAGGACTAAACACATAGTTAATGACACAATAATAAAAGTAAACTCCAAAAATGAGATGTTCTATCAAAGCGAAAAAATAATCAAATTCTTTTACATTTGATTTGTGTTTGTTTCCTTTCTTGATACTTCCAACTTTAAAAGGCTTGAAAGTAGCTTTTGTGTAGAAATTTTTTTATCTCCCGTAAATAAAGGATGTAGAAGTGACTCCGCATACATACAAACGCATATGCTGTCATCAAAGAATTTGGCACTCCAGACTCCAGATTGCTCTATATAGTTTGTATATTTGTGTGTACGTGTGTGTATATATATATATATATATGGGTCTTGAATTTGTACAAACTCGTATTTAAAAAAGCGGTCCATAGAATATAACTAAGACAAAACGCACCGTTTGTGGGCGACTAATATGAATATGAGTGGAGGGTAACACGTGTAGAGCAACAAAGTGGTGATGGTCCATATCATAGCATGGGGCGTCAAGCACGCTTACGATAGATAGATATATCACTATTCACCAACAACCAGCATTTATCTGTTTGTATTGCTGTCACTGCTACCCACTCACCCCAAACCTTCTTTTTAATTTTTGTTTTTCACAAGCTACAAACTAAAAAACACTAAACACTATGGTCCGTTTGGATACCCTGTTTTTTATTTTTGTTTTTTTACTGTTCACAAGACTAAAAAAAAAAACACGTTTGACAAACGCGTTTACTGTTCACTATTTTTTCCCCAAAAAAACTGTTTTATGTGATAGTGTGTAAAAGTGGTGAAAACACCAAATACAACTTTTAGTTATTTTTTGAGTTTTTTCACTGTTTAGGTGGTAAAAACAGTAAAAACACCAAATCCATAAAATACAATTTTCACCAAATAAAAGTGGTGAAAACACCTTCATCCAAACGCTTTTTTGTTTTTAATTTTTTCCTGAAAAAAACAAAGACAAATACAAAAACAGTTTTTATATTTGAAGACAGAAAACAAATACAAAAAACAGGCTTTCCAAACGCACCCTATGGGTGCGTTTAGATACTCTGTTTTTGTTCTGTTTTTTAGTTTTTGGCACTGTTCAGGAGAATATATCATGTTTGGCAACCTTTTTTACTGTTTGTTCTGTTCTCAATTTGGAAACTGTTTTCGTGAATAGTAGAAAAAACAAGGGAACAACAAAAACTTGTTTTTTTGTTCTTTTTGAGATTTTTCAAAAAAAAAGAATTGTGGTAGAGAGGAAAAATTGTGTGAGAATATGTGTGTGTTTTTTCCCCAAACATGTTTTTTGTTTTTGTTCTTTTGGGTGAGAAAATAAAAACAAGAACAAGAATTGTTCTTGTTTTTTGGTTCTCAAAACAAAAACAAAAACGATGATTCCCAAACGGGCCATATATAAAATCTCCGTAGAGAAAAGGTTAAGGAGTTATTCGGGATATACATCCCATTTTTTATTCCCTCTTTTGCAATTCAACGCCCATTTTTCTAAGGAATGAGCCACTTGGTTACAAAGTTTAGGAATTCATTTCAGAGAGAAATAATTACTAGAGTTAAGAAGAATAAATTGAATGTCTTCAATCACCGCTAAGGAGAGATTATCAACTGGTGAAAGAGCTATAGCTCCCTGAACAATCTCCTTCAATTTTCACACCGGAGTAACCCAAGAGAAAAGCAGCTTGAAACTTCTCTAAGAATGACTTTACTTTGCCCATCGTCATTTATCAACACATGTATCTACACAAATAAGTATTGTAAATAGTGAAATTCAACAGGCCCAAGTCTGTTTTTTAAAAGCACAGTATTGGTCAGGCCCATGTATAAGTAAACAAATAATTAGCCCACAATCTAAAGTCCATGTAATAGGATGGGCCCGTCATCCCTTAGGTAATGGGAAGTAACAACCCACTACCAAGAGGTAGTGGGAAGTTATTAACCAAGTGGGTCATGACCCCATGTAATTGGGAGCATGATCCTATAAAATAGGGAAACTTGTATGGGGATTGACAATATAAATATGGTCATTTGAGCCTAAATATAGTATCTTTTTTATGTGAGTAAATTTTTGCACTTACATTTGGCGTTGTCTGTGGGAAAGCGTGTTTTTTCCACTCTCACAACACTTTCATTCGGAAAAATATGGTGTCTAATCGGTCAACGAACAATGAAGTCAGGTTCGAAGAAGTCATGAGGCGATTGGAAGCTGTAGAATGGAGAAACGCCGCCCTAGAACAACAGAATGCTGAGCTAATCCATCGAGTAGCTCAGGGACCTTTTCCCCTCCAAAATTCCAATCTAGCATATGGTACAAATCAACCAAGGAACGATGAGCCAGAGCCATCTAACTCCCATCATGGGAGAAACGTATCAACCACCCGAGCAGACAAGGTGCCGAGGAAAGAAGAAGAATCCTCCCATCCCATAACAAGGGAGGTACCGGCGATAAATGTCCCGACCCTAAACGACATGCACGAAATGGCTGCCAAAATCCAAAGAGATGTGATGAAGGATTTAAAGTTGCAGACCCCTGATGATCTGGCCATCCATGCAACAACAGATATGACCCAATCTCCATTTACAGAAGAGATTGAGGCAACAGAATTTCTGAAGAAGTTCGTACTACCAATTTTTACACTCTATGATGGTACAAAGGATCCACTCGATCATATCTACCAGGTGCAGACTGAAATGACCGTTTATGGGGGAAACCAAGCACTTCTATGCAAGGTGTTTTCAACAAGTTTGATAGAAGCACCACTTCTATGGTTCAGGAAGCAGTCCCCCGGGTTCATCAGCAGCTAGATAGATCTCTGCAAGCGTTTCATCGGTCAGTACTTCAACAACCAGAGGCAAAGAAAAATGATATCAAGCCTTTTCACCATGACACAAGAGAAATGAGAGAGCCTCAAGAGCTTTTTATCCAGATTCAACGTGGAAATGTCCTCTATTGATGATTGCGACCAACTGTCAGCAGTAGAAGCATTCCGTATGGCGGTCATCCCTGGCACAAAATTCCATTCTTCACTAGTGAAACGGCCCCCTCTCAACATCGGCGAGCTCAATTCCAAAGCGCAAGGGTATCTCAGAATAGAAGAAGAGGAATCAGTCAGGCAAAGAAGAGCCTCACTAGTAACAGTGGAGGCGAAATCCAAATAAAGGATGAAGGACCAGAGGCCTCAGCGACACAGGCCATCCCAGCAAACTTCATCATCCAGATTACCAGACAAGCGACAACGGACAGAAGAGAGAACAACACCGCTCAAGATCATCCTTGGGATACTCTTCCAAGAAAATAAAAGAAAATGAATTTTCAGACCACCTCCACCGATCAGGCAACCGATGGAGTTTAGGGATATGACCAAGCACTGCGCATTTCACAGCGAGTATGGTCATCATACAAATGACTGCAGGAACCTACGAAGACAAGTCGAAGCAATGATCACCAAAGGAGAACTTGCAGACTACATAATGAAGGATCAGCTGAAGCCGAACAAGCCAAATCGGACACAGCAGAATAACTCCACAACGGGACAACCAGTGAGGGTCATCCACATGGTCCAAGGAGGTGAAGAGAACATTGATTCCGAAGAAAGCAGAAGGTCAAAGCTGAGAAAGGCACACAAACTCAGACGGGTTGGCGAAATTTGTCAAACAACCCTCATCCAAATAGAATTAAGAATTACGTTTTCAAAGCCCGATATGCAGAATGTTCAGACACCCCACGAAGATCCTCTGGTAATTACTCTTCTGGTAGCTAATTGCTTGAACAAACGTGTGATGATTGATCCAGGAAACAGTACCAACATCATGACCAAGTGGTCCATCGATAAAATCGGAATTGATGTGATACAACTATGCCCAGCTCGGACGCCTCTGGCCGGCTTTGACGGGCGACGCGTTGAGCCAATAGGAGTAGTCCAGTTGTTAGTATCAGCTGCACGTCGAGCCTTAAAATAAAGCTTTGTGGTGGTGGACGTCAAACCATCATACAATCTACTGATGGGACGAGGATGGATCCATCGGATGCAAGGAGTTCCTTCGACTCTCCATAAAGTTATGTGATGTCTTGACCCAAATGGAGTGGACGTGACGGATATCCCCGGAGACCAGATAACTGCAAAGGAATGTTATTCAGTAACTATGAAGGACCTGAATCAAAAGAACAAACAAGTCGCTGAAGCATCAGAAAATTCCCTGTATAACGAGAAATAACAATTACAGTCAGACTCTTCCTCTGAGGGTCAGGAGACTCAGGCAACCACGGAGCCTCTAGAAGATGTGAATGTTAGTCAGACAGATCACACGAAAGTCACATTTATCGGCTCACGCCTCCAGAAAGAAGAAAAGAACGAGCTAATCAACTTCTTCTAACTGAACTCAGACGTGTTCGCCTAGTCTCACCTTGATATGCCAGGCATAAACCCCTTGGTCACTCAGCATAACTTAAATATTGATCTAAAGGTTAGACTAGTAAGGCAGAAACAAAGGAGGTTCGGTGTAAAAAGGAACCAAATCATATCCGAGGAGGTGGGAAAGCTGCTAGAAGCTGGATACATAAGGGAAGTAAAGTACCCATCATGGCTATCGAATGTGGTGGTAGTCAGGAAGAAGAATGGGAAATTGAGGGTCTGTGTGGATTTCACCAATTTAAACAAGGCCTGCCCAAAGGATTGTTTTCCTTTGCCAAAAATTGGTCATATGGTAGATGTCACATCAGGATGTGAGAGACTCTATTTTCTTGACGCATACTACGACTACAACCAAATCCCGATGAATCCGGCCGATGAGGAGAAAACATCATTTATTACTGAGGAAGGTACGCACTACTACAAAGTAATGCCTTTTGGACTTAAAAATACAGGTGCTACTTATCAAAGGCTTGTCAGAATGATATTCAAAAGTCAGATGGGGACCACAGTTGAAGCCTACATAGAAGACACGGTGGTGAAAAACATAAGGAAAGATGACCACCTCAGGCACCTCGAAGAAGTGTTCGATGCACTCCGAAAGTATGGGATGAAGCTCAACCCCGTCAAGTGCTCGTTCGGAGTATCATCAGGACAATTCCTCGGTCATATCATCAACCGAACAGGAATTGAGGCCATCCCATCACAAGTCAAGGCTCTGATAAGCTACGAAGAGCCAAAGACGTAAAAGGAGGTCCAGATTCTGACAGGAAGAGTAGCTGCACTCAGCAGATTCGTATCCCGATTGACAGATCGATGCAGACCATTTTTTCAGGCAATTAGAGGCAGAAAAGGAAACATATGGGGACCAGAACAAGTCGAGGCCCTTCAAAAATTGAAGCAGTATCTCCAGAATCCGCCAATCCTCATCTCACCAAGTCCTGGAGAGCCATTGCATCTGTATCTTGCAGTATTGGCAACCTCGACCAACACATCATTAGTGAAGGATGATAAAAAATGCCAGAAACCAGTCTTCTTCAGCATTAAGTCTTTATTTGATGCTGAAACCAAATACACTATGGCTGAGCGAGTCGTTCTTTCTCTAATCAATGCGAAGAGACGTCTGAGGCATTATTTTGAGACCTATCCAATCGTGGTACTAACCACCATACCTATAAGAGCCATCATGACCAAACTAGACCTGACGTGACGAATCACCAGATGGGTGTTAAAACTCGGGACATTCGACATCACATATGTACCGAGAACAACCATTAAAGGTCATGCGTTAGCTGATTTTCTCCTCAAAGCAGAACCAGAATCGATTCTGGATAAGCCAGATGAGCCCGAGTGGACACTATATGTAGATGGGTCAGTCAGATCAGTGGGTTCAGGAATCGGACTCGAGATTATAACATCAGACGAAACCTGAATACAACAGTCGATCCGTCTGGAGTTTCCTGCTACCAACAACGAAGCTGAATATGAAACACTCCTAGCAGGACTACAATTAGCTTAGAGCCTCTGCATTAGAAGACTCCGCATATATAGTGACTCACAACTAGTGGTCAAGCAAGTTCAAGGCGAGTATGATGCAGGGGAAAAACTGCAACCCTATAAAAAGCTGGCTCAGATGGAGTTAGACAGATTAGAGCGATATACCCTCAGTCAGATCCCCAGGGAGCAGAACGAAAATATAGATCGATTAGCTAATATGGCGTCCGTCAATGATCGTGATTTTACCAGAGTCGCCCCGATCGACTATCTTGATGTCCCGAGCATCTATCAGTCAGACGTCGTGTGCGCAATACCTTGGGAGCCAAGTTGGATGGACCCCATAACAGAGTACCTCAGGAATGGCATCCTTCCTGATGATAAAACAGAGGCTCAAAAAATTCGCATGAAATCAGCCAGATACGCTTTGCTGAACAGTTAACTTTATAGAAGATCCTTTGGTGGTCCATACCTTCGATGCCTCACACCTTCAGAGGCATCGGCCATTATGAAGGAAATTCATGAGGGATCATACGGAAATCACTCCGGAGGACAAGCGTTAGCCCATAAAGTCCTAAGTCAGGGGTATTTTTGGCCATATCTCTCCCAAGGTACTGAAACCTATGTCAGAAGATGAAAAAAGTGTCAGTTCCATGGAGACTTCATCCATCCACCACCAGAGTTACTAAATCCCATCTTCAGTCCACATCCATTTGCATAATGGGGGATTGATGCAGTAGGGCCACTCCCAATGGCCTTCAGATATGTAAATCAAGCGCTAATAGCGACTGATTACTTCACCAAATGGGTTGAAGCAGAATCCTACTCCACCATCACTCACAGACACGTAATTAAGTTCATATTGACCAACATCATCTGCAGGTTCGGGGTACCAAGGGTTATAGTGATTGACAACAGAACAAATCTGGATAATCGGTTGACCAGACAATTCTGCAATGAACATGGGATTCAGCTAAAAATATCATCAGTCGCATACCCTTTGGGGGATGGTCAAGCCGAAAGGTCCAACAGAACGATACTGAATACTCTAAAGAAGAAGTTGGAAGATCTTAAAGGAGCATGGCCAGACAAACTCCCAGAAGTACTCTGGTCCTACAGGACAACATCAAGACTCCCTACAGGAGAAACACCATTCTCTATGGCCTATGGAACAGAGGCAGTCATCCCAACAGAACATGTAGTGCCAACTGCCAGAACGGAGCTGCACCAAGAAGACCTGAACAACCAACAACTTGTTAAGGGGCTGGATTTGCTCGAGGAAAAACGGGATCAGGCCGCTATCAGATTAGCAGCCTATCATCAGAGGGTCAGAAACGCCTTCAACAAGAAAGTCAAAAGGCGCGAATTCCAGGTTGGCAATATATTTCTAAGAAAGAAGATCGGGTTAATCAGCAAGCTCAGGGAAAATTGGGAAGGACCATACACAGTCGTTAAAGTCATTGGACGAGGGGTTTATCGCCCCAGAAATAGTGATGGCTACATGGAACCCAATTCACAAAATGCCTCACGGCTGAAGAGGTACTACCCTTGACAAGTTAATTTTGTTTTTTATGAATATAATAAATAGGCAGAGGTGGTCAATCCTAGCCCTATTCGCGCGTTTTTAATTTTTCAAGTTTGTCAGTCTAACTGAGTCAGACGCCGCTATTTCTGTAATTTCCTTAATATAATAAAAGATGATCGTACTTTCATTCTACAAATAAGTTGAAATAACCAGATTCATGATATCAAAAACCCAAAATTGTAAAGTATTTCCTAAAGTGTTGAAATGACAGAGGCTCATAAGCCTGACTCACACTTTCAGAGGATCAAAATTGTAAAATATTTCCTAAGGTGTTGAAATGACAGAGGCTCATAAGCCTGACTCACACTTTCAGAGGATCAAAATTGTAAAATATTGCCTAAAGTGTTGAAATGACAGAGGCTCATAAGCCTGACTCACACTTTCAGATGATCAAAATTGTAAAGTATTTCCTAAAAGTGTTGAAATGGCAAAGGCTCATAAGCTTGACTTACACTTTAAGAGGATCAAAATTGTAAAAAAATTCCTAAGGTGTTGAAATGACAGAGGCTCATAAGCCTGACTCACACTTTCAGAGGATCAAAATTGTAAAGTATTTCCTAAAAGTGTTGAAATGGAAGAGGCTCATAAGCCTGACTCACACTTTCAGATGATCAAAATTGTAAAATATTACCTAAAAGTGTTGAAATGACAGAAGTTCATAAGCCTGACTCATACTTTCAGAGGATCAAAATTGTAAAATATTTCCTTAAGTACAGAAATGACAGAGGCTCATGAGCCTGACTCACACTCTCAGTATTTCCCAAAGCATGGATACAACTAGGGCTAGTCTGGTTCCAACCATGAGAATAGTTAAAACATTTAAAAAGATAGAATCAAAGATGTCAAAAACACAGATCGGATTCATAGAATATAGTTAAGTCTATTACAAAATTGTCCGAAGGGTGAAATACGAAGTACAATATTACAAAAGCCTAAGTATGACCTGGGTCGCTAAAATCCTTCCCTAAGGAATCGACATGCTTAGTCGGAGGGAAGAATTCAATAGAAGGGTTGAGGGGGTCAGCAGGCAAATATCCCTTGATGAATTCGGTAAAAAGGTTCTGAGCATGACTAGGTTTGGGGTTGGCATAAGGTCTCTTCACCCCTAGGGCCTCATCCATGGCGTCAGGGTCCTTCATCTTCCTCAGTGCTGGATCTTTCACTTTAGCATTAAAGCCTTTCCGCCAGAATTCCTCGGCCATTAGCCGGTTGAGCCTTGAATAGTGCTCATGTATGTCAATGTCTCCCTTTTTGCACATCTCCAAAACAGACTGGGATATGCCAAACTGATGCTGAAGAGTTTCATGATCAAAAGCAATTTTGTCCTTCTCACTGAACAGAATTGCATTCAGCTCTTTTGCCTTCGCAAGTTCATCCTCCAGTTCGGTAACCCTGGAAAGAAGCTCCCCCAGCTGAGCCCTCAGTTCTTTCTCTTTCTCGTCCCTCACAGCCAAATCATACTTGAGGCGCTCAATCTCTTTAAGGTTAGCCTCATGATGCATACACAAGGCACTCGTGCTGAAAAGAGCCTAGAAAAATATTACAGAGGAAGGTGCATCAGCAAAATATATTAAAACAGAGAAAAATGATTTAAAAGTTTGGTAAACACATACCCCCATTATCAAGCCAGGGGTCCGAGCAACAATATCTTCAAGGTTGGCTTCTCTTTGGACTTCAAGCTCCTCAGGCGTCCAAATATCTTTTACTCGAGCTATCATAGCGGCCATTGAAGTAAGGCTGGGGGCAGATTGATCAGAAGACCCCGTACTTTTGTCTTTGCCCTTATGCCTCCTCCTCTTGGCGGGTCTATCCTCGACCACAGGACTCGTTCGGGCAGAAGAAGAGTTGAGTAAGTTAGGGATAGTGGTCTGCACAAGAGCAGACCTGGATGTTTCACCCGCCACTGCGACGGTCACAGCTAGAGCCTCAGAATTTGGAGGCACTTGTTCATTATCTGTTGGAGGAACAACTACCTCTTCCACGTCATCATCATCATCAAATACGGGTCTGATTGGATTTAGCATCATCCTGAAGTTGGCTCATAACCTTGATATACCCTGCAAATTGGCAGGAGTAAGCAGGTCAGCGCATGATTTACGGTCCGACCAGACCTTAGATTTTAGTAAAGCAAAACGGGCCTCTACATCCTGAGCCACTATGTTAGTATCATCTAAGCCTAAAAATTTATATACGAAATCCGCTCTGAATTGGTCACATCCAGAGCAGAGGTACGACTCCTTGTGAATGAAAGAAAATGGAGGAAGGGCCAGATGCCTAAAAACTTTCAGGATCGGCCATTTCTTAGAATAAGGATAGAACCAAGCCCCCTTCACCAGAACCATATTTTCCTTCCAATACTTATCCATTTTTTCTGTTTCGCTGCAGATTGACCGACCCTTGAAGGGGTAAAAGTTATACCTCCCCTCATAGTCCTTCAGATCCACTATTTTATAACACAAAGGTAGATCAACAAGATCCAGTGCCAGGTTCTTATCTCTATTGATCAAGATCAACATGGATATTATCCGAAAAAAATTTGGGTTGACCTGCAGAGGGGCAATCCCTAGGGTAAAGAAAATGAAATGGAATAACGAATGAAGAGGGAACCGAAGCGTCTTGATCTGAAGAGCAGACAACAATACTTCATCCGGACCCACTCCGTCTCCCATCCTAAAGTCATAAGAAAGGTCATATTCCTTTAGGATCACCTCTTTAGGGACCTTGCAATCCCTCCTCAGACTCTTGATGTTCACAGATTTCTTCGTATGAGCTTCAAGAGGCTCAACCATAAATGGGGCTGACTCAGTAGGAACCCCAACAGGAATGCCTTCAAGTGCATCCGCCCTTATGGGATTAATGGGAGCAGAAGCCCTAATGGGCAGAGTATCAAGCACATCTGCCCTATTAGGCGTCTCAGAAACAGAAATCCCCTCATGACGGTATGGCACTGGAATTGATGAGTTGGGAGGGTTCGGACGACTGATTAAAGTGGGAGAGCAAAAAGGTGAATATGAAGAAGATGGATTCACGGAAGGAGGGCTCAGTGCATCAGATCCTCCATACTCACGAGGAATTGTTCCTTCGGTTGACCTTGAAGTGTCATCACCAGACATAATGAAAAGGAGATGACAACTTACACAGAATGTACCGCGCGGGGAGGTAGAAGAAGCTCCGACGGCCAAAATATGAACAGCGGTGGAAGCTTGAACACTATTTATAAATCACACATAAGAATTGAAAAAATAAGAAGCAGAAATGAAGCCCAAAAAGAGGTTTATATACAGTCGAACATACCAACAATCGACATTAAATGACAGAGGAGGCGCACCGGTTCCTAAGGCCTCAAACACGGTGAAAGCAGAACAGGCAACCGTTTTTCTGAAATTTGAAATCCGCACGCCTCTTCACAATAATGAGGCTGACATCATCATGCACAACTGTGAAGCAATCAATTCATAGAAATTTGGGTCAAGCCCACGGATCCGTATGCCAGACCCGAATGGGGCTATTGTAAATAGTGAAATTCAAGAGGCCCAAGTCTGTTTTTTAAAAGCCCAGTATTGGTCAGACCCATGTATAAGTAAACAAATAATTAGCCCACAATCTAAAGTCCATGCAATATGATGGGCCCGTCATCCCTTAGGTAATGGGAAGTAACAACCCACTACCAAGAGGTAGTGGGAAGTTATTAACCAAGTGGGTCATGACCCCATGTAATTGGGAGCATGATCCTATAAAATAGGGAAACTTGTATGGGGATTAACAATATAAATATGGCCATTTGAGCCTAAATATAGTATCTTTTTGATGTGTGTAAATTTTTGCACTTACAAGTATATATGAAAATAAATAAATAAATTAGTCAAAGATAAAGATATATAATATTGAAAATAAATTAACTAGATTGTGTTTTAAATTTGTCGACTATGTTTCGGTTGGTGACCGGCAGTTAGGTGCAATAACAAATTTATATAAATCAACAATTTTGGTAGTTAATGAACATATGCCTATGAGAAAGAGATTATAAGTAGGGATGCCAATTTAATCCGATCTAGTCAGGATTCGGCCCGTTTCATTTTTAATGGGCGAATTTGGTAAACTATTAAATAGATTTGGGAAGGATTTGGTTTTGAAAATCAAAACCTGCCAAGAACCCGAATCTGAACCCATCTCAATATATGTATATATATTGAAATAAAATATTTCATTATTTATTTTAAATTTTAATTTACCTTTTAAAGTTAGATTTATATAAATTATACATATTTTTATATAACTTTACCATCACACCTACACTTGTCAACTATCTAAGACATATAAGTGTGAGTTTATGTAATATAGAAACACAATTCACAAATATATGCAAGTATCTAGTTGAGCCATATTTGTTTAACTCATTTTCTCTTCTAGATATTGGGCGTATCGTGTGTACAAAGGTGGAAAAAATTAACCAAATAATTATTTATGTGTGTAATGTTGCTTCATTAAAAATTAAGTTTAAAATTTAGTAGGTATAAATGGTATCCCGGTGGAACCCCTTTGTTCCTACGGGGTGATAATGGTATTACTAATTTTCTAATGGAGTGATAATGGATTTAGTCAAACTCGTCCCAAACTTTGACCCATTATCATCCCTTCTATGAGACTATTTAAGGTGAACATATATTGTATGTTTATGATAATTGTGCACTATTAAAAAAAACTACATCAATAAGAACTCAAAACTCACAAGGTAAAAAATAAGCTCATTGGTTCAAAAATACTTGTACATTTTCGAAACCCAATACAATATAATCTTATATTTTTTAAATTATCCCTCTTCATGAATACCGCTAAAAATTATAACTATACTATATTACCAAAGGACAAAATTAAAAAAACCAAAAAATTGTTGAAATGTTAGACTTTGACAACTAATTTGGAACAAAGGGAGTATTAAAATATGATCGAATATTATTGGGAAAATTCTCCATAAGTCCTACTTTATACACCAAAAGACAAATAAGTCCTAAAATATTTCTCTTTAGACCAATAAGTCTTACTTTTTGATATTCCTTTCCAATGAAGTCCTAAAATATTTCTCTTTGGACCAATAAGTCCTACTTTTTGAGATTCTTTTCCAATGAAGTCCTAAAATATTTCTCTTTGGACCAATAAGTCCTACTTTTTGAGATTCATTTCCATTTAAGTCCTAATTTATTTTTATTTTTATTTTTATCCATCCTTAGTAAATTAGTTTTAATTATAACTTTATTCATTAATTCATACATAGTTTATTTTTTTATAAGTTTTAGTTACGAAAAATAATATATTACGAATTTAAATAATAATTGATATAATTTAAATTTAATTTAATAAACTTGAATGAATATATAATAACTTTACTAAAAATATAATAAATTACTATACATAAAAATAATAAAATAAAGTTTCATTCAATTTTTATATTTTATTGTAAGTGTTCATGCCAAATTTTAATTAAAAATTTATATTTAATTTAATATCTTCCATATAATTTAATAAGGGTGTAAATGGATTATTTAGTAATTTAGAATTTATATGGAACAAGAACACCAAAAGTAAGAATTTCTAAATAATCTAACACTTATGAAATTGTATAGAAGATATTAGACTAAATATAAATTTGTTATTCAATTTTATATATAGGAATTTATTATTTTTTATTAAATTTTATATATAGGAATTTTATTATTTATTATTATATATATATGCATTCAAGTTTTCTAAATTAAATTTCAATTAGATAAATTATTATTTAAATTCGTAGTATAATATTATTCGTAACTAAAACTTATAACAAAATAAAATATGTATTAATTATTTAATAAATTTATCATCAAAATTAATTTACTAAAGGTATAGATAATTGTTTTTTAGGAATTTAGGACTTAAGTGGAAAAAAATATCAAAAGTAGGACTTATTGGTCCAAAGATAAAAAATTTAGGACTTCATTGGAAAAAAATTCAAAAGTAGGACTTATTGATCCAAAGAAAAATATTTTAGGACTTATTTATCTTTTAGGGTAAAAAGTAGGATTTATGAGAAATTTTCCCAATATTATTTGCTTGTTTTATGCTATTTTGTTCCTATCACCGAGCTACCAACCAAAGCATAATCACTTAAATAATGGAAATGTTCCATTTTCTAAATGTTTAATTTTACAAAATAATTATCACGCCTTTATTAAGATGTAATGACTAGAGTAGCTTATAGTCCAATATTATCTTCCAATTGAAGTCTAGATGAATATTTTAACAAGATGTTAGAAAGGCATAAAATAGTTTTTCAATTGCTAGAGTGAAAATGTGGACGACCAAGTTTGGAGTGTTTATATCAACTCCAGAAAATTAATTACCTGGAATTGATTCTATTGAAATTTATTTATAATATGTGGTATACAGTACAGGTTGAGCAAAGTTGCATGTTTTACTTGTTAAACCAAAAAATTATCATATACATTTAGAAAAGTTGTGACTTCTAAAAAAACAAATAAATATATTGTAGACAACAAATTCAAGTCCGAAAATATAGAAACGAAATATGCTACAAATTAGAATTTTATTAATTTTAAATCAATGGTAGTACAATCCTCTGTTTTATTCTTTTACAATTAAAAGAATATTATCCTCTGATTCTATTTCCTTTGCTGGTTGGATTCAAGGGTTGTTGAAACTTGATCTTGAATCAAGTTGTTGAAGGGATTCAAGGGCCGTCAGGGCTTAATCTTGAATTGGATTTGGCTTTAGTTTTTGGTTGAGTACTGATGAAGCTTGATCTCGAACAGTTTTTTTTGATTTCTTGAGTTGTTGAGGAAGAACGGCATGAACTTTTATGTATTTTTTGTTCTTCTCGAATAGTTTTCTTTGATTTCTTGAGTTGTTGAAGAAGAACGACATGAACTTTTATGTGTTTTTTGTTCTTCGTCTTCAAGGTTTAGATTTGTATGATTCTTTGAATTTCTTGAACCACAGGAAAAGAACGGCACGATTTTGATGTTCTTGTTGTTTTTTTGTTTTTTTGATTTCTTGTTGGGAGAGAAAAATGTTAGTAGAACTTCTGTATTTTTTTCTCTTGGAGAGCTTATGTGATTTTTATGTCAATTTTCTCCTTTTTTCATTCTCCATCATGTCTATAGTTATAGATAACTTGTACCAATAGAATGATGTCATGTGTCCCTTTTTTTATAATTATCAAATTATAATATTAAAATAATATTATAGTTCAATAATTATCTATTTTATTTAACTAAATGGGTTTGAACTTAGTTAAATAATTTAAATTAAACCAATAAGAATTGGGCTAATTAATTTACTTTGTGGCCTAATATTTTGTGTTGAGTCTTGTTTGTTTTTAGCTTGAACTCACAAAATTTTAGTGTTTACAGATTGCTCTCACTCCAAATCTTGCATATGGATTAGTCATCTAATTTGGACAAAACTTGGAGTATTCTTTTGTCAACCAATCTTCATCTTCTTTTGCTAATCAATCTAAACCTCTTTTGTTAGTTCATCTAAACTTCTTACACCAGTCAGTTGGAACTTCTTTCCTCAATCAATCAGTCTTGATCATGTTTTGTCGGTCCGTCTTGATCTCCTTTTTTAACTGCAACTGCTTTGCGTGAATTCTGGTCAGAGTTGGATTTTTTTTTTTACTCGGACTTCAACTCCAACTAAAATTGCAATTCCTACTCCAAGTGGAACCCATTATTTTCCGCCTATATGTACAAGGCCAGACCTACAATTATGCATCAGTCCGAGTAGTCTTCAAAACCTATAAAAACACCTCTTTCTTTTCTTCTTTTGGACTTTATTTTGTTTTTTTGTTTCTTCTTTACCAAGCAACCCACGCCATCATCAACGAACACTGTTGTCGTTGCGATGAGGCGGGGATGATTCGCGAACTAGAGGGTCCATGCTTGACCTCGAATGAATTTCCATAGAGCAGGAACCGGAGGCACCGTCATGGACTACGAACAACGTCACAATGCTGCAGCGACAAGTGAGAAGACCATGATAGACGTTGAGGTTTCAGAACGGTGTGGCGAACTTGACATTAATCAGAATGGCCTTTGGCGAGGGCAGGAGGAGGGTAAGTCTCTACGCGGGTCAAGTGGCGACCTTCTCTCGGCAGATTCGATTTCCTTGGGGTGGATTGAGAAGACCCATGAAGCGGCTAACAGGGTGTCCATGTAACAGTCCAGACCAGAAGCAGCATGTAAAGTTGAGGAACTGAAACTCCACGACCGACAACGAGTTATCGATGCGGTGAATGCATGGCTGAACCGGCGGCCACTGGCAAAGCACCATTGATGCAACAGGCTGTGGTTATGTCGGAGTTATCGATGGGGTGAGAAGCCATGGCCGCAAAACGACCTCCGTTATTGTTTTCGTGGTCATGTATATGTTTCTGGTATATAGGTGTGTGAATGTTTGGTTGTGGTAGGAAAGAAGAAATTGATTTGGTTTTTTTTTTTTTTTCAAATTCTGCTTCTTCATATTTTTTTTCCACACCTCGCTTTTACCTTTTTTTCTTCACGAAATTTTTTTCTTTCTTTTTTTTTTTTAGATTATTTTGTCCCGCCATGCCCTTGTCTCGTTTCTCTTTCAACAGACATTGCGTCTTTCACAGAGATAGCGCGGGGCAAAGTTATCGTTGCAGGAGGATTGTCCTTGCGAAAACCCTTGCAATGATAGTTGGTGTTCGACTATATTTTTGTTGCGTCATGCCTTTGTTTCGCATTTATCTGTCAACAGACATTGAGTCCTTCACAGAGGTAGTGCAGGCCGAAGTTATCGTTGTAGGGGTGCATGAGTATGTCCTTGCGCAAACTCTTGCAATGATAGTTGGTATTCGACCAATTTTTATTTTTTTTTGGTTGGTTGACTAAACTCAAAATAAAATTCTAAGTTGTCTACGTATCCTCAGAAGAAGAATCAAGTCATTACATAGTTCATTGTTTTTTTTTATATATATATATATTATCACCGTTTTAGATTATGTGGACTAGGATTATAGTGCAGTTTATGCTCATGCGATCAAGAGCATGTTGCAAGCCTTGGCTATTTTTCTACCTTGCGACAGAGAGAAGACAACTTGAGCTTGTAACGGTTAGAGAGGACTTTCTCAAATTTCTTGTGTTTAAGAGTTGATGATTTTGGCGAGTCCCATCTTTTATCGAGATTCTTTGACTTGATGCCTCCTGTGATTTAACATTTTCGTATGAAGTTGATGAAACGACAAACTTATTTTCGTCATTCAAATCTTTAACAACAATGTTTGTCATATATGATGTATTATTTTCATCGTCTGAACTTGATAGTATATTTTCTTCGTCGTTATGCTCAATTTCTTTATCGCCAGATTTAATTTCTTCGTCGACGTCGAACTCACTTTCTTCGTCATCAGACCCTATTTCTTCGACGTCAGACTCAATTTCTTTCTCTCCGTCAAACTCAGATTCTCCATCGTCGGACTTAGTTTCTTCGTCGTCAGACTCAATTTTTTTGTCTTTAAAGGAATTGTCAAGCACTTTAAGAACATATCTTCTAGCACGACGACTTGTTATGCTAAGCTCAATATCATGTGCTCGAGTAACAACTTCTTCAAATGTACTTGACTTGATTCCTTGTAGGATATATAGAAACTCTCAATCCATGCCTTACATGCACATTTCAACTGCAGAGATCTCAGAAATTTTGTCTTTACAATCAAGACTTAGAGCTCTCCAGCAGTCAATATAGTCAACCACACGTTCGTAATTCCTTTGCCGAGTGTTTATGAGTTCTACCATGTTCACTATTTTGCGAGTACTATAGAAACGATTGAGAAATTCTTGTTCCATCATTTGTCAACCGTCAATACTTCCTATTTTGAGGTCCGTGTACTAATCAAATGCATTTCCTTTTAGGGAGCGCACAAATTGCTTGACTAAGAGGTCTTCATATGTGCCAGCATTATTGCAAGTTTCGACAAAATGGGCGACATGTTATTTTGGATTACCTCTTCCGTCAAACTGTTGGAACTTTGGTGGTTGATACCCTGATGACATTTTTAAGTCGTTAATTCTTCTGGTGTAAGGTTTTGAGTACGTGGAAGTACTTTCAGGGACACCACCAACTTGTTCTCTTATGCTTGTAATTATCATATCTTGAAGTTGTTTAATAGAAAGCAAGACGACGGAGACATCTTGATTTGTTTGACTAGCCATTTGGGCAGTGATGGATGTATGACTTTTGTTGTCAATGGGAGTAACATTTGGTGTTGAATCAACAGGAAAAATATGACATTAATTTGACTCGGTAATGCCATGCAATTTTAACTTCTCCACTAGCGAGACAATTTTTAGATATTGTTCGTCAATCGTCTTTTGCAATCTTTTAATTTCACGAGTCATACTCGTTAATTTCTCTTGGCTTGAAGTAGTAGTAGTCATCATGACCGACATAATGACTATGTTAGAAAAACTCTCTAGTCTTGGATGGGTCAACATTGAGTTTGGATTTTTGGTTGACCAGCCTTTAAGAAGGCTTTTGAATGACTATCAGAGATGCGTTTTGATAATAATTTTTCTGAGCAAAATTGAGCCTTTAAAGTTGGAAGAACATTATTTCTTGCCCCAGAGAGAAGAGAGGTTCCTCTTTGACAAGTTTGGAGGACTTGACCTTCGCCATAATTTGCTGATTTTTGTTTCATTTTCTTCATCTTTTGCAAAATTCTTCATTGGTGTAGCAGTAATTTTGATGGACTCTTTGACAACATTCTTTAATATTTTGTCACTATTCTTTTCGTTTTTCTTGTCTTACAGGTGTTGGAAAGATAATGACGAACATGATGAAGGATGAGTAGTCTGGTTACCCATCTGTTCAGAAGTAGGCGCTTGTTGACGGACTTCTGAACGAACATATCGCGATCTCGTCTGAAAAGGATTTTCAGACGATTCTGTCATCTGTAAAAGATTTGCAAAGGGATTTATCATCTGCGCAGGATTTGCAGACGATTTCGTCGTCTGTAAAGGATTTGTAGACGATTTCGTCATCTGTGAAGGATTTGTAGACGGTCGCGTCATCTGCGCAAGATTTGCAGACAAGTTCGTCGTCTGTGAAGGATTTGCAAACAATCCCGTCAGCTTTGAAGGATTTGTAAATCGTCTCGTCGTTTGTGAATGATTTGTAGATATTGTCGTCTTTAAAAGTTTTTCCAATGGTCTCGTTGTCTGCGAAGGATTTGCAGATGATTCCATTGACATAATTTTGGGCTTTGTGCGACTTGTTGTGACAGCCTTGACTAAAGTCTTTATACCGTCACATTTCTTACTCGTCTGAACCTTCGCCCCGCCATAGATTCTGATAAGGAAAAACTTTGTGAATTTGATGTACAAGAAAGATATGAGAGGCAAAGGTGTCCAATTGGGCGTGCCAGAAATTTGTAGACAACAAATTCAAGTCTGAAAATATAAGAACGAAATATGCGACAAATCATAATTTTATTAATTTTAAATCAATGGTAGTACAATCCTCTGTTTTATTCTTTTACTCTGATTTGATCTCCTTTGTTGGTTGGATTCAAGGGCTATCGAAACTTGATCTTGAATCGAGTTGTTGAAGGGATTCAAGGGCCGTCGGGGCTTAATCTTGAATTGGATTTGACTTTGATTTTTGGTCGAGTGTTGATGAAGTTTGATCTCGAACAGTTTTGTTTGATTTCTTGAGTTGTTGAGGAAGAACGACACAAACTTTTATGTGCTTTTTGTTTTTCGTCTTCAAGGTTTAGATTTGTATGATTCTTTGAATTTCTTGAACCACAGGAAAAGAACGGCACGATTTTGATGTTCTTATTATTTTTTTGTTTTCTTGATTTCTTGTTGAGAGAGAAAAGTGTTAGTATAATTTTTGTATTTTTTTTCTCTTGGAGAGCTTATGTGATTTTCATGTCAATTCTCTCCCTTTTTTTGTTTTCTTGATTTCTTGTTGAGAGAGAAAAGTGTTAGTATAATTTTTGTATTTTTTTTCTCTTGGAGAGCTTATGTGATTTTCATGTCAATTCTCTCCCTTTTTCATTCTCCATCATATCTATATTTATAGACAACCTGGACCAATAGAATGATGACATGTGTCCCTTTTTTTTATAATTATCAAATTATAATATTAAAATAATATTATAGTTCAATAATTATCTCTTTTATTTAACTAAATGAGCTTGGACTTAGTTAAATAATTTAAATTAAACCAATAAGGATTGAACTAATTAATTTAGTTTGCGGCCTAATATTTTGTGTTGGGCCTTGTTTGTTTTGGGCTTGAACCCACAAAATTTTAGTATCTACATATATAAAATAGTGTAACTAGTCAAAATAACAGAAGCAACTTAGAAAATTTAGGCCCCGTTTGGAAACTTTGTTTTTGTTATATTTTTTTGTTTTTTGACATTGTTCAGGAGAATAGAACATGTTTGACAACCTTTTTTACTGTTTGTTCTGTTCTCAATTTGGAAACTGTTTTCGTGAATAGTAGAAAAAATAAGGGAACAACAAAAACTTGTTTTTTTGTTCTTTTTGGGATTTTTCAAAAAAAAAATTTGTGGTAGAGAGAAAAAATTGTATGAGAATATGTGTGTTTTTTTATCCCAAACATATTTTTTGTTCTTGTTCTTTTGTGTGAGAAAATAAGAACAAGAATTATTTTTATTTTTTGGTTCTCAAAACAAAAATAAAAATAATAATTCCCAAGCGGGCCCTACTGATCCAATGAAGGAAAACTACAAAAGAGAAAGAAGAGAGAGATTCAAATATTGGAGGACCATAAATAGCAGAATATATATTAATTTAGATTGTGTACTTTTTTGGACCTGACAAATTATATCTGGATCAAATAATGGGCTGGACCATGTTCATTGGCCCAAACATCCAAATTCGGTGGTCCTGAAATTAATCGATAATCACATCGAGGTATCTGTTACGGTACTGACTTACTGTTCAACTGTTTAATCTCATGCACTATAATATATAGGGTAAATAGCATTAAACCCCCATCAACTATACTCTCTCTCCCAACTAACCCCCTCAACTATACTCTCTCTTCCAACTAACCCCCCTCAACTAAGTGATGGTCCCTCAAATTATGAAATTGTTACAATTCAGTCCCTTCCGTTATAACGCCGTTAGTTAAATTTATGATAATTTGCACTCAAGTCCCTTGAAGTTTAGGTCAATTGCACTCACCCCATGAAATTTCATTTTCCTTACAATGACACCCCCTGAAGGAGTTAAGATCCCATGAAATGACTCTTGTGCCCTTGCTTTAGTGTAAAAGGCATGTTGGCTAAATTAATGGACCAAACAACCCTTGTATATTAAGCTCAATTTGAAAAACTTTTCAAGTACTTTGGATACAAGGATTGTTGAAATAGGGATATCTACATATAGGTAGACATAAGGATCTAATTAAAAATAGGTAAACTTTTACCTTTCAATTATTAATACATCAACTTAACTAAACTAATTACAAATGGGTCAAATTTTTTGTTTAAAGACTCAAATACCCCCCAAAAAACTTCAATCTTCTTTTTATTCTTCTCTCCCATTCCAAATCCCCAAACACTCAAAAATAAAAATAAAATATTTCGGAAAAATTATAAATATTTCAAAAAAATTAAAATGTTTCTGAAAAAATAAAATATTTCGAAAACAAAATGAGGAAAAAATATATATATTTTGAAAAATAAACTATTTTGGGAAAAATAACTATTTCGGGAAAAATAAATATTTTGGGTAAAATAAAATATTTCAAAAAAAAATAGGAAATAAAATATTTCAGGAAAAATATAAAATTTGGAAAATATAAAATATTTTGGGAAATAAAATATTTCGAAAATATAAAATATTTCGGGAAAAATAAAAATAAAATATTTTTCCCGAAATATTTTATGACATGCATTCAAAGCAATTCATACTAAAGAAGTAAGATTCAAATTATGTTCACTATCATATTGAAATAAATTATCTAAATATAACTCACCTAAGATTTATTATTTTTTAAGACACCAAATTTTAAAACAAATTCAACTCAATCAACTCGTTCTTGATACTTCTTGACACACTTGACTCCAAAATATTGCATTGTAATCACCAAGAGGTTTAAGGCTTTAACACATTTCGTTGAAAAGAAGAAGAAAAAAGTGAAAAAGAAATAAACAAAAATATTTCAAAATATTTTATTTTTCCCGAAATATATTTTCCTCATTCTGTTTTCAAAATATTTTATTTTTCCAGAAATATTTTAATTTTTTTGAAATATTTATATTTTTCCGAAACATTTTATTTTTATTTTTGAGTGTTTGGGGATTTTGGAATGGGAGAGAAGAAGAAAAAGAAGATTGAAGTTTTTTGGGGGTATTTGAGTATTTAAACAAAAAAGTTGACCCATTTGTAATTAGTTTAGTTAAGTTGATGTATTAGTAATTGAAAGGTAAAAATTTACCTATTTGTAATTAGTGATCCTTATGTCTACCTATATGTAGATATCCCTATTTCAAAAATTATTGTATCCAAAGTACTTGAAAAGTTTTTCAAATTAAGCTTAATATACAAGGGTTGTTTGATCCATTAATTTAGTCAATATGCCTTTTACACTAAAGTAAGGGCACAAGAGTCATTTCATGAGATCTTAACCCCTTCAGGGGGTGTCATTGTAAGGAAAATAAAATCTCAAGGGGTGAGTGCAATTGACCTAAGCTTTAGGGGATTTGAGTGCAAATTACCCTAAATTTAACTAACGGTGTTATGACGGGAGAGACTGAATTGTAACAATCATGATAGTTTGGGGGGTTTATTATCAAAAACATAGTTGAGGGGGGTTAGTTGGGAGAGAGAGTATAATTGAGGGTGGTTTAATGTTATTTATCCTAATATATATAAAGGTTCTTAGGATCGCGACGATCAGGTAGTATCATTAGGAGTCCGTAGTATCGGGTATCGTAGAATTGTAAGTAGGATCGTAAGATTCTATCACGTTGTTATAAAAATAATTTAAATTAACTCCTTAACTAATGATATCTTTATAATATAACAAAAATATACTCAAAACATCAAATATAAACATCAAATATTAACTCATTTACATTCTCTTATTAATCTTAAAAGTATTAATTAATATATAAAAATAAATAAAAAAATATGAATTACAACTTTTAAAAGGAAATTTTGTGAATCATTACATAAATAATATATAAGCTTAAAATTTCTATTGCATTATTATTGTTTAAATAGATTTTGTGTACTATTACATAATTAGTATAAAAGCTTAGATTTTTTAAAAAAATTAAAGAATTATTGACAAACTTTAATTATTATTATTTTTTTCATTTTAAACATAATAACTAATGCATAAGAGTAATTAAGTCCCATTTTTCCTTTTTAGTAATTATATGAGTTTGTTCTATTATATAGTATTACTCTTTAGTCTATTTCTTTTGAAATATCAATTAGAGTTACACTTCAATTAATGCATATATCATGGTTTGCGGTATCTTCAAGTATGGTCCGGGTATCTTTTTGGAAGATGTCGATAATGTTACACAACAACAATACTCATCCATATTTTCCATAGATACCGATATGGGTGCACACGGTTCTGTTCAGATTTTGATATTTTCGGTTTCTTAAAAATGAGAACCGGAACCAAACCGTTTTTCCGATTCGGTTTCAGTTCCTACCGTTTTTGAACATAAAAAGTCAAAATATAATATAATTGTAAATTAAATTATATAGAGTATTTCAACATGATATGACGTTTTTAGTGATTATGGTCATTTACCATTTATTTTATGGTTGGAGATTGTTGGAACATGGTGTTGTCCATTTTTAGAGGGCATTTATTTTGTGTGCTCAACATTATACAAAAGTAAAATACTTCAAGAAGTTGATGCTTGTATATAATTGTCTTACATGCACACATACTGTTTTATATGTGTTTACATAGCTTTATGTAATTTGCCTTTCACATATTTCCTAAATATGTACAGTCTGTGTCAACATGCCTATATGTATTTTGCCTTACACATTTCCTGAATACATAAACTTATTGAAATAGAAAATTTGTTTCATTTACGATTTGAGATATGAAGAATCAAAAGACATGTTTCCACTGGATGCAAATTTAATTATTTATAACTTTTCTATTATATATATCACTTATATATGTTATAATTTTTAAACTATATTTATATATAAGTATAAGTATTATACTACTTAAAAATATATAAAAAGAAAAATAAAAAAAATGGTTCGGTTCGGTTTTTGGTGGTTACGAACTAAAACCGAACCGAATCGCCGTTTTGGTTTGGTCCATGATTTCGGTTTGATCCGGTTCGGTTCTTCGATTTTTTTTTATTTTATGTGCAGCCCTAGAGACTGATATTATCCGAGTTTGTAAAACCGTTACTCTGCGTGATTGTATATATGTCTAGGTTGTTTGTTTCCATCAATATAGTATTTATTATTATTATTATTATTATTATTATTGTTATTGTACTCCTTATCAAAATTGTATATAATGGTCTATCTATGGTTATTGGATTCGAAAATTATGTCATAAATTTCTTACTCATTTCCTTATTAAGATTAAAAGATGCCTTTGGTTCTTTTTAAAAAGTGAATTTTCCTTTCTTGAATCAAATTCTAAATTGTTTTCTTTCAAAAGATTGTTTGATTTTTCTTTCTTTTTATTTTTAATCTCTATTTCTTTTCCCTCTTTTACATATTCTTTATTATAGTTATTTTAATTTTTTCAATATTGTGCTTGTGGATTAAAATCTTGAATCCGTCCGAATAACATGCAAATACAACTTTTAATTGTGTTAGTTACTTTGTTCTTGATATGAAATGAGTCATCTAATACCATTGAAAGAACATTTTTTTAATTTTGGCATGTCTATCATGTAACAACCGTGATTTCTTTTACTTTGCATATATATCTATATAGCTATATATATTAGGAATTTGAATTTAAAGTAGATGGATAAAAAGATAAGCATTCAAATTTTAAATTATGATTTTAAAATTTAAAGAGATTGAATTATCTCTTTACCCTAACATAATGTATTATTTATATCGGTTATTTTAAGGAGGAGATACGTACATGATATGTGCATAAGGAAAGTGAGTTACAGAGGGAGTGTTGCTGTTGATTCATCGGTAGCAGCAAGGAGGAGGTGATTGACGATTTTCTTGTTGGGTTTCATTCATCTAACGCAGGCAAGTTAACCTTGCCTTATATATTTGTATATAACTAGGATTCATGGGTCTATGCATGTGTACGATCTTAAATTTCTTTTGTTATGATTGATGAAATTAATTACATAGAATTGTAACAATATAATCTCCCTATTACGGTATATCATATCGTTTTGTTCGTACCCTATGTGAACAGTATGTTAGATGTGAACGTCGGTGTGTTACTGGTTTGTCATATTCAATAAATTGTTGTCGATTGCTTACATACGAGTAAATATTAGGTGAGATTACTAAATAATGTTGTTGACACAAAGTTAATGAATATAAACGATAAAATTGTTGGTTGTACGTGAACAATATGTTACAAAAGAAGATTATTAGATGGTGTTGTTATCACGATAACAATGAATATTAACGTGTTATTTATACCCTTGCGAACAATATGTTATAGGAAAACATTAGTATATTAATTATCTGTACCTATGTAAATAGTGGTTTATATATTTCTACGCTCTCTAAATTACGTATTAGTTGATATTAGGTCATATGTGTATATTGGTGATTATTGTATATTCTGTATGGGAATAATCTATAACGTATATTAGATTCTGTATATGAATAATCTATAACATATAATAGGTCATATGTGCATATTGGTGGTTACTGTATATTCTTGTATGGGAATAATCTATAACGTATATTAGGTTCTGTATGTGAATAATCTATAATATATATTAGGTCATTCGTGTATATTGGTGGTTACTGTATATTCTGTATGTGAATAATCTATAATATATATTAGGTCATACGTGTATATTGGTGGTTACTGTATATTCTATATGGAAATAATCTATAATATATATTAGGTTATGTATGTGAATAATCTATAATATATATTAGGTCATACGTGCATATTGGTGGTTACTGTATATTCTGTATGTAAATAATGTATAACATATATTAGAACGTTTTATGATTGTTTCTTAGTTATATTTAGTCGTTTAATGAATGTTAATGGTATGCGTATATTTATAGGGTGAAATAGGTGAAAATTATGAAACCAATATTATTTAGAATGATTTAAAGTAATCTTGTATAACACTTTTTGAATATTTATCTTGTTGGAAAGTAATTGTGAAAACTGTAAAGTATTCTAAATTTGTTTTGGTAAAATTCTTTCAATGTATATATAATTTATTCATTTACTTGTTACTGTGAGATAATACAGTATATGCTATTGGAGTTTGTGACAGTGCGATATTAATGTCTGGTGTCACTCTGAGACTAACTTTAAAATAGGTTGTTAGGCATGGTTCGGGACCTGCCTTTGACAAGTGCACTAAATTTTGTTATGGCCATTGGGCTTAATGTGCCCTTATTATGTGGACGTGGTCCGGGACCATCTGGGTTTTTAGACGTCTTCCCAACCACTTGTGTGCTATCGGTAGTCAGGGACTATTCGTTGCACACCTGAGGGGAGCCTGGGGCTCAAGTGAGATTAATTGATTATGAGTGTTACCATTAATTTAGGTAATTAACTCGTGAAATTTAAATTGTATATATGTTATGTGACGGGCGTGAATTCTCTTTATATACGAATATATAAAGTCGGATTAATTTGCTGAACGATGATTATGTTTAGCATTTTTGCTGAGCTTGTGAGCTCACCCCTTTATTATTTCAGGTACTCATTGATTAGCTTCTGTTGAGGACACATGGTGGTCGTCGGAGTTTCCGGAGCTATGTTTTTGTTTCCTAGTTTTGAGAGCATTGTAATAAGCTTACATCATCATTGAATGTTAGTGAGTAGGGGTGATGTAATAATATTTTTACTACAAATTTTAATTGTTAATACAGACATTGTATTAATGTTATGTTTATTGGGGGTTGACACAACTACTATGTAGATCATGCCTAACAATTTTTGAATAATGGAAATTATTTCTTTTAGTTTGAAATTGGGGTGTGACATATCCAGTCAAAAATCTTGTGAGTATGGGTAGAGTTAGGAAGATTGCAAAGGACATTTACATATTAACAAAAAGTTTCTTCAAAGTCAAACGTCAAAGAAATGATTGCAAGCAAAGCAGGAAGATGGATCAAACGACTGAAAATTGGCAAAATTACATTTGTGATTCAAGTTGTGATTGATCGTAGGAAGGCTGCGATAGATCACAGGTCTGCGAATCAGATTATTATGACGATGGTTTCCTGATGACATGTCTAAAGGTTTGTTTGGTATATGGGTTAATCTTTGAGGATTTAATGGTGAAAAGACCAAGACTTAGGACAAGAAAATGTCTTGGAGAACAAGAAACCTAAGCCCTAGTTGAAGTCTATAAATATGGAATGATATTGAGAAGATAAGGTGAAGGCATTGGAAGCTTTGCAAATTCTACCATAGTTCAAACCTTGTTAGAGAGAGAGAGAGATTAATTGATCATCCAACTTCTAGTTGTTTTTAGTTTTTGGAGTTCTTCAATTGTGCTACAACTCTTGTGATCTTTATGCACAAATGAATGAACTAGATTCTTAAAAATGATCACATCACCAGTTGCACTGTGTGTGCATTGATCTGTTGAGAAACGAAGTCGTTAGAGTACGCAAATCGGAGCGAGAAACATCTTGAAGCGTGAGTGGATCAAGATTTTCAGACGTCGAGTGAATAAAGGCAGTCAGAGTTATTGTAAGTCTTTTCTTCATAGAGTCTATACAAATTTTTTGATTCATACTGCATCGATACTGAAAGTATCCGTGATTTTTTACTTGGGAATTTTTCAATATTTTTTCACGTAAAAATCTGTGTTGTCTCTTGATTTTTATTCTGCACTTATATTAATCTTTGTTTAATCTATATTGTGTTGGAATTAGGGTTTGGCAAATTGAAAAAAAAAAATTATTCCGTTTTAGATTATTATTGTTTTCTAGAAAAGGTTTTTAATGACCTATTTATTCTGATTAAAATTACCTTTTTTGCAAATATATTTAATTGATCATTAAATTTATAAAAAAAACATATTCACCCCCTTCTAGAATTATTTACATTATCTCCTAGGCAATTTCAACAATTGTTCGGAACCACACATTTTTATCGAATATTGGTGCTATAATTTGTCGTATTGTTTGATAAATTATGTATTTGGGTGGTTCGCAATATTTTTTAGAGAATTGTTACTCAATATTGAGATATGTTATGATAATTTTTAAAATTAATATTATCCGAATCATTACATTATAAACGCGATCACAATTGATATCGCAATCTTTGCGAAGTACGAACCACGGTGTAACATACTTGCACGATGCGTTTGAAATGGGGACTTAAACATAAATTTGAGGCAGTGACTTGAACATAACTTTGGTGTGCTTTCAGATTTAATGAACAAGTGGGAATGGATCATACCTTTCATTTCAGAATAAATGGTGCTTCTAGATTTTATTGGACAGTTGATTGGCTTGTTGAATTCAATCATCAGCGTAATTAACACGCCAAAAAGTTTACATGGCCCAAATCACACCCCTCTCATATATATATATATATATGTATACAGTCACCCACAGATATATGTGTGTCTATAAATGCCTCAGATTTGATTCAAGGGTGTCGAAATCAAGAGACATTTTCCAAAGTCATTGTTGGTGAGTCAAGCTGCTTTTGTTTGACTAATCATCTTAATCCTTGATTTAATCAATACACAAATTTCATCAAACTAATGACTAGGATTGGACAACTTGATCTCCCAAACCATAGATACATATATTATTGGGATAAATAATGAAAGATGAGTTTGTAGAAGTTGGACTAGATAAGAAAGTTGTAATTCAAATTCTTTGCGGTTGAATACCAACATATATATATATATAATATTTGTATCTTCTCAAATGTAAATTTTTCTTCTTGTATGATAAAATAGGATAGTCTAATAAAATTACGTTTATCTTCAAAGAAAGCAGCGATATGAAAAAAGGTAATAATAAATGGTGCTTTCAATGAGCTCATACCCTTTGCATCTTAATCCAACTGGTGCTACCTAATTAGTTAAAATGCTGCTTGTAGTAGACTTGCTCAAAATCATTTGTATATAGAATGGAACTTTGTCTGTGTGGAATGTGGATGCAAAAAAAGGTTCTGTACTTGAGACTTTAGAAAGTAATTGAATATTTTATTTTACTAACTATACATATAAATATAGTATCATATTTCTTAGTCACGGTATCAGTTGTGGTTGCACTTGCAATAACGGTATAATAAATTTGGACATTATCAGATTTAAAAATGAATATTAAACGAATATAATGCATTATAGTATCAACTTCTTTTAAAAGAGATACTTCTTATGATAAAACGAGCTATGATACAAAATTGATATACTTAATTCTATTAAAACGCTCGTCTTGGACTTTCAAATTAGAGGGATCACAAAACTTTGCATTTTTTTTTCTTTTACTATAACCATGGGAAAAAAAAAAAGTTCCTTCTATAATTAATGGTAAATGTTCAAAATTTAATTAAGAATTAAATAAAATAAATAATTAACCCAAATTAATTTTCAAAATAAACACTTATTTTGTGACGGTTAAAAGAAAAAAAGGTGGACTATGGTAAATACATGCTTATAAGTCATAGGCCACATACTATTTTAAACAGGTACAAAAGTTTCGTGTAATTAAACACAACATCGGGGATATATTTAGGGTAAATTTCAGTGACACCCCTTCAGGTTTGGTTATATTTCACCTAGATATAAATTTTGATTCTAACTTTCAATAAGACCCCAAAATCATTTTTTATCACTTTTTGATAAGCAAAATGACTATGCTACCTTTTTAACTTTAGTTAAATTAAAATCAAATTGTTTATAGTATAAAATAAGTAAAATATCTCAAATAAGTATTAATATTTATTTAAATTAACCTAATTTCATAAAAATTTCTAATTTATTAACATATATATTTTTAATTATCCGAATTAATTCTATTTTCACACCTTGGTCTACTGAAATTTGAAATTGTTTTTAACAATTTGAGTTTTTCATGCAATTGAAAATAACTTGGGTTAATTTTTGAAGTTAGTGTTAATAAGTTAACTCTCAACCAAATTAAAAATTCGACTTCGTCTATTGAATTTGTGTTAATAAATGTTAAATAATGGAACCTTGTGTAATTATGGTTAATTTGTTATAGTTTGTATTATGAGTGTTAATAAATTATTATTTTTTATAAAATTAGATTAATTTAAATAAATATTAATACTTGTTTGAAATATTTTATTTATTTTATACTAGAAACAAGTTACTCTTAATCTAACTAAAGTTAAAAAGGATAGCATAGTTATTTTACTTGGCAAAAAATAATTTTGTAATCTCACTAAAAATTAAAATTAAAATTTATATCTAGATAAAATATGACAAACCTTCGAGAATGTCCTGAAATTAGTGCCCAATTACTCTCGAGTCTCCATTGGTTTAGGAGGGGGACCTATTCTTGGATAGGTCACTTGCATAGTTGCATGGTCGCTGGGTTGGTTGACTTGTGGAATCAATCTGACCTAAATCACACCATACCTAATTACAGAATATTATCTATATGCCTACTTTATTTGGTATATTTATATGTACATACTATACATAAGATTATGTGTGTATATATATATATATATACATACACTCAAACAGTTGTGAATATTATATAATGGCTTCCTTTTTCACTATTAGATCAGTGGCTATCTCACTATGTGTAAATTATAAGTTATGCCTCAGCAACGGTAGTATAATGTTAAGGGACAAAAATTTGTTATAGTTTTAAGAAGACATGACTAAATTAATTATTATTATTATTATTATTATTATTATTTAATTTGATACAACTATTAGTTAAGCTCACTAAAACAGGGGTGAAACACTTGTGGTTGGTCTGACCTCAAACTTCAATGTATTTTATATACGGTTTGGTAATCTAATCCCATCCTTAACTTCATTGACTCAGTCTTTGTTGCTTACCACCGGAAAAAGTCTTCAAACACACCAATTCATGTGTGTATATATATATATATATATATATAAAGAGACAGAGTGAGAGTAGTTGACGGGTAAAAAGGGCGCCTAAGATATTTGGCGTCTGCTTCTATTAGCCTTTCTTGACAGAGGACCTATTTGAGTACAACATTGTTTTCTCTTCTTCTTCTTGTTATCGTACACGTTATATGTTCCCACTTGAATATATATATATATATATATATATATATATGTTACAGATACTAGTATTAAAATACCATTAATACTTACCGGTTTAATTTCATCCAAATTTAATGAGACTCACTCTTCTCTCGCTTCTTCCATAACTCTCAAGCTTTCTCATGCCAATAACAACCTCTTCCTCAGGTCTTCTTCTCACCAGCCATTTCTCGACTCAAAGGTCTTATATTTTCCTTGCTGTACTTTAAATTGTTGAAATTTTTATGGTTTTTGGTATATGAATATATATATATATATATATATATTTATTTATTTATTTATTTATTTGTTTTGCTGCGGTCTTTATTTTGAATCAATTTCTTGACATCTCTCTGTTTTTCTAGTATTATGTGTTTTAATTCTCGAATTGAATGGTGTTATTACTGAACTGACACTTGATTATTATTTTAGTTTGAGCTTTTCTGACTAGTTATTTGGTTTAATATCAAATATTCTCTGTAAAATTGTGTAATCAGAAGATATTTACAGAAACTTTGACAATTAATTGTCCATAGGAAATGATGAAAAGGGTTTTGATGAATTCCAAATTTATAACATGGGTTTTAGACAACTTGGGATTTTGTTGAATCTATTATGTGTTATTTGGTACAAGAAGCTAATGTTTGCACACATGGTATTTGATTTTTGTTCTCTATGAGATTGAACTAGTTTTGTTAGACATTTACTATGTGAATTGCTTGTGCTTGGCTATTGGAGTAGTTATTCACTTGTTATTCGGTCTATGATTCATTATCAGGTAGGGAGAGATAGCGGATTGAATTCGAGAAATTATTGGATTTTTAAGGATTATTGGTTTTGTAAAAGATGGGAAAACACTTGTGGAGCAAGAACAATGATGATGAAATCGAGGATGATCACCCAGGCTGCATGTGGGGCATAATTCACGCTCTTGACTACCATCATTGGAACCATAATGTCAGAAAAATGCTTCTCCATAAAAGGCATTATGGACGAAGACATTCGAAATGTAAGTGGTTTCTATTCGCGCATTGTTTAATTTATCTTTTTGATTCTGTTACGAGTAATATGAATATATATATCTTCAAAACTTGGAGCTTACAGATGTATGTGAATATGAATTAGGTGGAGTTACTAATAATGAGCTTGCAGTTCTAGAAAACTCGGTGGTTTTTTAGTCATATTCGTATGTACAGAAGGGTGAAAGGCTTAATTTAGCATATTATTTTTTTTTCATTGCATTTTGCAATCAAACTTCTTCTCAAAAGTTATATTCATCTTGTAGCATTTGAGTGCTTCTAAAGTTTCATTTATTTACTTAAAAAGAGTCAGTTTCTGAGTTTGACCAGTTCTGTATATTGCTCCTATATTTGGATTATTACGTCGAAAGGGGGTAATCCAAAATTAAAGTACAGAACATATTCAAGATAACACAAAGCATTGTGTCCGGAGATGGATAGAGATGTATCGTTATCATGTAAATTATTTTCACCATTCCTAATAATTCAACTGAATGGGGAAGTGCTCATTTTGCCATATGGTACATAATTATCACAAAGGACTGCTGTGAGGTATGTTGCTAAAACGTATTTGGAGTTTCACCCGTTCTTTGTCGATTGAGTTTAGAGATATTCTATTTGTGTTGATGTGAAGTCATGCTCAGATAGGCCTTGCTGTTGAACCTTTTTTCTTCTGGCATATTTGAATATTCTTAATTTCTTGTAAATCATGTTAATTATGGAAAAAAAAAAATTCTTGCAACTATGTACCTCCGTATGCAATATTTCCTTCTATTTACAGTCAATCGATTTATTTCATATTAATCATCATACGGTGTGTAAATTCACTTTCCTGTTTTTCTATTTCTCATAGCTTTCTGCTTCTCTTTGCTCATAGGCATAGCTAATGGTAATCCAAGAACAAGATATAATGCTGGTGAAGTGCAAACGGTTTTGGATGATGAAGCAAGTCACGTCTTTGTAAGTTCATTTCTAAAATAATCTCCAAGTCACAACTACTTCTAGTGGCGCCAAATAATGAATTGATAGTATTTTACCTTGCAATATGCCAGGTCAATCATCGTAGTAAAAAGACTACTTCAACCAATAAAAACTCTCTCAAAGCTCGCATAAAAGCATTCATTACTGAAAAGATGGCTCAAGAAGAAGACGGCGTACAACAGCGTTTACACTTGCCTACACGAGCGTGTTTTGAACGAACTTATTCAATCCATCATTTAGAACCTTTAGATAGTGGCCCTGAAGAAAACTCTGGCAGTAGACATCCAAATATTTCCCGTGATACGAATTCGTACAGAAGTCCCACCAGATTGCTGGATTCCGCACAGACAAAGGCCACTGACCTGCCAGTTTGCTGCAATGAAAGTCTTGAGGTCCGTGGTACTTTTAATGTAGCGAATGACTTGGAGCATAATTTTGCTGATCACACGTTTTTCCGAGAAGGATGTGACAAAACAAGGGAACTATTGGCGAACCAGAAGCTCATGGAAGCTAACCAGCTTGGTGAAAATGTTTTGAACTCGGAGTTTAAGGACCACTTGGATGTTCTAGAAATATTTAAGGTAAACAAGGAGTTATTCCTCAAAATTCTACAGAATTCAGATAATGGTATTACAAACAGCCTCCACAGCCTGCAGGATTCCAATAAGCAAGCAAGATTTACCAAATCAGTGTCATTTCCTTCAGCTAATTTTCCCCGCATTAGAAACTCTAAACCTAGTAGACTTGAACGCAAGCTGAATGAAATTTGGTCCTCTCCGAAAGGATATAAATCCGTCGCTGGTACTCAAGCACCTAATTTCGTTGCATCTAAAGTTTTGAAGGATCTTAACACGGAGACTGGGGCGCTGATGGCTGACGATTGTTGTCGAGGCAGTGATCTAAATCAAGAAAGAAGCATCTCTTCTTTAAGTTCGACACATGAATTGGATGAACAAGGAAGTAATGATGCAGTCGTAGACCTGTCCAAACATATTAAGCAGAGAAGCTTCACCTCCTTGGATACAATCTTTGAAGTTCTTCCAAATGGATGCAGCCTTTCCTCAGGTGGAACAGAAACGAATGAGAGAGCAAGAGGAGATGGTAAAGACAGTCCCAGCAGCTGTGAAACCGATGGTTCTGTTCATGATGTCAGCAAGAGAACATCCTCCCTAAATGAGTCGCTGAATAGGTATAATCAACTATTTGAGTCTGGCTTCAGCAGAGAGGTCAAGTGGAATCGCTCGAAGAGCTTAAAGTTGACGAATGAAGACGAGATTCCATCAAGTAGTGCGGCTCCAATATCCTTCAGAAGGATTCACTCCCTACCTCGTTCTTATTGTTTTTCTCAAAATGAGGTATCTCGCGATTCCCATCTCTCAGGAATGCCAAGCAGGCCAGTCGTAGAGAGAAGTGGTAGTCATGATGAACTGAAGCCACAAGGCCTTTCTATGACTAAAGAGAACCATGTACCAGTATATGGTAATGAAGAGACCGAATGTCCAAATATTACGGTAACAAGAAGTGATAATTGTCCAGGAATGGAACGTTTAGTCAGCATAATAGAGGGCATAGATGACGAAGGGACTGCTGAGATGGATGTGTTTAGTGAGGAAATGGATAGGCTACCAATTGAAGAAAGTAATCCTCCAAAGGAATTAACATTTGCCGAGAATGCCAGCAATAAGCTTCCACAACCATCTCCGTTTCCAGTGCTTGAAAGTTGTTTTCGACCAGAAGAAACCGTCCCTGCAGAGTTTTCAACCTCTGAAGGTAATAATCTAAACACACCTCTTATCCAATACATTGCATATATATTTCATGTCATGGTTACGAAATTTCTTGCTTGTTATTTAATTATAATATAGGATAAATGAGCGAAAAGGGGTTTGATAAAATCCATAGTCACAAGCCAAATTGAGTTTTTTTTTTCCTTTTCCTGGCTGAGATAATGTCCGGCACTAGTAATGGTATCCTTTGTGAAGAATTCCTTATTACTTGAACTTGAAAAGAAAGCAAGAGTGATTTGATTTTCAAGACAATGCTCAAAATATTTCATCTTGGAGAACATGTTACCATTGAAATGTGCATCCTTGTATTAAATCATCGCTCATGCTTTTATTTTTGACATAGATTTTTAGAGTTTTTAGTATGCTTGGAAGTAACATAAATTGTTTCTGTTACATCTTATTAGGTTTGGAGAGTAGATGTGAGAGTTTCGATGAGAATGAATCTACAGCGAACTCACAAGACAGGTCCGGCACAGATTCACTATCATGTTCTTCCAGAGCAACAAACCCTGAGAGCTTTGAAAATATCAACATAAGTATCAAAAGTCACAGAAACAATCAAGTATGTACAGAGGATGATATCGATTTCAATTATGTGAAAGCGATTCTCGAGCAATCAGGCTTCACAGGAGAAGGCTACCTCGGAAAATGGCACACGCCAGACCTGCCACTGAACCCTTCCCTTTTTGTGAAATTGGAGGATTGCCTCCCTGATGAACCAGAATGCACCGAGGAGGCCATCCTCGCCTTCTATCATCGTGAGCTTTTGTTCGATCTAGTCAACGAGGTTCTGATTCAGATATTCAATAAATCATTCAGTTACTACCCGAGCGCATTGTCCTTCAGTTGTCACATCCGTCCAATGCCTCTGGCAACCTGTGTTTTCGATGACGTTTGGACCACTATTAGCAGGACCCTGAGGTTGAGGCTGGAGCTAGAGCAGCCACTGGATTTTTTTGTAGCACAAGATTTGGCGAATGGTGATAATTGGATGAACCTACAATCAGAAACCGAGTGTGCGGCGCTTGAACTCGAGGAGTTGATTTTTGATGAACTTTTAGAAGAAATTATGTGCTCTTAAGATTGTTGAGAATAGTTAAGCCAGTAATGTGCATGAAATTTTGCTTGGTTCATTGTATATAATTAGTATTTTCATTTACAGAAGTAGGAAATCTACTAGTGTTTGAACAATAGTTACAGGTGAAAGTTGGAACTAAACAGTCAGTTCCATAATTGTGGATTTTTTTTTTCTTTGATAGGTAATAGTTGTGGATTTAAGTTATCATTGTAAAGAAAGTTGTGTAATGTTGATAGCTTGATCAATATATATGAGATTTGTGTTTCTTCCCATTGGTATTTAATTTCTAGTTTGATGTGTTTAAACTGAAATGCTATAAAAAGTGAAGGTACAACTTTAGAATTTATACAAGTTGAACAAAGATAATTACAGAACAGAACCATGGCCAGTATAGCCCACATTTTTAGGGCTCCAATGCTGTAAGGGACCCAAAATAAGATGAGACTCAGTTATTTGCTATTTGGGCTGGGCCAAGATTACTTCAATGGAACTAAAGTTCATTTTTTCTTTCAATATTTTATTTTCTTTGAGCCCATGCTAAGAACGGCCCACAATTTTAGGTTTAGTTCAATTTTCTTTTTGTAGTATTTTAATTTCTTTGAACCCATGGTAAGAACAACCCAGGATTTTAGGATTTCTATCCTACAGTTGATGGGCCATTGGGCCCAGTGGTGTTTCACTTTTTTGTTTGGACCGGGCCAAGATTACTTCTTCACATTTTATTTTTTGGGTTATATTTGAAAATCAAATTTCCCACTATACCCCCCTCTTAAGGAGATTGGTCCAACTAGGGTTGACAATTCGTATCCATGGGTCGTGTTCGTGTCGGGTTGAAATTGTCGTGTTGAAAAAGATCTGGTTAATATACGTGTCAAATATGCTCAATCCCGACCCAACCCATTTATTTAACAGGTTATCCGTATCAACCCATATAAGTCGTTTAACCTATTTATTATAATATATTAAATTAAATATGACATAATCCAACACGAAACAAAATATTTAACCTATTTATCAACAAAATTAAATTGAATTTGACATGACCCAATAATAGCTTATTGATCTATTTCAACCAATGACCAATTAAAGAAGAGAAAAAAATAAAAATAAAAATATAATGTCAAACAGGTTGTTCGGGTTATTCGGGTTTGACCCTAACCCAATACTAATATTCTTGTGTCGTGTTCGGGTTAAACCCTTATACAACTTCAACCCTTTTATGATCAATCTTAACACTTTTAACTCGTGTTCATGTTGTGTGGCCTCAGTTTACCTGCTCTAGGTCCAACCCTCAACTTTTGGCTTTAAATATGAAGTAATAATATACTATTACTTGAGATAAAAAGTATGAATTGAAAGCAAAGTTGACAATTTTTAAAACTTTTATTTATAAAATCTTGAAAACATAGACAAAACAAAAAGATGAAAGCACACTTGAAGAGAATGGTTCTTTTTTTTCCTTTGTCATCAAAACAACCCCCACATTAGGAGGTAGAGACCATTAAGGACCCACAATAACAATACTATGCATGTATTATTATTTGTGATATAGGAGTATATATATGAATTATAAAGTAGGTATTTGAATAGGGCTCCCTCTTTCTCTTAAAGCAAAACGGATGAAGGGGAAGAAAAGGTGGTGCTGGTGACTTTAAAATGTGTTGATTAAAGTGAGGAATCTTAGAACAAATGGCCAAGACCATTCTTTTTGGCATTTTAAAAAAATAACACTATTAAAGTAATCCCAATTAATAAATGGAGAATCCCATCATCAATCATCATATCTAAATCACTTTGATTAAATTTCATTATGTTAATGTCTCTCTCTGTCTCATTTTCAAACACAATGCAATAATTATATTGCATCAATCATTAAAAAAAATGTTGTGTAACGTGATGTTCAAGAGAAATTTGCACAGATATTATTTAAAATCACATTTTCATTCAATAATCAGGTGAATGTTTAACTCTGTCAAACAAATCTTTAGTAGTCGTCGTCATCTGATAAATTAAAATATTTTGGCCGGTCGATTTAGACACCATTCATAATATTTTAATAGATTGAGCCAAATTGGCTATTTATCTAATAGTAAATGTTGTCTATTGAAGTATTTATATATATTTCTCCAAATATATATATATATATATATGCGTGTGTGGAGTAGCCATTGACACTTTCAAACTTAATTCTCTTCAAGGCACCCAGATGAGAATGTCAAAATTGATAGTCCTCTTTGCAGTAGTATGCTTCATTCCTTTGTGGGTCTGTGTGGTGTTCTTTGGAGGGAATGAACATGTGTGATTTTTTTTTTCTTTTTCACGGTAATAAACATGTGTCATGTTGCTCTGCTTGTTTGATAAAAAAAAAAAATTTTGAATTATTAATTTTTAAATACATAAATGAAATTCTCAAAAAATTAAAAGGCCATTTGTGAAACACCTGAGTGAAATATAAAAGTCTCAGAAAAAATGATAAAAATATAAAAGTATACCCCAAAACACAAAGATGACCTTTAAAAAAAAAACGCAGAGATCAATACATGACTAGTAAAATATTTTGTCAAAAAGATATTTAATACCCAAAGAAACATTATTCTTTTTATTTTCACTATATTAAAATTTTATACTGAATATACTTTTGGAGACATTCGAACTAATTAAAACAATATAAAAAGTAATGAATCCGGAAATTGTTGATAACCTTTTATCAAAAGGAAAAATTCTTCGCACTGACTTAATTTTGGTATTGAATTTTTCCTAAAAATGTAACAGTTTAAGATAATTTGCCATTTATAACAGTTCAGAGGATTTTTTTTTCTTTCAATTTAACCTAATTTATTTGAAACCCCTTTTCAAAATGTTTTATATATGCTTTTATCAAAATTTATCTCTTTTCTGCCAAAGGATTCCATTTCCATGCCCTAGTGGTGCATAGTAAAGGTTGGGATTCACTATTCTCTCAATCTTTAACATGAAAAGAGCATATAAGAAAATAGATTGATACAATTAATTTGCCGCCAGATTCAAATTTTCTTATGGTGATACCGTGATGATCATTACTAGTTTTATTTTTTTTTATTTTTTATTTATTCTTATTTTCCACTATATTAAATCCTTGTATAAAAAAAGAAAACAAAAAAATGCACTCATGGGTACATGGTTGAAAATAAGAGGCATAAATATATATATATTCACATTGTTACATGGAGGAAATCATGGTTCGCGATATCGATTTCAGTTGCAGTTGTGGTATTGGTGTAACGAATTCAAATAATATTGATATAAAAAATGAGTATCGATATTAAATAACGATATCGGTACTTTTCAAAAACGTTACAAATTAAACAATATCATTCTGGCGAACCATGGAGTAAACTTGAGAGTTAGGGTTAGCAATTTCAAGTTACGGGTCGTGTTCGTATCGAGTTGAAATCGTGTCGTGTCAAAAAGACCTGGTTAATATACGTGTCAAATATCCTCTACCCTAACTCAACCCATGTCATGTCAGTGTCGACCCATGTAATCCATTTAGCCTATTTATTATAATATTTTAAATTAAATTTGATATAATCCAACACGAAATAAACTATTTAACCTATTATCAACAAAATTAAATTGATTTTGACACGATCCAGTATTATTTTATTGATATATTTAAATCCATGATCAATTAGAGAAGAAAAAAATATAAAAATAAAGATAAATATAAATATAATCGTGTCAAACGTGTCGTGTTCGAGCTGACCCTTATATTATCGTATCGTGTTCGAGTTAACCCTTTTTAAACCTCAATCCTAACCCTTTTAAATAGCCTCGTGTTACCATATCGTGTTCAATTTTCCCAACCCTATTTAAAGTTCGTTAGTTAGTGGGATTCTCCTTTCAATAGAACAATCAATTATTTCAAATATATATATGAAAAATAGTAATGCGGGCCTAGGATTTGAACACGTGTACGGTGGAATGGGCAATACTTCTTTCATTCCTGCATTATAAATAGGAGCGAGGTCTCTACCATTGAAACTCGTACCAAGTTTCCACTGAATTCAATCATTTTCCATTACTAATTATCTTTCTTAATCTCTAGCAAAATGTCTTGCTGCGGAGGAAACTGTGGTTGTGGTTCTGGCTGCAAGTGTGGCAATGGCTGTGGAGGGTACAATTTCTCTTTCATTTCCCCTAAGCTAACACCAATTTTTTTATTTCTAATTTTATTTTATTTTTTGTAATAAAATTAACTATTTTACATGCCACAGTAAAGTTGAGTTATACCTCTAACTTGTTTGACATGTCACTTTTTTATTATGAAAAATGAGGTCAGCGTATAGAAGATGGAGTTTTTTTTGTTTTTGTTTTTTCTTATAGGTTTTGTTTGGATTAGTTTTTTAAAAGCTGTTCTTATTTTTTTACAAAAAAATTAGAAGAATTTTTTATCTTGAAAGAGCATTTTGCAGAAGATAGAGTAAACTAGCTTAGGAAAATTACACAAATTATTCCTGAACTATGACATAATTTCACGCGATCCCCCTTACGTTTCAATAATATCATAAAGTACTCTTAAAATCACATCCATTGTAACACTTAGCCCCTTCCGTTAAAAGTCAACCCCTTCCGATAAAAGTCAATGACGAATTTTTTTCTTTTGGTCAATAAAACCTATTTTTGGAGTGAACTTCCAATTTTACCCTTATATATGCATGTTCAAATTTAACCCTTACTTTTACATACAAAATTACTTAAATATCCTAACTTTTTTTACCAAATTGCCCTCACAATTTCATTTAAAAATATATAAAAATTGAAATTGCTTGTTCCAAAAAACACAAACATCAATGTTTAAGCAAATTCCATTAACATCAATATTAGTTTAAACCCCAGAAACTTAAATAAAAAGATTCTATAAATTATATTTTTCGTAAAAAGTATAAATTTCAAAATATATATATATTTCGGAAAATATGATTTTTTCCGAAAAATATTTTTTTGTGAAAAATATATATTATGTTCCAAAATATGAATTTTTTTTTTGCAAAAAAGTATATATTATGTTCCAAAATATGAATTTTTTCCGAAAAATAATTTTTTTGCAAAAATTATATATTATGTTCCAAAATATGATTTTTTTTTTTGAAAAATAATGTTTTTGCGAAAAATATATATTATGTTCCAAAATATGATTTTTTTTCTAAAAAATATTTTTTTGCAAAAAAATATTTATTTTTTTTCCGAAAAATTCATATTTTGGAACATAATATATAATTTTTGCAAAAAATTTATTTTTCGGAAAAAAATCATATTTTGGAACATTATATATACTTTTTCGCAAAAAAAATTCATATTTTGGAACATAATATATATTTTTCACAAAAATATTTTTATATTTTTTTAAATGAAATTGTGAGGGCAATTTGGTAAAAAAAGTTAGGGTATTTAAATAATTTTGTATGTAAAAGTAAGGGTTAAATTGGAACATGCATATATAAGGGCAAAATTGGAAGTTCACTCCAAAAATAGGCTTATTGACCAAAAAGAAAAATTTTCGTCGTTGACTTTTAACGGAAGGGGCTAAGTGTTATAACGGAGGTGATTTTAAGAATAGTTTATGATATTATTGAAACGTAAAGAATACCGCGTGCAATTATATCATAATTCATAAAAGTACAAGCCGAAACTCTACTATTATTCATGTGTGCTTTATCTAATGATTATGAACGGAATTGCAAAATTTTTTTCATACTTAACCTCAATAATCTCAACCCGTGTCACATCAAATTAAGATATTGGATTTGAATAGAACCTTTCAACTCTGCAATCTGCATATATATGGGATATGGAAGTTTGACATGTCTCAATTCCACAAAACAATGGCATAAACTGTGTCCCAATTCATAAGCCTCTTATAAATATATATATATATATATATATTGTTGTTCCGAATATGCTAGCTTATACTTTGTACATTATATATATACACGATGTATATCTTAACTTTTTTTCTTTTTTTCAATTGGTTGATCGGCAGATGTGGAATGTATCCTGATTTGGAGACCAACACCACAACTGCAACCACCATCGTTGGTGTTGTACCAAAGAAGACGTAAGCATCTTGGTAAAAAATTCATTTATGCAAATAAAACCTCTTGTTTGGGTTAATTTTACCCAAGTCAACACATTTTTTAACATTCCCTGTTTGCAAAGCATTGCAATGACATCCCTAGAGGCATAAATTAATTTTAGCATCCTTAGTTATTTTAATTTTCATGTGAAATATCTAATAATTTAATTTTAATTATGCGAATTTGATACTAATAATTTGTGTCACAGTTATGATGAGGGGTCTGAGATGAGCTATGGAGCAGAAGGAGGACATGCCTGCAAGTGTGGTGATAGCTGCAGCTGTAACCCATGCAAATGTTAATGAGCTCAATCAAAGCAACCGTGGCTTAATTAATATGAATAAGAGAAGCAATGAGAGATCATGTCTAGTGATTTTGACTGTGTCTTGTAAGCTTCTAATTGAATAATATAGCCATGGGATGTTGCATCTGTGGTGTGCTTTTGTGGGTATGGGGAGTTTTATGCATGTGTGAAGGAGAAGTTTAATTGCATGAGATGAATGAAATCAATATATAGCTACTTGTATTTTCATGGAATACAAATATCTCTCCTGTATTTTGGATTTGATAAAAATGTAATTTCATCAAAAACAACAAAAACTAACGCAAACATATAATAACATATTCGAAATTGTAACCGAGCGTAGCCCATTGGTTCTATACCTGATTCATAACTAGAAAGTTTATCCGGTCCTTTGCTAATCAGAGCTAGGCAAGTCTCCAAAAACATACTACGGTGTGAGTTTAAATGGACACGAGCACAACAAAATATCAACGTAACTAAATATTTATGTCCATCGAAGCCTTCTTGGTCTCAAATCAACCCAAAATCATCCTTAATTATGTCAAAGCGAGACACAAGAAGAATATGTCAAAAAAATATAAAATAATTATCGTTTTGGGGTCCATAAAATCGGAATTATAGAATAGTAAGATTCTATCTAAACGTATTATTTTTTTAAAAAATATATTAATAATTAAATATTTAATTTAAAAGTCTAAATCATATAAGAATTTTTTAAATTTTCTAATACATTGGCCGTTTAAATGTTTTATCATAAATTTAGGTCATATATTGAGATATTAGACTAAATCATAAAGTTTTTCAACATTTCATATGGAGGGTTAATCCGTCCAACCATTATTTCAACGTAGTAGAATCGTACAGAATCTTAAAATTTTACCAGTTAAAATCGGGATTCTGACAACTATGATCGTACCGGTGCAGTTTTTCTTCTGATGAATGAAAATACTTGTCTTATGGTAGGACTATTAGCCTAATTTTTATACTGTGATTTTACCTTTTTAGACTTTAAAATTCGGTTTTTTTTTCCTTCTAAAAAAAAGCAATTCAATCCCGTCATATTGGATACCACGACAACATTTTTAACAGAATATCCATTCTCAATCTTAAATCCTTATTAGAGTATCCATTTTTCTTGAATACGAGATCTTCTTCTTGAATAGAAAATGTTATGAATTAATCACTTTTTCTTATTAGTAATTAAGTCACCTAATATTACACATTCAACAATAACAAAAAAAAAAATTATATACGGAAGCCAACTCAAATGGTGAGACTTTCCCTCACACTTATATACTGACCACTAACCCCTTCCACAACCGATGTAAGACAACCCCAACAAAAAAATAATAATACAAATAACCAAGGCTGTTAGAATTATGATTCTAGGTAGAATCATGTTGGAGTTCGTAGAATCGGAAGTAGAATCGTAAGATTCTAGCAACTCGTATTAATTTTTTTTAAAAATATTAATAATTAAATATTTAATTTAAAAATCTAAATTATATTAAAATTTTCAAAATTGTCTAATATATTGTCCCTTTAAATATTTTCTCATAAAGCTAGGCCATATATTGATATATTTGACTAACTCATAAAGTTTTAGGGTATTTCATATGAAGGGCAAAACCGTCAAATCATTATAAAATCGTACAAAATCATAGCAGAGTCCTAGAATCATAAAATTTTACCAAGTAAAATTGGAATTCTGACAACCTTGCAAATAACTCACAAAGAACCACAAGGATTTTATGTCATTTTTTTAAAAAAAATAACATAAAATATAACACTCCTAACCCTCAATACTCTCTGTTTTCACTTGATAAATCTTGTCTATTCTTTTCTCATGCCTCTTCTCTGGGCTATTTCTCACACTCTTTTTCTTATAGATTTTCGTCGCATTTTAATAGTAAGGTTGAGAGTTCCGGCATCAATAAAGGCATGCTTAGATTTAAAGACCTTTCCTTGCTTTGAATTTTGTTTAAAGCAAGATGGACTGTGATGAAATATTATGGGAGCTTCCCTTATATATATGTTAATCAAAGATATATATATGACAATGCAAGCGAAGAATAAAGAGCAAGTCACGAAGACTCTCACAAGAATCCAATAAATTAATTATATGAAAATTTCATCATACGATCTTTCTCTGAAAATATTATTGCAGCCCATATAAACCATGCTGGTTTAACATGATGCAAATAAATTTAATTTTAAGACAATTTTTTTCATTCAAGTGTCCATTGACAATGCAAGTGAGGAGTATAGATTCGCACCCATTATTTACAAGTAGCTAGCCACAAACTCTACGGTGAACACATAGACAGGCAGGCCCCTATTGAAACTTTTTTTACCTAAATTACCCTTAAATCTAAGGTTTTTACAATAATGTCCCACAAGATTTTGTAAACAATATCCTAAAACTCCACTGAAACTTTAATATTACAATTATACCCCACTAACTTGAATTTCTAGTTCAGGCACAGACAGATAAAAAAATAGTTCCTCTATTATTCACATTCAAAACAACCTCCATACCAATAAGGAAAAAGGCGATTACCTTTTCTTTTGGAAAGGAGATTGACCCATATGTTAAATGAATATTGTTTAGTTTGACATATATATCTTTTGTAATTTCAAAACATGTTTGGATGTCATAACTAAGGCTGCACAGAAGAATCGCGGAACGAACCGAATTGAACCGTTGGTTCGGTTCTGTTCTGTTCTTAGGATTTTCGGTTCGTTTCCAGTTATTGGCTCTCAAGAATCGAACCGAATAATATATATATAGACATAGTATTAGACCAATAGACGGTTGGAGGCATTGTTGCTTGCTTCAGACCATCCATTTTCTCATGGTTTGTGGAGAGAGGCCCAGCTTCATACAGTTTGTCACTTGGGCTCATCATGCTTGCAATAGGTCTCACTTTGGAGCTCAAAGACTTGTTCAATTTGTTCCTGCAAAGGCCTCTTGCTGTGAGTTCTTACAATAGCCCCCATTACAATCTAATTTGTTTCATGTGTATTGTGTTTTAGGCATTTTTGTGATATGGGTTTGTTGTGATTTCGGAAGTGAGTGTTTTTTTAGTATGAGAAAATTTCCAACAATTTAGCCTGTTTAATAGAGAATTTTTAACAATTCATGTTGATAGGCATGGCCCATGGGTGGCAATGACATTCTGAACATGTTTTTTAAAACAATTTTTTCTTTTTTAAAGCACTAGGAACCGAACCGAAATTCCGGTTCCAGTTTGGTTCGGTTCTTTACCCCCTATGGTTCATACCAGTTCCATATTTAAAGGAACCGAAAATTTCGGTTCGGTTCCGGTTCCTGCAAGAACCGGTATCGAACCGTACCGTGTGCAGCCCTAGTCATGACCTATCCGTCAAATGAATATTGTTTAGTTTGACATATATATATTTTTATAATTTCAAAACATGTTTGCATTTATATAACCTTTTTAAAGATCATATTATACTCTCTCTCACACACACACACGAGTTATATTCCATACCACACAGACATGAAGCATGTTTAGTTTGTATATCTAAAAACGGTTTTATGTTTTTTGAATACTAAAAACTTAAAAAGTTTACATAAAACGTATTATAAAGATTCCTATTAGTTGGAAGGGATTATGCAATTTTAACATAAAAGTCATTCATAAAAAATTATACTAGTGAAAATATGTTAAAAACGAACATGTAACAACTCAATCCAGATAATTATTGGCAAGAACATTATATGTTGCAACTGAAACGAGTCTTTCATGAGTAAGCTCGTGCTCGACTCGTTAAATCTGGATTTCAGCTCGGGCTCGTTCATTAAGGGCCTGTTTGGTAGAGCTGTGTTTGTGTTTATGTTGAAATAAACAAAAAACACGTTTTTTGTTTTTTTGTTTATTCATCCAAAAACAGAAGTATGTTTGGTAGGGATGTTTTTTGGATTGAAATTGAAAAATTAAAAATATAAATAATAAATAAAATATAATAATAATAATAATAAATGAATACAATAATAATAAATAAATATAATAATAATAATAATAAATGAATACAATAATAATAAATAAATATAATAATAAAAAATAGACTAAATAATAAATAATAAATTAATAAAATAAATAATAAATTACATAAAACATATTTAAAAATATAATAAAAATAACAAATAATAAAAAAAATGAAATAAATAATAAATAAATATAATAATAAATAATAAGTAAATATAATAACAAATAAATACTTCATAATAATAATAAAAAATGAGTATAATAATAATAAATTAATATTAAATTAATAAAATATATTTTTAAATAATTAAAAATGAATAAATAATTTATAAATAAAATGAATTAAATAATGAAATAATAATAAATAAATAAATAAAATATATTTATAAATTAATATATAAATTAATAAATACTAATTTAATAATATAAATAATAAATATAATATAATAAAATAATAATAATAAATGAATACAATAATAATAAATAAATATAATAATAAAAAATGGACTAAATAATAAATAATAAATTACATAAAACATATTTAAACATATAATAAAAATAATAAATAATAAACAAAATGAAATAAATAATAATAAAAAATAATAAATAAATATAATAATAAATAATAAGTAAATATAATAACAAATAAATACTTCATAATAATAATAAAAAATGAGTATAATAATAATAAATTAATATTAAATTAATAAAATATATTTTTAAATAATTAAAAATGAATAAATAATTTATAAATAAAATGAATTAAATAATGAAATAATAATAAATAAATAAATAGAATATATTTATAAATTAATAAATAATAATTTAATAATATAAATAATAAAATATATTATAAAGTGAAGAAAGTGTAAGTGATAAACACCCCAATAAACACCAAATTCATGTTTATTCTCATATGCCTAAAATTTGCCTAAAGTGAAAAAGTGTTTTTAAACACACATATCCCAAAAACACTAACCAAACAAGTTTATAAACACAAAACACATAAACAAACACAAAAACACCCCAACCAAACAGGCCATAAGCAAATGAGCCGAACTTGAACACATTTTCTAGGTTCGTTTAATAAATGAACCGAGCATGAACATTCTAAAGTTCGGCTAGGCTCGGCTCGGCTCGGCTCAGCTTGTTTGCAGCCCAGACAATGGTAATAAGATTAAAAAGTGTCTATGGAGCGAGATCTGGAAATAAAAAGTTGGCAAAAAAAATAAAACATTTTTTTGTGGAGATCACGGAAAAGTTGTGGGTTTGGATTACTTGTTTAAAAGAAAATTTGCTCTAAGGTATGTGGTTTAGAGCTGGAAACTCTCACACATATGTTATGTAGTTGTCATTGTTTGGCTCGAGTTTGGAAGATATTCATTCTTCGGGTGGATTGGGCACTATATTTGGTATTCTTGGTGGGCAGAACAACTAGAGCTTTGGGATTCAGTTGACAAACGCATGGAAATGAAAGGTTTAGCTGCGTATATTTGTTGGCAAATCTGGAAGGCTTGTAATGCATGGGTATTTGAAGGCAAGTGGTGGAAGAAGTCCAACATTGCATTAAATGCTGCATTATTATGTTGGGAGTTCAGATATGCCCATGTATTTTCAGATATCACTTCACTTGAGGTCAGAGATAGTCTTTCTACAATGAAGAGAATGCAGTGTAGATGATCACCTCCTCATGAAGGTTGGGTTAAAATTAATTTAGATGCAGCTTATTCAAAGTCTAATAAAGAAGTAGGTGACGAGATTGTGGTTCGAGATCATTCGGGACGAGTTGTTAAGTTGTCCAATATTATTTTTTGAATGTGTCAGGTGTTGATATGAATGAAGCTTTGGTTCCCCGAAAAGTTGTTTGTTTGGATGCTGATTGAGGATTTGAAAGAATAAAATTTGAATCGAATGTAGAAGCTCTAGTAAAGTGAGTGAATGAGATTGTATCATCTCCATTCCTTTTAGCTACTGTAGTAAATGATATTAATATTTTATTATCTTCTCTTTAGGAGTTTAAGGTACAATTCACTTACAAGGAAGCTAATTTAGTTACTCATAAGATGGCAAGCTTAGCTTTACGGCAAAAACACGAAGATGATTTTGAAAGTGGCATTCCTGATCCATAATATTGTTGTTTTGGTAATGCTGATTATAGTGCATAATTGTACTACATTTTGAAAAAAAAGTGAGGAATCAAGAGCAAATGAGCAAGACCATTCTTTTCGCATTAAAAAAAAAACCACAAATAAAGTAATCGCATTATATGGGGAATCCCATCAGCACATCAATTCTAAACCATTTGACTATATTATAGGGTTAAGGTCAAGAAATCCCCAATATTATACTCTATCTCCCAACTAATTCCCTAATCTTACAAAATGACACAAAATCCCCCAATCTATCCCTATGGTGCAGAATTTAAAAAAGTAATTTTATTAATTACACTTATACCCTCTTCTATTTTATTAATTAATGTTCACCCATTATTACAATATATATTACGAAAATTACAATTTTTTTTTTTATAAAATTCTAAATAAACATATAAAATTCGAAACAAACATATAAAATTCGAATATATATATATATATATATATATATAATTCGTAAAAAATATATAAAATTTGAAAAAATATATAAAATTCGAAAAAAACATATAAAATTTGTAAACAATATATATAATTCGAAAAAACATATAAAATTCTAAAAATATATATATAATTCAAATATATATATATATATAAAGTGTGACTAAAGTTTAAGTAGACAAGTCTCATAGTCATTAATCACGGTAATGGATCATTTCCAACTCTCTTTCTCTTTCTACCACTTTCCTCTCTCCATCACTATCACTTTTCCTCTCAACAAATAAATATTAAATAATAATAAAAATAATATTTTAATAAAAATTATATAAAATTAAAATCAAAATCAAAATAATAATCTATTAACTATATCGATTAAAGGGTCCCTTAGTACCCAAATCTAGGGGTGCACACGCTCCGGTTCGCTTTCGATTCCGACAGAAATCGGAACCAAACAAATATTTTCGGTTCCTTAAAAATGAGAACAGGAACCGAATCATTAATTTTGATTCAAATATTAATATATTCACGGTGCGGTTCGCTTTCGCTTTCGATTCCGACTGAAACCGGAATTTAACCGATATTTTCAGTTTTTTAAAAATGAGAACTGGAACCGAACCGTTAATTTTGATTCAAATATTAATATATTTAATTTCAATTAAAATATTTTAATAAAATATCGGTTCGATTCCGATTTCGGTCACCATCGTGGGACATGTGTTGCCATCGTGGCCCTTGAAATAGCTCTGAAAAAAGCTGGAGAGGATCCGTCACCTTAGCTAATGACTCTGAGGCTTGTCCAATTAAACTTCAGTCACACTTTATATATATATATATATTAATTTTATATATATTTTTTTAATTTTATATGTTTTTTCGAATTTTATATATTGTTTCAAATTTTATATATATTTTTGAATTTTATATATTTTTTACGAATTATATATATTTTCGAATTTTATATGTTTTTTTTAAATTTTATAAAATAAAATCAAATTGTAATTTTCGTAATATATATATTTTGTAATAAATGGTGAAAGTGTAATTAGTAAAATAGGAGGGGATGAAAATGTATTTTTATATTATAGCTAAGGGTCTGTTTGATTACTGGTTTTGGGCTTTGGTTTTGGTTTTGGGCTTCAATTTAAAGACCAAACCTTGTTTGGTTATTTGGTTTTGGGTTTTCTAAAACCACCCATTTGAAACCAATTCAAACTCACCTGAGACCTCAAAGACCATCTAAAACCAGCCTCCACATTTATATTTTTTTCACTAATTAAAGAAAACAAAAATTAAAAAGGAGAAAAAAAATGAAACACAGTTAAAAGTTTAGATATTTGTTTTCGATTTTCATAAATAATTTTTATGTTTTATATTTTAGTTCGTAATTTTAGCAATATATATACATATTCGAAATTTATATTAATTTTTAAAATTTATTTATGTTTTGAAGCAAATTTTATGTATTTGTTTCAGTTTTAAATATTTTATAAAAATTGTATATATTTTTTTGAATTTTATATTTTTTCGATATTTTTATGTATTTTTTTGAATTTGTTATTTATTTATGTAATATATATTTTTTTGAATTTTATATAATGTTTTTAAATTATAAATATTTCTTTCAAATTTTATATATTATTTTTGAACTTTATAATTTAGGTATGTTTTTTGAAATTTAAATTTGTTTTTGAATCTATATATTTTCCCCCTTTTTATATACTTTTTTCTAAATTTTTATATATTTTCAGATTTTAACATAATTTTTCAAACTTTTATATATATTTTTAATTTTATATATATTTTTGAATTTTAATATTTGTTTCGAATTTTATATAATATTTTTTAATTTTAAATATTTCTTTCAAATTTTATATATTATTTTAGAATTTTATAATTTTATATGTTTTTTGAAATTTAATTTTTTTTAATCTATATATTTTTCCCCATTATATATATATATTTCTAAATTTTTATATATTTTCAGATTTTAATATATTTTTTCGAAATTTTATATTTTTTTGAATTATATATTTATTTTGAATTTTAATATTTTTTTTCGAATTTTATGTAATTGTTTTTAATTTTAAATATATCTTTCAAATTTTATATATTTTTTTCTAATTTTAAATATTTTTTAAAATTTTATATATGATTTTTGAATTTATTATTTATTTTCAATTTTTTTATATTTTATTTTCAATTTTATATATATTTTATTTTTTTATATTTTTTCAAATTAAATTTTTGTTTTCAATTTTAAATATTTCTTTCAAATTTTATATATTATTTTGAATTTTATAATGTTATAGGTTTTTCGAAATCTATTTTTTTTTTTGAATCTATATATTTTTCCCCATTTTATATATTTGTTTTCTAAATTTTTGTCTATTTGTTTTTAATTATATATATATATTTTTTATTTTAATATTTTTTTCGAATTTTATATATATATTTTTCAAATTTATATATTTTTAATACATATTAGTATATATATATATATATAATAATATTTGGACCAAGACAACCTCTTTACCAAACATGGTTTTAGATTAACTTAAAACCACTCAAGACCACACAAGACCATCAAGACCAAAACCACAAGAACATACCACCCAAAACCGCGAACCAAATGAGCCATAAGGGATAAAGTGCATGTTTTAAATAGTTTGGGGGGAGGGGGGGGGGATTTTAGATTAGGAGGGTTTCTTGCCTTTATCCTATATTTTATTATACTTATATATATAGATATCATTTTCAAACATAATGACATGATCGTATCAAATTAATATAAAGGGTTAATAGCAAAACACCCCCCTGAGCTATACCCTCTCTCTTACTAAATCCCCCTGAACTATTTTTTGTGCTGAAAATCCCCCCAAATTATAGTTTTTCATGCACAGTTATAACACCGTTAAGTGAAATTGTACTGGGATCGACTGAAGTTCCTATTAATTTCGCTCGCGCCCTGAAATTTTATTTTCCTTGCAATGACACTCCCTTGAAGGGGTGAAATGACCGGAATGCCCTTGTTTTGTCTCCCCTATTTCATGAGATAAATATCTAGGTGGTGAAACTACCTCCATACCCCAAGATTAGAACCCTATAATATTTTGGGATATTTCCAAATATTTTTTTCAAAATAAAAGTTAAAGAAAAGAGGTTGGAAATATTTCAAAACTTTTAAATAATAATAATAACTAATTAATATGTGTACATGTGAGTTTTCCCGGCCCATGAAAAAGCCCATCCCGACCGGATCGATCCCGGAAAGACCCGGGACTATGATCTGATCATTGTACCCGTATCATAACCCGACCGACACATCAACCCTGTGGTCCGAGAAGTATCTTAGCCCGACCACCAGATCCATCTTATGCCCCGACCCGAAGAGCATTTTAGAAGGAACTCGAAGGTTCTAGAAGATACTTGCAGCTCAAGGCAATGGCATAGTATAGGGATTATATAGCTGACGTGTAAAGTAAGATATTATGAAAAAGTTGAAAATGTTGCCCTAATGGGCCAAAGGCCCATTGAGAAAATGTATATAATCCAATGAAGAATAATGAGAGAGGGATCTTTTTGTGTTGTGCAAATTTTGTATCTACACAATGGCGCCGTCTGTGGAAAATTAAGTCATTTTCACCGACCATCTTCCTACCTCAAAAAGCTGAGCGAAATCCAGATACACCCCCCCCCCCCCCCAAACCTTCAATACCATCCCCTCTGCCCAGATATAACCATGTCGGTGACCAGATCCCACTCGGAAGCACAGATCCCCGGCACCGGACAACCGAGTGATCCACCGACGATTGAGCACCTCCTGCGGCAGCTCGTTGAAGCCGAGAAACACAGCCAGGCCACCGAGGCGAGAAGCTTTTGTCCAGATTGAATCAGGCAACTATCCCACCGGTAGTTCCCGATCAATCACAGACCTAAGGAGAAGCCGAACCACGGGAAGAGCACGGTGAAACCTCTCACCGACCAAGCAAGGTCCCGGCCACCAATGATGTTCCCATCACCGACGAACCTCTGACATCACAGAAGCTCCAAGAGATGATGGCAGAGTTTCATAAGAAGGTCATGAAGGATCTGAGGGCCCGATCTACCGATGACCAGGCCCTCCGAGCCTCTACCGACTCAGTTCAATCACCGTTCACTTTAGAGATCACCCGGGAACCCTTCCCCAGGAAGTTCGTCATGCCCAGATTCACTCCCTACGACGGAACAAAGGATCCCGAGGAACACATTTACCAGATCCATGAGAAAATGACCATGTATGCCGAGAACGAAGACCTGTTATGTAAAGTATTCTCGACTAGTCTTATCGATGCACCACTCCTCTGGTTCAGGAAGCAACCGCCGAGATCTATTGGCAGCTGGCAGCAACTGTCCAAGCTCTTTGTGGCTCAATATTTCGGGAACAAGAGGCAAAAGAAGACCATCTCGAGCCTCTTTTCCATGACTCAGGAAAAAGGATAATCCCTCAAGAGCTTCATGTCCAGATTCAACGTTGAGTCGTCCTCCATCGACAACTGCGACCAGCACTCTGCCGTGGAGGCCTTCAAGATGGCACTGATCCCGGGGACCAAGTTCCACCAGTCACTTGTGAAATGACCCCCCTCGGGAATTGGAGAACTCAATTCTAGAGCTCAGGGCCACTTAAGGATCGAAAAGGAAGAAGCAACCCGACAGAAGAGAGCAGCACTGGTCAGTGTGGAGGTCAAGTCGAAGGATAAAACGTCAGACACATCCCGATAGGATATTAATCGCAAACGCTCAAATCCCCTGAACTACTCTTCATCTCAGTTTCCTCAACAGCCCGAGAGACGTGCCAAGCTCGAAGAAAAGAACACTCCATTAAAAGTGACACTTGCCAAGCTCTTCCAGGAAAACAAAGCTCGAGGAATCTTCAAAACTCCTCCCCTAATCAGGCAGCCACTTGACCAGGGGGATAAATCCAAGCATTGTGCCCTCCATGGTGATTTCGGCCATACGACAAATGATTGCCGAAATCTGAGATGCCAGGTGGAGGCAATGATAGCCCGAGGGGAACTGAGGGAATATATCCAGAGGGATGGTCCAAGAGACAATCCACCAGCACAGTATAACCAACGGAATCAAGGCCCTGCTCACCTGGTCAGAATCATCAATATGATCCATGGAGGTCCCAACCCACGAAGCGGCGAAGGATCAAGATGCTCGCAGATGAGGAGAGCACATCAAGTCGCCAAGATATCCGGGATAAACGAAGTCCACCACCGAATGGGACAATCTCAGATACTCTTCTCCCAGGAGGACCTCCGGGACATCCAAGTCCCGCACGAGGACCCGTTAGTCATCACTTTGATGGTCTCGGGATGTCTTGTCAAGAGGGTCATGGTCGACCCGGGAAGCAGCGCCAATATCATGACCAAGTGGGCTTTTGATAAATTGGAGATCGACCTGAGGGACATTGTAACTTCCCGAAATCCAATCGCCGATTTTGATGGAAAACAAGTCGAGCCTCTCGGGGAGATCAAGCTACCTGTGACGGCGGCCCAGAGAACTCTATTCGAGACCTTTATGGTGGTGGACGTGAAGCCGTCATACAATCTTCTTATGGGAAGAGGATGGATACACAGAATGCAGGGCGTACCATCAACTCTCCACCAAATGATGAGGTGTGTCGGGCCAAATGGGTACGACATAATTGACATCAAAGGGGATCAAGTGGTGGCCAAGCAATGTTACATCGTCACCATCAAAGGAATGAAGGATAAACCCGATCGAAAGAGATCCCGAGAAGAGAATCAGGATCTGGAGTCCAAATAGCAACTACAGGACGGGGAGTCGGATCCCCCAATCGTGGCAGAGCCTCTGCAGTCGGTATCAGTAATATCCGACCAACCCGACAAGGTCACCTACGCAAGTACAAGCCTCACCACTTGTGAATTGAATGAACTGACAACGTTTTTACAAGACAATCATGACATCTTCGCATGGGAGCATATTGATATACCCGGCATCGACCCCTCCATAGCCCGACACACATTACATGTCGATCCAAATATTCGACATGTCCGACATAAACAGAGGCGAATGGGGGGCTAAAGGAACCAAATCATAGCTGACAAGGTGTCAAAGTTGCTGGAAGCCGGGTTCATCAGAGAAGTTCATTATCCCGAGTGGTTGGCCAATGTGGTGGTTGTGCAGAAAAAGAACGGGAAGTGGCGAGTCTGCGTCGACTTCACCGACCTAAACAAAGCCTGCCCGAAAGATAGTTTCCCCCTACCCAAAATAGATCAAATGGTCGACGCTACTGCAGGCTACGAGAGATTAACTTTCCTAGATGCCTACTCAGGTTACAACCAAATCCCGATGGACCCTAGGGATGAGGAAAAGACCTCATTCATTACCAAAATAGGTACATATTGTTTTAGAGTTATGCCTTTCGGACTAAAAAAAACAGGAGCCACATTTCAAAGACTGGTGAACAGGATATTTAAAGGAATGATGGGCACAGTGGTCGAAGCTTACATTGACGACACAGTGGTCAAGAGCAGAAATAAAATTGACCACTTGGGACATCTCCGAAAGGTGTTTGATACCCTAAGGAAACATGGGATGAAGCTCAATCCAGCCAAATGCTCCTTCGGGGTGTCATCGGGACAATTCCTGGGACACATAGTTGATCGCTCGGGAATACAAACCAGTCCAACCCAAGTGAAGGCTCTGCTCGAAACAAAAGAGCCAGCCACACACAGAGAAGTTCAAATCCTGACCGGAAGGGTTGTGGCCTTAAGCAGATTCATTGCAAGGCTGACCGACCGATGCCGACCCATCTTCTAGGCGATTAAGGCAAAGAAGGGAGAAGTATGGGGGCCCGAGCAAACTAAAGCCCTGTCCCGATTGAAGGAGTACATGCTCAAGCCTCCCATTCTTGTGACACCCGAGCCCGATGATAACCTACTCTTGTATCTGGCAGTATCATCAGTTTCAACTAGCGTCGTGCTCATCAGAGAGGACATGAACCTCCAGATGCCCATCTTCTATACCAGTAAGGCACTGGCCGATCCCGAGACCCGGTACAGCAAACAAGAGAAGTTAGTCTTATCCCTGATCAATGCCAAATGACGTCTCAGACATTACTTTGAAGTTCACCAGATCATTGTCCCCACTGCCACTCTTATTCGTGTACTTATGGCAAAGCCCGATCTCTCCGGAAGGATCTCCAAATGGGCTATTGAACTGGGGATTTATGATATAACTTACGTACCCAGAGTCTCGATCAAGGGGCAGGCCGTGGCCGACTTCCTATTGGAAGGGGAAATCGAGGAAGTTGATCAACCCATTGAGTTAGAAACGTGGAAGTTATTCGTGGACGGCTTGGTGTGCGCCAATGGAGCAAGCGTCGGGCTGGAGATCCTTACTCCCGACGGGACTAAGTTACAGGCCTCGATGCAATTACAATTCTCAGCCACTAACAACGAGGCAGAGTACGAGGCAATCATATTGGGCCTAAGATTGGCCAAGAGCCTGCAAATACAATCCCTATCCGTGTACAGTGACTCCCAGCTATTTTTCAGGCAAATAACCGGTGAGTACGAAACCAGAGATCCCAAAATGGAATCTTACATAGCGCTGGTACTCAAGGAATCAGAAGGTTTTCAAAAATTAACATTCAGCCAAATCCCTCGGGAAGAAAACACTTCCGCTGACCATTTAGCTAATCAGGCATCTGCAGCTGGTGAGGATATGACCCGAGTAATATTGACAGACTTAATCACTACACCAAGCATTCGAGAACCCGACGAATTGATATGTCTAGTTCCCCGAGAACCGAGCTGGATGGATCCCATAATTGACTACCTAAATGTCGGGACTCTACCAACTAATAAGGCAGAGGCAAGAAAAATTAGAATGAAGTCAGCCCAATACTCGATCATCCAGGGCCAACTCAACAGAAGATCTTTCTCGGGTCCGTATCTACGGTGCGTAACTCCTTCCGAGGTAGAGACAGTAATGCAAGAGATACACGCTGGAGCTTGTGGAAATCACTAGGGTGCCCGGTCTCTTGCCCATAAAATCCTATCCCAGGGTTATTTTTGGCCCTACCTGTCCCGAGATTCAGAAGAGTATGTGCGTAAATGCAAAGCTTGTCAGATGCACGGTGATGCTATACTCCAACCACCAGAATTCTTGAACCCGATAATTGTCCCGCATCTTTTTGCCCGATGGGGAATGGACATAGTTGGACCACTGCCAAAAGCCATCAGGTCAAATACCCATGTGCTCCTCGCCACCGATTATTTCACCAAATGGATTAAAGCCGAGGCCTATCCTTCTATAAAGGGCAGCCATATAGTCAAGTTCATATGGAATCACATCATCTGCATGTTCGGGGTGCCTCGGACCATCATGATGGACAACGGCACAAACCTAGACTGTGAACCGGTCAGGTCGTTTCTGGCCGAGCACGGAATCAATCAGAATACCTCCTCGGTAGGGTACCCGCAAGCCAATGGACAGGCAGAAAGGACCAATCGTTCCATCTTCAACACTCTAGCAAAGAAACTCGAGAAGGCCAAAGGAGCATGGTTGGACAAGTTACCGGAGGTATTGTGGTCGTATGGAACCACTCCCCAATAACCAACCGGGGAAACACCTTTCGCTATGGCATATGGTGCGGAAGCCGTAATCCCGACGGAGTATGCCATCCCGACGTTGAGATCACTAGCCTGGGACGAGAAAACAAATAACCAACGCTTGTCTCACGAGCTCGACCTACTAGAAGAGAAAAGAGAAATTGTCGGGATAAGATTGGCGGCTTACCAGCAACGGGTCATGAATCACTTCAATAAAAGAGTAAAAAGAAGGGGATTCCAAGTCGGGGACATGGTCGTTAGACGAAAAATTGGACACGTGGGCAAACTCCAAGAGCCATGGGAGGGACCCTTCTCTGTCACTGAAGTAGTAGGGCGCGGAGACTATAGACTACTCAGGAACTTTGATAACATAATGGAGCCCAACACATAGAATGCATCCTGACTCAAGAGGTATTATCCCTAGGGATACTCTGTTTCGATTACTGTAAAGAAAGGCCACTAGAGCCCAAAAGATTGCAATAGAAGTTCCACTTCTCCCCGATCATATCCACGAGTGTCAGAATCGTCTCCATGATAATATCATCTTCAAAACCTAAGTGTTGAATCCTCTCCATGGGCCCAAAGCGCCCGAGAGATCTTCACAGACCCACCAGTGGTCGGGTTTTCCAAAAATCATTTTCAAAACCTAAGTGTTGAATCCTCTCCATGGGCCCAAAACGCCCGAGAGATCTTCACAGACCCACCAGTGGTCGGGTTTTACAAAACAATGGTTTGAAAACCTAAGTATTGAATCCTCTCCATGGGCCCAAAGCGCCCGAGAAATCTTCACAGACCCGCCAGTGGTCAGGTTTTCGAAAAATCATTTTCAAAACCTAAGTGTTGAATCCTCTCCATGGGCCCAAAGCGCCCGAGAGATCTTCACAGACCCACCAGTGGTCGGGTTTTCCAAAAATCATTTTCAAAACCTAAGTGTTGAATCCTCTCCATGGGCCCAAAGCGCCCGAGAGATCTTCACAGACCCACCAGTGGTCGGGTTTTACAAAACAACGGTTTGAAAATCTAAGTGTTGAATCCTCTCCATGGTCCCAAAGTGCCCGAGAGATCTTCACAGACCCACCAGTGGTCGGGTTTTCCAAAAATCATTTTCAAAACCTAAGTGTTGAATCCTCTCCATGGGCCCAAAGTGCCCGAAAGATCTTCACAGACCCACCAGTGGTCGGGTTTTACAAAACAACGGTTTGAAAACCTAAGTGTTGAATCCTCTCCATGTGCCCAAATCGCCTGAGAGATCTTCACAGACCCACCAGTGGTCGGGTTTTCCAAAAATCATTTTCAAAACCTAAGTGTCGGATCCTCTCCATGGGCCCAAAGTGCCCGAGAGATCTTCACAGACCCACCAGTGGTCGGGTTTTACAAAACAACGGTTTGAAAATCTAAGTGTTGAATCCTCTCCATGGGCCCAAAGTGCCCGAGAGATCTTCACAGACCCACCAGTGGTCGGGTTTTCCAAAAATCATTTTCAAAACCTAAGTGTTGAATCCTCTCCTTGGGCCCAAAGCGCCCGAAAGATCTTCACAGACCCACCAGTGGTCGGGTTTTACAAAACAACGGTTTGAAAACCTAAGTGTTGAATCCTCTCCATGGGCCCAAATCGCCTGAGAGATCTTCACAGACCCACCAGTGGTCCGGTTTTCCAAAAATCATTTTCAAAACCTAAGTGTCGGATCCTCTCCATGGGCCCAAAGTGCCCGAGAGATCTTCACAGATCCACCAGTGGTCGAGTTTTATGAATGACAATTCTAAAAACCTAAAATGTTGGATCCTCTCCATTGGCCCAGAGTACCAGAGAGATCTTCGCAGACCCGACAACTGTCATTCTTTATTGTTAATACCGATTCTCAATCCTGACGGTTATTATCTAGTTTAATTGTTATTTTTTACCAAGGCATAATTCAAAATCCCAATTCTTATCATCGTATAAAAAAGAAACAAGTATGGATCACACAGGTCCTCCAACAAATGTAAATGAATAAATTCGTTTATATTAAGGCCCCAGTGGCCAAGGCTGATACAAAAACAAAAGGAAAAACATCAAAAGGGATAAAAGACTAAGTAAAGAGCCCTATTCCACCGCCTCAGAACCTCCATTCCCGCCTGAGCCTTTGGTCCTGAGGGGCTGTCCTTCTGTAGCTTGAGGCTCATCCAGGCCAGAATGAGAAGGTGGAGCTGGCAAGGGATCCTGAAGGAATTCGCCAAATGCCAGGTCCTCAGGTTCAGGCTCGGGATCATCATACGGAGGCCCCACTCCTATACTAAGATCAAGATCCTTTATAGTCGGGATATATCTGTCCTCTTCAGGCTTTTGAAGGTCTAATATGCATTCCCGCCAACCCTGCTCGTAACGATACTTGCAGGTCAGCTCAAAGCGGGAGATCATCTCTTTGTCACCCTTGTGGCACAACTCTACCCGAGATCTCTCCACGCCTAATGCATTATCGACCTCGACCTTCTCCTTAAGCAACTGCAGCCCTGAAGTCTTTAACTTCGTAACTTCTTCAGTTAGGGCCTGCACTTGGAGAGTTAGAGCCTCCCGAGCCTGGGCTTCCCGATTAGCCATCTCCTCATCCTCCTGAGCCTTTCCCTCGAGCTCTGAGATCGTCGCCTTGGAGGATTCAAGCCCTTCCTCAGCTGCGACAGCCCTGTATGTCAGGGACTAGATCTTATCATTGGCCTTCTTGACCTGCTCCAAGGCCTTGGCACACCCAACTTTGTGGACTTGAACATCCTGATTCAGGGCGTTTATGACCCGGGCATCATCCTCAAGTTTGCAATTATACGCCTAAGTAGCGTGAAACATCTGAAAGAAAAAGAATGTTAACACAAAAGATAAGGGGCATAATAGAAACTAAGTACAAAATGTATAAAAAATGTATTACCCTCATTGCAAGCTCGGGCCCGTTCAAAGCTAGGCTCATCCTGTCGTACCGCCCCATGGCCAACCTATCGGCCGGGGTCCATACCCCCAGGGCCATCTCCCGTAAAGCTTCTGAATTCCCGATCGTCTGGTCTCCCACAGAAAGATATGCATGGCCCTTCATAGTATCCAGCCTGAACCGGGGGCCATGGGGGATATCTCTCCCACTCTCAGCAACTTTCTCGATCTCCCTATTATCTTGCTTCCTGACATTTCTAGAGATAGCAGTGCGGAGCTTTGAAGGTCGGGATTGACCCTGATCCTCGTCATCAGAGCCTATGTCCCGAGCATCCGACACTGAGGCAGGAACACCTAGTGCCACACTTCGGCTAAAGCTGGGTCTGACTGAAAGGTCGGCCCGAGACTGATTTTGGTCCAAACTTGCTGAGCTCGGGAGCAGAGCATGATCACCCCGACCTCGACCTCATCCGATGCACCCGTTTGCGAATCATGAGATGGCCGAGGCGGGGGCATGACCGGAGGATGCTCTACCGGATGAGGAGGAGGGGGCGTGGCAGCAAGGCCTCCAGTCGGTCATGTTGATTGAGTGTTTTCAGGATTCTCAGGGACTGGAGGGACATCAACCCCACAAACAAAGGACGTGGAACCGATATCACCCTTTCTGGCCCTCTTGATTGAAAGCTTGGGCATGATAACCGCTTTCCTTTTCTGCTGGCCCCCAGACATATTCCTTTTGAGTTTTTTTATTCCTGATGACTTGGACTTCAGTTTTTCGACCCTGATGTAGTCGCTGCAGAACCCGAGGTGATCGTCGGTGCAGATGCTCCCGATGCAAGCTCCTGCAATACAGATCCAGTCAGGCAATTATGGCTATCCCTTAAATCCCGACTCCATACTATGGCACGCAACAGTTCAAATCAGGATCTTATATACCCGACCTCCCTTTTATCCCGAGGAGCCTGCAGGAAACCCATCACTAGCATACCCAACTTATCGTTGCACAATTCGCAATGGCAAGAAGCTCGGGTATGAAAACTCTTAAACTCGGGAAGTCGGATTGGCTGGAAAACATGGTTGATAGGAATGTTCATAGCATCGAAATTCCTCCACTGACCACTCACTATTATCATCCTTTCTTTCCATCCCTTATTGGAGGTCGGGACGTTGTCACACAACTTCCTCTTGACATACGAAGTTAGGTTGTACCGACCCTTATTATCTTTCTGTTCTTGAAGTTTTATACGAAAACAGAAGCTCGGCCAAACCTAAATCTAGGTTCAATTCCTTATTAATCAGTAAGATCATGGCCAGGATCCTATAAAAATTGGGACCGACTTGAAGGGGGGCCAGACCCAAAGTCGCCAGTGCCAGGAGGAAGAAAGGATGAATGGGAAAATTTAGTATGGCAAGGTGGAATGAAGAAAGCAGTATCTCCCCGTCCTTTAGCCCCTCACCGATCCTAAAGTCTTTGTCCCGAGGGTAATGCCTAACCTTAACCCCTTCGGGAACCCCGAGGCTCCAAAGTTAAGCGTATTTCCTGTATTTGGCTAGGAGAGGGTCAGTACAGAAATTCTCCTCCTCCTTAGTGTCCTGATCCTGACCCATCCCAGCATCACCCTCTACAACTCGATCCCCTGCGTCCTGAGTAACTTCTGGTGGACTAGACCTAGTGACTCGGGTAATCTCTACGGATGGGGTGCTCACTGAGATTTCGGGATCAGTAATGGTTAGGTCAGTGTCTGTCAGTTGCAGGTCGCTAACCAACCTAGTGTCATCACTTCCCGACATATTTGACGAAAGGTAGAAAATTGAGAAAAACAACTTACAAAAAGGTAGAGAAGATTTCGGCGGTCTCCCCTTATATTTTTTCTCTGGCTAAATGATTTGCAGAAATCGGCAACTGTACCAACAAGCAAAGATGGGCGCGTCCGGTCGAACACTCCGCAGCAGGGATCAAAACACTCCACACAGTGCAAAACTCGACCAAGATCGCTGAGATTTGCATAAATTGATGAGGCAATCTGGGGATTTTGTTCTTAACGATTAACACTTGTTGCTTGCCGAAATATATTTGTCTTATATCTTTACTCCATATTTTATGAAATATCCATTAGAGTTACATTTTAATTAATATATATTAATTAATTATTATTTTTTAAAAAATATGAAAATATTTATAACTCCCTACTCTATATCTTTTGAAATATTCATTAGAGTTCAACTTCAAGTAATGCATATTAATTAGTTATTATTATTATTTAAAATTTTTGAAATATTTCCAACCTCTTTTCTTTAACTTTTATTTTGAAAAAAATATTTGGAAATATCTCCAAATATTATAAAGTTTTAATCTTGGGGCATGAAGGTAATTTCACCACCTAGATATATATTTCATGAAATAGGGGAGACAAAACAAGGGCATTCCGGTCATTTGACCCCTTCAAGGGGTGTCATTGCAAGGAAAATAAAATCTCAGGGGGCGAGCAAAATTAATAAGAACTTCAGGGGATCCTAGTGCAATTTCACTTATCGGTGTTATAACTGTGCAGGAAAAATTATAGTTTGTGAGGGTTTTCTGCACGAAAAGTATAGTTCAGGGGGGCTTAGTGCACACCAGGGGGTTTAGTTAGAGAGAGGGTATAGTTGAGGGTTTTTTTTGCTATTAACCCTAATATAAACAATGTTGCTGTAACTGATATTCGAGAGGCACTAGTTAAAATTTTCATATATAATTTGTTTTTTTCATTTTCAATGAGTCTTTCCAAAGTTTTATCAAGAAAGGAGCCAAAACTTCCTTGTCATATTTCTTAATTTTGCTTGCAATAAATTAATAGTCATTAAACAAGAGGAATCTCTTGGTGAATCCACTCTCTAAAAGGTTACTTATCAACTAAAATATAAGATATTCGATAATTGTATTATCGATATTATTTTTAAAAAGATTTAAACTATATTTAGTGCATGTTGATTCCAATAAAAATAAAATAAAAAAATATCTTTATAACCTCACTAAAATGCTTTATATGGTGTTTTTTGAAGAAGGTGACAATTCGATGTGACTTTGATATTAAATTTAATTGATGACGTGTACTTATATTTTCACATAGCTGAAAACAATAATATGTTAAAAAAAACATTTTTTAAATCATTTGTGGTTCCTAAGTCCCTTTCATAACATAGTTATATTTTTAGTACTGTTAAAAGTTGCCTTCATATCGATATTTACAAAGAAACGTGTTTTGAAGACATACATCAATATATAGGGTATGAAGTCACATCTTGGTCATTTTTAGGGTTAGATTATACTAATCTTTTTTAAACTTGAACAAAGTTTAGAGGGGTGGAGCATTTGAGATTCAATATAATAATATTATTTAATTTTATTTATGAGATAGCAGATGATAAGATTTAATGGGAAAAATCTATTACAAATGTAATATATATTTTTAAAGTTTTTAGTTATTTGAGTATATATAAGGTCTTGAGACTTCTTAGAAATTCTTCTAATTGTTTCATATACTTTTATTAAAAAGGTAAAAATAATAATACTTAATAAGTTATTTAATTATACGTCTCTCTCAAGAAATCATCCATCTACAAGGAAGTGATAGATTTGTTCATATAAAAACAACTTTGGAAAAAAATAAATGCGTGTATAATTGTATATATATCATACTGAAAATGAAAGATATTGAAATCTTTTTAAAAAGGAATTAACATTATCTCCTTTAAATATATATAGAATAAATTAAAATATAATTGAAATAAATAGAATAAATTAAACTAGAATGAGTGATGAATTTCATTAATACAATTGAAAATGATAATTTATTAATAACATCAATAAACTCGAACATGACAAAATATACACCGCAACTCATCCGATCCGGTTTGCTTTTGCTAAAGTAATTTAATATTTGAATTCACAAATTCGATCCGAACCAATTCGATTTATCGCGATCTGATTTGATTTGAATTCATTGAGCAAATGGACTGGATTGGATCCAAAAATTAAGAATCCGATATTAGTGAATCGGTTCTACAATATTTTCAATCCGGTTCAATCCAATCCATAATCACCCCTAATTACTACTTTATTTACTTTATTTGGAGCTCATATATTAATGATGATGGAGCCCACATCCCCCCCTCTCTCTCTCTCTCTCTCTCTCTACAAAGGCTAATTGGACTTTTCATAGCATGTACCGTGAAAAAACCAATGTTTAGCAATATAACACGTGTACGGTGGGATGAGCCAACTTCCATCCTCAACTCCATTATATAGAAGTGAGGTCTCTTAAAAAAATAAATCATCATATAGAGCCTTTGGTTAATTAAATCAATCCTTTTCTTTCTTAATCTCTCGAAACATGTCTGGCTGTGGATCCGCTAGCTGTAGCTGTGGCTCTGACTGCAAGTGTGGCAGCGGTTGCAAGTATATATGTTCTCAACCCTCCTGTACCAACAACTAATAAATATATATATATATACATGTATATATATTATGTACACTGTCTCTTAGAAAATAGTTCATTTTAATTCTAGCGGAAAAAAACGAAGAGTTTCTTGTGTTTAGAAGAGTTACTTATGCTTTAGTTTTCTGAAATTTCAATTACAAAAATGATTATTTTCATACAACTCATTTTTATTATTCTTATAATTCTCAATAACAATTTTAAAAAATATTTCTAGCAAAAATATTGGATGAAATTCTTCGGCTCTAAAGCAATAGTTCTAAATAACAATTTAATTCATTTGCAATTCATTTTTTTTTATCTTATATCGTCTTTTATAGATGCTTATATATATACATAGTAATAATAATCTTATACTCTCTTGATTTTTGAAATTTTGGTGATTGGCGATTAACAGATGTGGAATGTATCCTGATTTGGAGATCAAGACCCCAACTGCAGCCATGATCATTGGTGTTGCACCAAAGATGACGTAAGTATCTCATAGCTAGAAAATAAATATCAACCATATACAAATATAGCTTCATGAATATAAATACTAAAATCTATATACCCGAAACTAAAAGAATTGTCTATACATCAGTAATTTATCCACGCCAAACATAATATTGAATATTATATACGAAAATAATAATAATAATTAATTATTGTAGGTATGGCGAGGGATCTGAGATGAGCTATGGAGCAGAAGGAGGGCATGCTTGCAAGTGTGGTGATAGCTGCAGCTGTAACCCATGTAAATGTTAATCAGAATTGAACCCTAATTACCTGAAACAAAGCAGCTGTGGCTTTATTATCAATAAGAATCAATATTTTCTCTTGTAAGTTTTTCAGTTGAATAAGACAGGCCATGAGCTTCTATTAATCTAAGGTGACTTGGATTGTCAGGTGTGTTGTGGGCTATTATTGTCTTTGTGTAGTGGGTGTATCTGTGTCTGCTTTGTCTGTATTGGGGTTTGATGTATGTGTGAAGGAGAATTTGGGTTGTACAAGATGAATGAAATTAAATATAATATAATAGTATATTGCTCCTATATTTGGATTATTACGTCGAAAGGGGGTAATCCAAAATTAAAGTACAGAACATATTCAAGATAACACAAAGCGTTGTGTCCGGAGATGGATAGAGATGTATCGTTATCATGTAAATTATTTTCACCATTCCTAATAATTCAACTGAATGGGGAAGTGCTCATTTTGCCATATCTTGAAAATAAGTTCATTTCTAAAATAATCTCCAAGTCACAACTACTTCTAGTGGCGCCAAATAATGAATTGATAGTATTTTACCTTGCAATATGTCAGGTCAATCATCGTAGTAAAAAGACTACTTCGACCAATAAAAACTCTCTCAAAGCTCGCATAAAAGCATTCATTACTGAAAAGATGGCTCGAGAAGAAGACGGCATACAACAGCGTTTTCACTTGCCTACACACCTCTTATCCAATACATTGCATATATACAACAGCGTTTACACTTGCCTACACATCATAAGTGAAATGTCTTCTTGTGATTATTTGATACATGGTTTTGCGTTTGGTTTGATAAAATTTGATATGTGAAATTGCTTCTTGAGAATTAGTTTGTATTATATGTATGCTTGTAGTGAATTGGTGTGTTAGATACATTATTGTTTTGAGTATCATTTGTCTTCATTGTCTATGTTTTGTGGGAGATTTTTGTGAATTAATAGACTAATATATGTGAACTGTAATATGTAAAATTGCTTGTTATATGAAATTTTGTTAACTGAATTTCATGAAATTGAAATTTATGAAATATCTGATTCTGATATGTGAACTTTGTTGTGTAACTTTATTTGTTATATGTGAATTTAGTGGAATATCTGGTTGTGATATGTGAACTTTGTTTTGTGAATTTATTTGTTCGGTAAGTTATGTGAGTTACATGACTATTATTATATGATAATTTTGTTATTTGAAGTTGGGTGTTATGTGAAATGTGCAAGTACTCTTATTTGATCATTGTATTTACATGTGCACTCTATTTGTAATGAACTTGATAGATATAAGTTTCTTTTGAAAATTGTCCACGTGATTCATAGATTTGTATTGAAATTATTGTGCTTACATAGTGACATTTGGTGCTTAATATCTTATCTCAATTGTAAATGTTGTTTAATATTAGTCAGAAAGCTTACCTATTCTTCCAGTGATACAAGGATGAAGAAATATCAATTGCTTTGGGAAAGGTACTAGCGGCATTTACTATCCAATAGTTAGAGTTTTAGTTGATTCTCGATACATATATCCTTTTATCTCTGGGTAATATGACAATGTCTTGGTCTTGAAGTTCGAGTCACCTAAATTATTCTTTGGTTTTAATATTGGTGTTCGAAGTGTCATTTTGTTAAATTTTAATTTCTATCAACACAAATAATTTATTATCTGTACTTTGGAATCTTATTAATAATATATATAGCTGACTTGGTAAATATAGACATGTATTTATATACATAGGCTCTAAACAGTATTATTATGAATTATTGACTTTTGTAGTGCATTTATTTTCTCTTTATTCAAAACCAATTTAAGAGAATGAAAATTTAGTGGCATGTTACAGGTTAATTTAAATATATATATACATAGGCTCTAAACAGTATTATTATGAATTATTGACTTTTGTAGTGCATTTATTTTCTCTTTATTCAAAACCAATTTAAGAGAATGAAAATTTAGTGGCATGTTACAGGTTAATTTAAATATATATATGCATAACAAGTAAAATACTTAACAATGAATTAATGTGAGTTTGTCCATGATGACCCGTATGGGTATCATCTTTTTGTGTAGTTGAAGTACCAGGTGATATCAATATGATTGGTTGGGTTATTGTCCATTGAATTAAAGGTGGGGGAAATACTAGTCCTATGGCTCTTAGCCATATTTTAATCTACTTATGTTAAATAATTCATGAAAAGACTAATGGATATTTCCATGAAATATTGACGTGGGTTACTCAAATATGTTACATGTAGGTATAAGGTTTGAAGTATGTTTGAGCATTAAACAAGTTAAGCCATATATATAGTTTATATTCCTTGATTCATATATATCATGCGCCAACACCATTCATCAGACACACCACATGTGGGACATATTGTGTACATTTTCTTATATATATAGAGAGAGAATTTTTGAATTCGACTTTCTAACTTTGTAACTGCATAAAAATAAAAAAATAAAAATCTTTATATGGATTTTCTAACTTTGTAACGATAAATATACTTACATATAGCTGCATATCCACACCAAATAGAGCAGGGGAAGTAATCCTCTATTTTAAATTCATAGAAGGTGTTGTGCGGATAACTAATTCTAAACACAAATACACACATAAATTGACACAAGATATTATAGTGGTTCCCCAAAGAATCGGGTACGTTCACTTTGAGAGTTTTTTCAATATATTTGGGTTGAAAACAATGTTGTTCGGGAGGAGGATACAATTGTATCTACTCGACTCAACCTCACACTCTCACTCACAGAAACTCACAAGATTTCTTATACTTTATTTTTACAACTCTAGTGTATATCTCTCGCTCATGTATATCACCTCTCTCACTACTAACATATATCAACCATTCTCTGCCATATATATAGGCAAAAGGAAATGAATCAGACAAACAAACCACTTGCACATGAGTGGATTTTTATCTTTAGCAGCCTTTGATGACTTTGGCAAACCATGCGTGAAGTTGATGTTTGCATGTGGGTGATGTTGATGGTGGTTGGATAGCCCACATAGAGTTGATGGAGAGAGTTGCATGCAACAGTTAATGGTATTACATGCATGTGGTATGGTATTGTCAGAAGGGAAGTAAGGTAAGAAATTATTGTTGTTTTGGTTGCTATATAATTACATAACTCTTAAATTGTTAATCCTCTGTCTTACCTATTCATTCATGAATAATTATTAAGTACTGATTTAGTTGTTGGAGTATGTGATTGTAGGAGGCTACTCGTATTCCAGTTTCTATATAGAAATTGATTATACCTTTGGAACTTGATTTCAATTGTTTATTTGATGTATAAGTATTGATTGTCATGCTTATTGTATTCTTAATTAATAAATGACCAGAGTTGAACCTATGATGGAATTGAGGGTGTTCTCTTTGACTGATGGTAGTCATGTTATTTGATGGAATATTGTATTTTCAAATTTTATGCAAAATTGGTCTAATTGGTGTTAACTTCATGATCCTTGATAGCAGAGGACTAGTTGTAGAGAAACGGTGCTACCTTTTATTCTTATACAAATGTTATTATGTTAACTGTTTATTTGTTCAAGTTATGCTTCTTGTCTATGATTATTTGGTATGAGTGTTACTGTTGCGTTTAGAAGTAGTAGTCTAACTTGCATGGGCTAGAAAATAAAGATGAAAAATAGAATTTAGAAGAAAGAACAGAGAGAAAACACAGTCATCCGAGTCAAGTATGTACTAGAGAATAAACGAGAATGAAAGGGAATAGAATGGAACAAATTGTTACTGGATTTTATTTACACACATCGTTGAGGTAGGGGTTTTTTATATTTTTATTTCGATGTTAATATTCATGATATGATGTTATCTTTTGAGTCTTACAACGTGACTATGCATGAATATAGTTTTTTTCATTTTGTTTAGGTTGTGTGTTAAAGTTACCTATTATTGAAATGGTAACAAAATTATTGCTTGATGTATCTGGTGTTATCTTCATGAGACTTGTAAATGTATATAGATATATGAGAGCTATTTGAGTAAGTGGATCATCCTGGATTAAAATGTAGGGTTCTGATCTTATTTTAATTTGCAAATAGAAAGTAATCGTTAGTTTTGTATGTTGCTTCTAAGTGTTTAATTCTTTCGCTAAACAGGGATTATAAGTGTTGAAATTTTGGGGACAAAATTTCATTTAAGGTGGGTAGAATGTAATAACCGTCAGGGGCGGAGGGAGGGGGGCAGGGGGCATGGCCCCCCGGTATTTTTTTTTTTTAATACAACTTATTAAATTTTGAAATTATAAGTCTACATACGTTGGATATTTCTCACGGGCCCCTCCATGATTTAAGCCTTATACAAAATTTATAAAATGGCCCAAAGTTTATACATGCCCAAATTTAATTGGACACTACTAACAAGTATACATATAATGTTAAGTTTAAATTGGACTTTGTTGGACTACTTATTAAAATTTGAAATTATAAGTATACATAGGTTGGATATTTCTCACGGACCCCTCCATGATTTCAGTTGTATACAAAATTTATAAAATGGCTCAAAGTTTATACATGCCCAAATTTAATTGGACACTACTAACAAGTATACATATAATATTAAGTTTAAATTGGACTTTGTTGGACAACTTGTGACAACCTGTCAACCACTTGCACAAAAAATTTGAAACAAAAGAATATATGCTGAGTCTGTACTACATATCAGAAGTTACCAAGTCTCGTCTGTTTTTGCGAAAAAACAAAACGGAAAGTTATATTATAGATGATTTTTATTCTTTGAAAAATTGTCGAGCTCAACTTTTGTAGCAAATTTTGGCTAATTCTATTTTTTGATAATTCTGATGAATATTGGAATGATTTTGGTGTAAAATATATCGGTGTTATATAGTATCTTTTTGAACAGTTTTTTATTTTTTATTTTTTGTAAGTACTTTGTGAGCAGTTTTGGCCCCCCTATGTTGGAATCCTGGCTCCGCCCCTGATAACCGTAAAATATATGTATATATATTTATATATATACTTATCAAATAAATATTTGAAAATGATTAGAATGGATAAATGAATATTTTTAGGAATTTTGAAATGTAAAATTGAAATTTGAAAAAAGTTTGGTTTAAAGTAAATGATTAGACTCTGTGAGGAGATGTGATATATTAGGCTACTGAAGGGGATGGGGAGAGTTAACTTGGGAGGTCACGATATTTCTATTGTAGCTGAAAGGGTCGATGTAGCACTCAGGAGCTTGTGAGCAAAAGAGTGCACGCTATTCATCTCCAAGCAAGTTAACCTTGCATTATACGTCTATATATAATTATGATTTATGAGTTGTTACAAGAGTATGGAAATATATATTTGTGAACTGTAATTGATTGTAGTACGTTGTTTGTATATGTGTAATCTAATTTTATATATGTGTTGATAATAAACCTAACTTAATTGATTACATATAATTTAATAGAATTTGTTTAGCGGCGATTAAATAGGAAATATATGATTCCGTCATTATTATAGTATATGTGATTTATTTCGTTGTTGAATATAATAGGTTATTGTAGGATGGTTGTATTCACATTGTTGAATACAATAGGACATTGTAGGTTATTGACTAACGTGGTATCATTATTACAGTAGGTTATTATTAGTACATTCTAAACAATAAGTATTTTATCGTTATTAAATATCGTAACAATAGCCGTAATGGTTGTATATATTGTTGCGATAGTGGATGTACAATGCTATACAGTAGTTTATCGCTGATGTAAGTGTAAGTGTAAGTGGTTAACCTAAATCATTATCGTATACTTAGTCGTTTGTGTAAATAATATTTGGGATGTTATTACTACGTGTTGTTAGTTAGGTAATGTGATTATACAATGTGTAAATAATATATGATTAATTTATAAACCATATCTGATTTCTATTTTAATATGACATGATTTATAATAGTGGTTTCGGATTTGGGTTAAGGGTCTCGTGGGTAATGAATACAATTAAGTTATAATCGATATGTTTACGTGAATAATTGGATTAGGAAATGTTTTTTATTTAAACCTAATATATTCAAAAAGAGTATATATATAGCATGAAACGATAAAATTATTGGTTGTACCATTTGTAAACAATAGGTTACAGGAGAAGATTAATGAATGGTGTTGTTAACACGATATCAATCAATATTAATGTGTTATTTGTATCATTGTGAAAAGTATGTTATAGGAAAACATTAGTATATTAATTATCTGCAACTTATGTGAACAGTAGTTTAAATGTATTCATTTCTACGCTCTCTAAATTACGTGTTAGTTGATATTAGGTCATACGTGCATATTGTGGTTACTGTGTATTATGTAGGTGAATATTCTGGAGTATATATTAGAACGTTTTATGATTGTTTCTTATTTAAATTTAGCAGTTAATAAATACTAATGGTATGCGTATATTTATAGGGTGAAATGGGTGAAAATTTAAGGAACCAATATTGTTTATAAGGATTTAAAGTAATCTTATATATCACTTTTAGAATATTTATCTTATTGGAAAGTAATTGTGAAAACTGTGGAGTATTCTAAACTTGTTTTGGTAAGACTCTTTCAATATATATATATTATTTATTCATTTATTTGTTTACTGTGAGATGATACAGTATATGCTATTGGAGTTTGTGATAGTGCGATGTGAATGTCTGGTGTCAGTCTGAGACTAACTTTGAAGTAGATTGTTAGGCATGGTCCGGGACCTGCCTTTGAGGAGTGCACTACCTGTTATTATGGCCATTGGGCTTAATGTGCCCTTATGTGGACGTGGTCCTGGACCATCTGGGTATTTAGACGTCTACCCAGCCACTTGTGTGTTAATGATAGTCAAGGATTATTCGTTGCACACCGTATCGTTGAAGGAGGGGAGCCTGGGGCTCAAGTGAGATCAGTTGACGATGTTTGTTCTTTAAATAAATTATTTGAGTAACTCATGAATTCTAATTGGTATTATATTTTGTAACATGCTTGAATCCTTTTTATATACGGATATATAACGTCGGGTTAACTTGCTGAACAATTATTGTGTTTGACTTTTCTTGCTGAGCTTCTGAGCTCACCCTATTATTATTTCAGGTACATGTTGATTAGCTTGTGGTGAGGACACTCGAAGGTCGTCAGATTTTGTGCTTATTATCAAGGATTTATTTTTGTTCCTTGTTTGAGAAAACTGTAATAAGCTCACATGTAATTGATTGTTAGTGAGTAGTTTGATATAATAATGATTTTATAAAAATTTTAGTTGTTATTGAAGACACTTTGGTTTAATACCATTAGTGTTAAGTGTCGGACTAAAGTTATGTAGTTCATGCCCGATAATTTTTAGTGGTGGAAAATATTTATTTTGTTGTGATTTTTGGGGTGTGACAGCTAGCTCGGAAAATGGCACATGCCAGACCAGCCATTGAACCTTTCCTTTTTGTGAAATTGGAGGATTGCCTCCCTGATGAACCAAAATGCAACGAGGAGGCCATCCTCTCCTTCTATCATCGCGAGCTTTTGTTCGATCTAGTCAATGAGGTTTTGATTCAGATATTCAATAAATCATTTAGTTACTACCCGAGCGCATTGTCCTTCAGTTGTCACATTCGTCCAATGCCTCTGGCAACCCGTGTTTTCGAGGAGGTTTGGACCACTATTAGCAGGACCCTGAGGTTGAGGTTGGAGCTAGAGCAGCCACTGGATTTTTTCGTAGCTCAAGATTTGGCGAATGGTGATAATTGGATGAACCTACAATCAGAAACCGAGTGTGTGGCGCTTGAACTCGAGGAGTTAATTTTTGATGAACATTTAGAAGAAATTATGTGCTCTTAAGATTGTTAAGAATAGTTAAGCCAATAATGTGCATGAAGTTCCCCCCAGGTTTTTTTTTTTTTTTTTTTTTACTACTACTTATTAAAATTTGAAATTATAAGTCTACATAGGTTGGATATTTCTCACGGGCCCCTCCATGATTTAAGCCTTATACAAAATTTATAAAATGGCCCAAAGTTTATACATGCCCAAATTTAATTGGACACTACTAACAAGTATACATATAATGTTAAGTTTAAATTGGACTTTGTTGGACTACTTATTAAAATTTGAAATTATAAGTATACATAGGTTGGATATTTCTCACGGACCCCTCCATGATTTCAGTTGTATACAAAATTTATAAAATGGCCCAAAGTTTATACATGCCCAAATTTAATTGGACACTACTAACAAGTATACATATAATATTAAGTTTAAATTGGACTTTGTTGGACAACTTGTGACAACCTGTCAACCACTTGCACAAAAAATTTGAAACAAAAGAATATATGCTGAGTCTGTACTACATATCAGAAGTTACCAAGTCTCGTCTGTTTTTGCGAAAAAACAAAACGGAAAGTTATATTATAGATGATTTTTATTCTTTGAAAAATTGTCGAGCTCAACTTTTGTAGCAAATTTTGGCTAATTCTAATTTTTGATAATTCTGATGAATATTGGAATGATTTTGGTGTAAAATATATCGGTGTTATATAGTATCTTTTTGAACAGTTTTTTATTTTTTATTTTTTGTAAGTACTTTGTGAGCAGTTTTGGCCCCCCTATGTTGGAATCCTAGCTCCGCCCCTGATTGTATATAATTAGTATTTTCATTTACAGAAGTAGGAAATCTACTAGTGTTTGAACAATAGTTATAGGTGAAAGTTGGAACTAAAGAGTCAGTTCCATAGTTGTGGATTTTTTTTCTTTGATAGGTAATAGGCGTGGGTTTAAATTTTCTTTGTAAAGAAAGTTGTGTAATGTTGATAGCTTGATCAATATATATGAGATTTAATTTCTAGTTTGATGTGTTTAAACTGAGATAATTGAACAATGTAGAATGGTTATACAAATAGTTTCTGCATGAATATACTAATTTTGATTAATGATATATGTATCTTGTGATTGGATTTATGGCTGTATACTTGAAACATCTCAATAAATGCTCCTTTGCATGAGTAAATTAAATTGTTGGAATCATATAGTTAGGAAGAATCTTATTGTTTGTTTAATAATGAAATGCTACAAAAAGTGAAGGTACAACTTCCGAATTTATATTCTTTAGCATACAAGAAGTTGAACTAAGATAATTACAGAAATAGCCCACATTTTTAGGTCTCCTATCCTGTAAGGGACCCAAAATTAGATGGGACTCAGAAGTTTGCTATTTGGGCTGGGCCAAGATTACTTCAATGGAACTAAAGTTCATTTTTCTTTTTGTGGTATTTTAATGGTAAGAGCAACCCAGGATTTTAGGATTTCTATCCTACAGTTGCATATAGTGGATGGGCCATTGGACCCAGTGGTGTTTCACTGTTTTGTTTGGACTGGTCCAAGATTACTTTTCTTCACATTTTATTTTTTGGGTTATATTTGAAAAATAAATTTCACTATACCCTCTTAAGGAGATTGGTCCAACCAGGCACCGACCTGTCTTAGGATCAGTGGGGGCCTTCAATTTAGAAGAATAATTATTATACTCCTGCTGAAATTTTATTAAAAAATCCTAAAAATCCACTGAATTAGAATAATAACAATTTTGGCTCCCACTCAACTATATGTTTAGATATGTGCCTAGGTCCAACCCTCAACTTTTGGCTTTAATATGAAATACTACCACACAATGTTAGTGTTTTTTGCTATCACTTAGGTGCAATGATATATCCTTCCTCCCAATTAAGGAAAGTAAGGGGTTCGAGTCTTTTAGGAAACATTGTGGGTTTATGTGAGTTTTTTACCATTAAAAAAAATTGATGAATTGAAAGAAAAGTTGACAATTTTTAAAACTTTATTTATAATATCTTGAAAACATAGACAAAAGCAAAAAGATGAAAGCACACTTGAAGAGAATGGTTCTTTTTTTTCCTTGTCATCAAAACAATCCTCACATTAGGAGGATAGAAGCCATTAAGGACCCACAATACTATACATGTAATAATAATAGTGATATATAGCAATTATATAGTAGGGATATGAATTGTCTTAAAGCAAAACGGATGAAGGGGAAGAAAAGGTGGTGGTGGTGACTTTTAAAATGTGTTGATTAAAGTGAGGAATCTTAGAACAAATGGCCAAGACCATTCTTTTGGCATTTTAAAAAAATAACACATTTTAAAGTAATCCCATTTAATTAATGGAGAATCCCATCATCTTATCTAAATCACTTTGATTATATTTCATTATGTTAATGTCTCTCTCTATCTCATTTTCAAACACAATGCAATAATTATATTGCATCAATCATTAAAAAAAATGTTGTGTAACGTGATGTTCAAGAGAAATTTGTAGAGATATTATTTAAAATCACATTTTCATTCAATAATCAGGTGATTGTTTAACTCTTTCCGATAAGTTTCGTGAAGAAGGAGCCAAAAATATCCTAATTGTCAAACAAATCTTTAGTAGTCGTCATCATCTGATAAATGAAAATATTTTGGCCGGTCGATTTAGACACCATTCATAATATTTTAATAGATTGAGCCAAATTGGCTATTTATCTAATAGTAAATGTTGTCAATTGAAGTATTTATATACATTTCTCCAAATATATATATATATATATGCGTGTGTGGAGTAGTCATTGACACTTTCAAACTTAATTCTCTTCAAGGCACCCAGATGAGAATGTCAAAATTGATAGTCCTCTTTGCAGCAGTATGCTTCTTTCCTTTGTGGGTCTGTGTGGTGTTCTTTGGAGGGAATGAACACGTGTGATGTTTTTTTTTTTTCTTTTTCCCGGTAAATAAACATGTGTCATGTTGCTCTGCTTGTTTGATAAAAAAAAATTGATAATAATTCTATGGGTATAATAATTTTTAAATACATAAATGAAATTCTCAAAAAATTAAAAGGCCATTTGTGAAACACCTGAGTGAAATATAAAAGTCTCAGAAAAAATGATAAAAATATAAAAGTATACCCCAAAACACAAAGATGACCTTTAAAAAAAACACGCAAAGATCAATACATGACTTGTAAAATATTTTGTCAAAAAGATATTTAATACCCAAAAAACATTATTCTTTTTATTTGCACTATATTAAAATTTAATATTGAATATACTTTTGGAGACATTCGAACTACTTAAAATAATATAAAAAGTAACGAATCGGGAAATTGTTGATAACCTTTTATCAAAAGGAAAAATTCTTCACACTGACTTAATTTTGGTATTGAATTTTTCCTAAAAATGTAACAGTTTAAGATAATTTGCAATTTATAACAGCTCAGAGGATTTTTTTTTTCTTTCAATTTAACCTAATTTATTTGAAACCCCTTTTCAAAATGTTTTATATATGCTTTTATCAAAATTTCTTAAATGATTCATGTTATTTATCTCTTATCTACCAGAGGATTCCATTTCCATGCACTAGTGGTGCATGGTAAAGGTTGGGATCCACTATTCTCTCAATCTTAAAAATGAAAAGAGCAGTTAAGAAAATACATTGATACAATTAATTTGCCGCGAGATTCACATTTTTTTATGGTGATACTGTGATAATCATTACTAGTTTTTTTTTTTTTGCTATTTAATCTTGTTGTCCATTATATTAAATCCTTATATGAAAAAAGAACACAAAAAAATGCACTCATGGGTACATGGTTGAAAATAAGAGGCATAAATATATATATATATATATATATTCACATTGTTACATGAAGGAAATCATGATTCACGGTATCGGTTTAAGTTGCAATTTCAATAAAACGAATTTAGATAATATTTATATTAAATAATAATATCAATATTTTTCATATTTTTCAAAATCATTACAAATCGAACGGAACCATTACCGTCAACCATGGAGTAAATTTGATAGTGCGGTCGTGGGATTCTCCTTTCAATAGAACAATCAATTATTTCAAATATATATATATATGAAAAATAGTAATGCGGGCCTAGGATTTGAACACGTGTACGGTGGAATGGGCAATACTTCTTTCAATCCTGCATTATAAATAGGAGTGAGGTCTCTACCATTGAAACTCGTACCAAGTTTCCACTGAATTCAATCATTTTCCATTACTAATTATCTTTCTTAATCTCTAGCAAAATGTCTTGCTGCGGAGGAAACTGTGGTTGTGGATCTGGCTGCAAGTGTGGCAGTGGTTGTGGAGGGTACAATTTCTCTTTCATTTATCCTAAACTAACACCAATTTTTTAAAAAAATTTATTTCTAATTTAATTTTTAGTTTTTGTAATAAAATTAACTATTTTACATGCCACAGTAAAATTGAGTTATACCTCTAACTTGTTTGACATGACACTTTTTTATTATAAAAATGAGGTCAACATATAGAAGATATGAGTTTTTTTTTTGTTTTTTCTTATAGATTTTGTTTGGATTATTTTTTCAAAAACTGTAAAGAGTTTTTGATTTTGAGAAGATGGATTACACTAATTTTTACCAAAATGACTTTTTTTTTGTATAAAAGTACAAGCCGAAACTCTACTATTATTCATGTGTGCTTTATCTAATGATTATGAACGGAATTGCAATTTTTTTTCATACTTAACATCAATAATCGCAACTTATGTCACACCAAATTAGGATATTGGACTTGGATAGAACGTTCCAACACTGCAATATGCATATATGGGATATGGAAGTTGACATGTCTCAATTCCACAAAACAATGGCATAAACTGTGTCCCACCCCGTATATGCTAGCTTATACTTTGTACATTATATATATACACTGTGTATATCTTAACTTTTTTTCTTTTTTTCAATTGGTTGATCGGCAGATGCGGAATGTATCCTGATTTGGAGACCAAAACTGCAACTGCAACCACCATTGTTGGTGTTGCACCAAAGAAGACGTAAGCATCTCGCGAAAAAATTCATTTATGCAAATAAAATCTCTAAGTTTGGGTTAATTTTACCCAGATCAACGTATTTAACATAGATATTCTCTATTTGCAAAGCGTTGCAATTACACTTCCTGTAGGCATAAATTGACTTTAGCACCCTAAATTATTTTAATTTTCATGTGAAATATCTAATAATTTAATTTCAATTTCGTGAATTTGATACTAATTATAATTGATTTGTGTTAACAGTTATGATGAGGGGTCTGAGATGAGCTATGGAGCAGAAGGAGGACATGCCTGCAAGTGTGGTGATAGCTGCAGCTGTAACCCATGCAAATGTTAATGAGCTCAATCAAAGCAACTGTGGTTTAATTAATTTGAATAAGAGAAGCAATGAGAAATCAATTAATGTCGTCTTGTAAGCTTCTAATAGAATAATATAGCCGTGGGATGTTGCTTTTGTGGGTATGGGGAGTTTTATGCATGTGTGAAGGAGAAGTTATATTGCATGAGATGAATGAAATCAATATATAGCTACTTGTATTTTCATGGAATACAAATATCTCTCTTGTATTTTGGATTTGATGAAAATGTAATTTCATCAAAAACAACAAAAACTAGTGCAAGCATATAATAACGTATTCGAAATTGTAACCAAGCATCGCCTATTGGTTCTATACCTGATTCATAACTAGAAAGTTTATATGGTCCTTTGCTAATCGGAACTAGTAAGTAATAAGTCTCCAAAAACATATTACGGTGTGAGTTTAAATGGACACGAGGACAACAAAATATTAACGTAACTAAATATTTATGTTGATAGAAGTCTTCTTGGTCTCAAATCGATCCAAAACCATCCTTAATTATGTCAAAGCGAGACACAAGAAGAATATGTCAAAAAAAAATATAAAATAATTATAATAACATATACATGGCGTGGTTGTAAGTCGTACCCAAAGACTGTCAAAATCGGGAGTCTAGGTAGAATCGTTTTGGGATCCATAAAATCGGAATCGTAGAATTGTAAAATTCTATAGTAGAATCGTACAAAACTGTAAAATTTTACCAGTTAGAATCGGGATTCTAACAACTATGGTCGTACCGGTGCTGTTTTTCTTGTGATGAATGAAAATACTTGTCTTATGATTTTTATATTGTGATTTTACCCTTTTAGACTTTAAAATTCGATAAAGCATCTTGTTTTCTTTTTTTCCCTTCTAAAAAAAGGCAATTCAATCCCGTCATATTGGATACCACGACAACATTTTTAACAGAATATCCATTCTCAATCTTAAATCCTTATTAGAGTATCCATTTTTCTTGAATACGGGATCTTCTTCTTGAATAAAAAATGTTATGAATTAATCTATTTTTCTTATTAGTAATTAAGTCACCTAATATTACACATTCAACAATAACAAAAAAAAAAAAAATAACTTATATACGAAATACCAGTGTTGGGTAGTCTTGAATATTTCTCACACCAAAAGCTAGCTCAAATGGTGAGGTTTTCCCTCACACTTATATACTGACCACCAACCCCTTCCACAACCGATGTGGGACCAAAAATAATAATAATAATACAAATAACTAAGCAGAATCGGAATTCGTAGAATCTAGATAGAATTGTTTTGGAGTCCGTAAAATTGAAATCGTAAAATCGGAAGTAGAATCGTAAGATTCTAGCAATTTGTATTAATTTTTTTAAAAAAATATTAATAATTAAATATTTAATTTAAAAATCTAAATCATATTAAATTTTCAAAATTTTCTGATACATTGTCCATTTAAATATTTTCTCATAAATCTAGGTCATATATTGAGATATTGGACTAAATCATAAAGTTTTAGGACATTTCATATGAATGGCAAAACCGTTAAATTATTATAAAATCGTAATAAAATCGTACAAAATCGTAGAAAAATCTTAAAATTTTACCAGGTAAAATTAGGATTATGACAATCTCGCAAATAACTCCCAAAGAACCACAAGGATTACACAACTCATTTTTTCAAAAAAATAACATAAAATATAACACTCCCAACCCTCAATACTCTCTGTTTTCACTTGATAAATCTTGTCTATTCTTTTCTCATACCTCTTCTCTAAGCTATTTCTCACACTCTTTTTCCCATAGATTTTCGTCGCATTTTAATAGTAAGGTTGAGAGTTTGGGCATCAGTAAAGGCATGCTTAGATTTAAAGACCTTTCCTTGCTTTGAATTTTGTTTAAAGCAAGATGGAATGGGATGAAATATTATGGGAGCTTCCCTTATATATATGTTAATCAAAGATATATATATGACGATGCAAGCGAAGAATAAAGAGCAAGTCACGAACTCTCAAAAGAATCCAAGAAATTAATTATATGAAAATTTCATCATACGATCTTTCTCTGAAAATATTATTGTAGCCCATATAAACCATGTTGGTTTAACATGATGCAGAGAAATTTAATTTTAAGACAATTTTTTTTCATTCAAGTGTCCATTGACAATGCAAGTGAGGAGAATAGATACGCACCCATTATTTACAAGTAGCTAGCCACAAACTCTATGGTGAACACATAGACAGGCAGGCCCCTATTGAAACATATTTTACCTAAATTACCCTTAAATCTAAGGTTTTTACAATAATGCCCCACTAGATTTTGTAACCAATATCCTAAAACTCCACTGAAACTTTAATATTACAATTATACCCCACTAACTTGAATTTCTAGTTCAGGCACAGACATAGAAAAAATAGTTCCTCTATTATTCACATTCAAAACAACCTCCATACCAATAAGGAAAAAGGCCATTACCTTTTTTTTTGGAAAAAAGATTGACCTATCTGTTAAATGAATATTGTTTAGTTTGACATATATATCTTTTTGTAATTTCAAAACATGTTTGCATGTCATGACTAGGGCTGCACAGAAGAATTGCGGAACCGGAATCGAACCGAACAGCAGGTTCAGTTATTAGGAATTCCGATTCCCATTTTTGGAGAACCGATTTTTTCAATTCGATTTCAGTTCTTGGGTTTGGCTCTCAAGAACCCAAAAATTGAACCGAACCAAACCGATATCGGAACCAGGAATCTATATATAATATATATATAGACATAGTATTAGACCAATAGACGGTTGGAGGCATTGTTGCTTGCTTCAGACCATCCACTTTCTCATGGTTTGTGGAAAGAGGCCCAGCTTCATACAGTTTGTCACTTGGGTTCATCATGCTTGCAATGGGTCTCACTTTGGAGCTCAAAGACTTGTTCAATTTGTTCCTGCAAAGGCCTCTTGCTGTGAGTTCTTACAATAGCCCCCATTACAATCTAATTCGTTTCATGTGTGTTGTGTTTTAGGCATTTTTGTGATATGGGTCTGTTGTGATTTCGGAAGTGAGTGTTTTTTTAGTTGATTATGAGAAAATTTCCAACAATTTAGCCTGTTTAATAGAGAATTTTTAACAATTCATGTTGATAGGCATTGCCCATTGGTGACAATGACATTCAAAACATGTTTTTTAAAGTAAATTTTTCTTTTTTAAAGCACTAGGATCCGGAACCGAACCGAAATTCCGGTTCCAGTTTGGTTCGGTCATTTACCCCCTACAGTTCGGTACCGGTTTCATACTTAAATGAACCGAAAATTTTGGTTCGGTTCCGGTTCCTACAAAAACCGGTACCGAACCGTACCGTGTGCAGCCCTAGTCATGACCTATCCATCAAATGAATATTGTTTAGTTTGACATATATATATATATATATATATATATATATATATATATATATATATATATATATTTGTAATTTCAAAACATGTTTGCATTTATATAACCTTTTTAACGATCATATTAGACTCTCTCTGTAACACCCCGCTCCAACACTTGGTATAATATTGTCTGTTCTGGGCCCAACCCGCACGGTTTTGCTATTGGGCTCCTCCCAAAAGGCCTCATACCAATTGAAGACAACACTGTACATATAAGCACATCCCCAGACCTCTACCCGAGCGATGTGGGACATCACAATCACCCCCTTGGGACCCAGCGTCCTCGATGGCGACCCACGGGTGATGTGCATGCTCCCACACTTAATTCCGGCCGGGCTCTGGCTCTGATATCAATTGTAACACCCTGCTCCAACACTTGGTATGATATTGTCCGCTCTGGGCCCAGCCCCCACGGTTTTGCTCTTGGGCTCCTCCCAAAAGGCCTCATACCAATTGGAGACAACAAATGCACATATAAGCACATCTCCAGAATTCTACTCGGGCGATGTGGGACATCACAATCAGCCCCCCTTGAGACCCAACGTCCTCGCTGGTGACCCACGGATGATGTGGATGCTCCCACACTTAAATTCGGTTGGGCTCTGGCTTTGATACCAATTGTAACACCCCGCTCCAACACTTGGTATAATATTATCCGCTCTGGGCCCAGCCCGCACGGTTTTGCTCTTGGGCTCCTCCTAAAAGGCCTCATACCAATTGAAGACAACACTGCATATATAAGCATATCCCCAGACCTCTACCTGAGCGATGTGGGACATGGGTTCCTCCCAAAAGGTCTCATACCAATTGGAGACAACACTGCACATATAAACACATCCCCAGACCTCTACCCGGGCGATGTGTGACATCCCAATATGAGGCCTTTTGGGAGGAGCCCAAGAGAAAAACCGTGCGGGCTGGGTACAGAGCGGACAATATCATACCAAGTGTTGAAACGGGGTGTTACAATTGGTATCAGAGCCAGAGCCAGACCGGAATTAAGTGTGGGAGCATTCACATCACCCGTGGGTCACCAACGAGGATGCTGGATCCTAAGATGGGGTGATTGTGATGTCCTACATCGCCCGAGTAGAGGTCTGGGGATGTGTTTATATGTGCAATGTTGTCTTCAATTGGTATGAGGCCTTTTGGGAGAAGCCCAAGAACAAAACCGTGCTGGCTGGACACAGAGCGGACAATATCATACCAAGTGTTGGAGTGGGGTGTTACAATTGTTCTGAAATATTAACAATGTTGGGTCAGACCCACGAACAAAGTAGATACTACATGATCCCAAACAGAGTACCAATAATTCCATCATCTACCCAACTAAAAATAAGGATAATACTATAATTTCTATAACTTTAAATACCACTCCTAAATAAATATCCTCCAAATAAAATAAATAAAAATAAACAAATAAATAACACATAAACAAATAAAGTGCAACCACAAGGCATAAAACAAAACAAATAAAGTGCAACCAAAATTAAATCACATGTCAATAGGCAACTTAACCATGTCTTACCATAACCATGTACCCGATAATTTATCCATGACTAGTCGACTATGGTACAGATGAAACTGACTTATTAGTCAGTTCATCGTGGTTTATTTCATTCATCAATAAAGTAATAATATTAAACAAATAAACATTATTAAATTATGTCTCATTGAGATAAATTATTAATTCCCTCACCTTTTATAATACATCCTAGCATTTCCCTTTTATCCTAATTATTTAATAATTAATACCATTTAAGAAACCTCTTATCTGAAACATACCTAGAACTAAAATATTCGCTATGGAAATAATAATGGGTGACCAACATGTACATATATCCAAATATATATATATATACATATATTAATTTATACCAATCCAGTAAAAACATGTATATAAGTAGAAAAAAATTGAACGTTATTTATAAGAATCATACAAATATATAACGTACATGAAAAGGAAACAAACATTAAATGTATATACAAATCTACATGTTTATACATGCACATGATTAAATAGTAATAAAATAAAATCGAATTTCTTTATACATGCACTGACCCCAATGTGTTGCCACCTGCGTCACACGAACATTAAAGGGGTTCTCAAGGACATTAAATGGGTTCATGCTAACCATTATATAAATATACAATTACAGTGGCACTACAACTATTGAACTACATGTAATTCATTGGGTTTTCAATTAGTGGTGGCCCTCACTAATCAACAAATTATGAAGTTTCCTACTAATAAAGCATCCATGATCCAATTTCTACATGATCTGATTCATTTCATAACCCCTTAGTGGTGACGTGTACAGTGGTTGTGTACAAATTTATATGTCCAGATTCTAACTCCTTTTACCCTCAAGGCAAACACACATATATAAATATATGTATATATATAAGTAAAATCCTTACTGGTATATATATAATTCCAAAAATCCGAATATAACTTATGTATAAATACAAATAGTCAGATATACAATATATATAGATGATTAGAATTATGAGTTCAAAGAGGAAGAGAAAAACATTCTACTTGCCTGATTTAAGAACCAAATCATACGCAATTGTAGATTGATCGTTGTTTCCCCTCCTCTTTCACGCAACTATCTCTCTATAGAATTGGGTGATTGTGATGTCCCACATCGTTCGGGTAGAGGTCTGGGGATGTGCTTATATGTGCAGTATTGTCTTCAATTGGTATGAGGCATTTTGAGAGGAGCCCAAGAGCAAAACTGTGCGGGTTGGGTCCAGAGCCCTAGAGCAAAATCGTGCGGGTTGGGCCCAAAGTGGACAATATTATACCAAGTATTGGAGCAGGGTGTTACACTTTCTCTCGCACACACACGCGTTATATACCATACCACACAGACATGAAACCTGTTTGGTTTGCATATCTAAAACAATTTTATGTTTTTGGAATACTAAAAACTTAAAAAGTGTACAAAAAGTCTGCTTGAATCATTTTTTTATAACAATTTTCATAAAATTTAGTTATAAAAATTCATTTTTTAGAAAACTTATTTTATTATTCTCAGAAAATTATTTTCTGTTCTTAGAATTTTAATTGCTAAAGAAAAACGAATGAAGGGGAAGAAAAGGTAGTGTTGGTGACTTTGGAAATGTGTTGATTAAAAAGATAATAATACAAGTGAGGAATCAAGAGCTGATAGATGGATTTCGGACAAAATTAATTCAAATGTAATTTCTTCCTCATCGATTGAGGTTTATCGTGTCATTGATCTTATAGACCAAGAAAGTAAGTGTTGGAATGTAAATCTACTACAACATTTTTTCCTAATGAAGGATATTAAACGTATTATAAAGATTCCTATTAGTTGGAAGGGAGTCATGGACAAGCAGTGTTGACTTTTCTCAAGCAACAATATTTTTTCGGTAAAGTCAGCTTATAAGTTGTGCTTAGTATGAATAGACGGGAAATGATGACTCAACATTTAAAGAAAGCAGAAGGCAGTGGTTAGGGCTGTAAATGAACTGAGTCATTTATGAGCAGGCTCGGGCTCGACTCGTGCTCGTTCGTTTAGTAAACGAACCGAGCCTAGCACAATTTTTTAGGTTCGTGAACATGTTCGTCTAAGTTAAATAGTAAAATTATCTCATATTTGACAAAAGAAAGTTTTCAAATTGAACAAATTATGAAGATTCTTGTGAAAAGATTATATGAATTATGCGGCCATAAGATAAAAGTCATTCGTAAAAAATTATACTAGTGGAAATATGTTAAAAACGAACATGCAACAATTCAATCCAGATAACTATTGGCAAGAGCATTATATGTTGCAACTGAAACGAGTTTTTCATGAGTAAGCTCGTGCTCGACTCGTTAAATCTGAATTTCGGCTCGGGCTCGTTCATTAAGCAAATGAGCTGAACTTGAACACATTTTCTAGGTTCGTTTAGTAAATGAACCAAGCTGGAACATTCTAAAGTTTGACTTGGCTCGACTAGTTTGCAGCCCTGACAGTGGTAATAAGATTAAAGAATGTCTATGGAGCGAGATCTGGAAATAAAAAGTTGGCAAAAAAATAAAACATTTTTTTGTGGAGATGTATTCACGGAAAAGTTGTGGGTTTGGATTACTTGTTTAAAAGGAAAATTACTCTAAGGTATGTGGTTTAGAGCTGGAAACTCTCACACATATGTTATGTAGTTGTCCTTGTTCGGCTCGAGTTTGGAAGATATTCGTTCTTCGGGTGGATTGGCTATTATATTTGGTATTTTTGGTGGGCAAAACAACTAGAGCTTTGAATTCAGTTGACAAACTCATGGATATGAAAGGTTTAGCTGCGTATATTTGTTGGCAAATTTGAAAGACTTGTAATGCATGGGTATTTGAAGGCAAGTGGTGGAAGAAGTCCAACATTGCGTCAAATGATGCATTATTATGTTGGGAATTCAGATATGCCTATGTATTTTCAGATATCACTTCACTTGAGGTCAGAGATAGTATTTCTACAATGAAGAGAATGCAGTGTAGATGATCACCTCCTCATGAAGGTTGGGTTAAAATTAATTCAGATGCATCATATTCAAAGTCTAATAAAGAAGTAGGTGACGGGATTGTGGTTCGAGATCATTCGGGACGAGTTTTAAGGTTGTCCAATGTTATTTTTTGAATGTGTTAGGTGTTGATGTGACTGAAGCTTTGGTTCTCCGAAAAGTTGTTTGTTTGATTGCTGATTGGAGATTTGAAAGAGTAATATTTGAATCGAATACAGAAGCTCTAGTAAAGTGAGTGAATGAGATTATATCATCTCCATTCCTTCTAGCTACTATAATAAATGATATTAGTATCTTGTTGTCTTCTCTTGAGGAATTTAAGGTACAATTCACTTAGAGGAAAACTAATTCAGTTTGAGATGGCAAGCTTGGCTTTACGGCAAAAACACAAAAAGATGATTTTGAAAGTGGCATTCCTGATCCATAATATTGTTGCTTTGGTTGATGCTGATAAAGTGCATAATTGTACTACATTTTGAAAAAAAAAGTGAGGAATCAAGAGCAAATGAGCAAGACCATTCTTTTCGCATAAAATAAAATAAAAACCACAAATAAAGTAATCGCATTATATGGGGAATCCCATCAGCACATCAATTCTAAACCACTTTGATTATATTATATTATACTTATATATATAGATATCATTTTCAAACATAATGACACGATCGTATCAAATTAATATAAATAATGTTGCTGTAACTGATATTCGAGAGGCACTTGTTAAAAATTTCATATATAATTTGTTTTTTTCATTTTCAATGAGTCTTTCCAAAGTTTTATCAAGAAAGGAGCCAAAACTTCCTTGTCATATTTCTTAATTTTGCTTGCAATAAATTAATAGTCATTAAACAAGAGGAATCTCTTGGTGAATCCACTCTCTAAAAGGTTACTTATCTACTAAAATAGAAGATATTCGATAATTGTATCATCAATATTATTTTTAAAAAGATTTAAACTATATTTGGTGCATGTTTATTCCAATAAAATAAAATAAAATAAATATCTTTCTAACCTCACTAAAATGCTTCATATGGTATTTTTTCAAAGAAAGTGATAATTCGATGTGACTTTGAATTTAAATTTAATTGATGACGTGTACTTATATTTTCACATAGCTGAAAACAACAATATGTTAATAAAAACATTTTTTAAATCATCTCTGGTTCCTAAGTCCCTTTTAGAACATAGTTATATTTTTAGTACTGTTAAAAGTTGCCTTCAGGTCGATATTTACAAAGAAACGTGTTTTGAAGACATACATCAATATATAGGGTATGAGTCACATCTTGGTCATTTTTAGGATTAGATTATACTAATCTTTTTTAAACTTGAACAAAGTTTAGAGGGGTGGAGCATTTGAGATTCAATATAATAATATTCTTTAATTTTATTTATGAGATAGCAGATGATAAGATTTAATGGGAAAAGTCAATTACAAATGTAATATATATTTTCAAAGTTTTTAGTTATTTGAGTACATATAAGGTCTTGAGACGACTTAGAAAATTCTTCTAATTGTTTCATATACTTTTATTAAAAAGGTAAAAATAATAATACTTAATAAGTTATTTAATTATATATCTCTCTCAAGAAATCATCCATCTATAAGGAAGTGCTAGATTTGTTCATATAAAAAGAACTTTGGAAAAAATAAATGTGTGTATATATATCAAACTGAAAATGAAAGGTATTAAAATCTTTTTAAAAAGGAATCGACATTAGCTCCTTTAAAAATATATAGAATAAATTAAAATATAATTTAAATAAATAGAATAAATTGATGAATTTCATTAATATAATTGAAAATGATAATTTATTAATAACATCAATAAGCTTGAATATGACAAAATATACACTGCGACTCATCCGATCATGTTTGTTTTTGCTAAAATAATTTAATGTTTGAATTCGCAAAATTGATGTGAACCAATTCAGCTTACCGCGGTTTGATTTGATTTAAATTAATTAAACAAATAAACTGAATTGGATCCAAAAATTAAGAATATAATATTTATAAATCAGTCATAAAATATCTTCAATTCCGTTCAATATAATCCATAGACACCCCTCCCATATCATTATCTAAAGAGAGTCATATTAATGATGATGGAGCCCACATCCCCCCCCCCCCCCCCCCCTCTCTCTCTACAAAGGCTAATTGGACTTTTCATAGCATAAACTCGTGAAAAAACAATGTTTAGCAATATAACACGTGTACGGTGGGATGAGCCAACTTCCATCCTCAACTCCATTATATATAGAAGTGAGGTCTCTTAAAAAAATAAATCATCATAGAGAGCCTTTGGTTAATCCAATTTCACCTAATTAAATCAATCCTTTCTTTCTTAATCTCTAGAAACATGTCTGGCTGTGGATCCGGTAGCTGTAGCTGTGGCTCTGACTGCAAGTGTGGCAGCGGTTGCAAGTATATATGTTCTCAACCCTCCTCTCTACCAACAACTAATATATATATGTATATATATTATATACACTGTCATTAATAAAATAGTTCATTCTAACTATAGCGGGAAAAAACGAAGAATTTCTTGTGTTTAGAAGAGTTACTTAGCACTTGTTTGTATTTGTTTGATTTAGTTTTCTGAAATTTCAGTTACAAAATAATTGTTTTCATACCATTCATTTTTATTATTCTTATAATTCTCAGGAACAAATTTTAAAAATATTTCTCACGCTAGCTGAAGAAATTTTTATCCATTTGAAAAATATTGGATGAAATTCTTCGGCTCTAAAGCAATAGTTCTAAATAACAATTTAATTCATTTGCAATTCATTTTTACTCTTATATCGTCTTTTATAGATGCTTATATATATCCATAGTAATAATAATCTTATACTCTTGATTTTTGAAATTTTGGTGATTGGCGATTAACAGATGTGGAATGTATCCTGATTTGGAGATCAAGACCCCAACTGCAGCCATGATCATTGGTGTTGCACCAAAGATGACGTAAGTATCTCATAGCTAGAAAATAAATATCAACCATATACAAATATAGCTTCATGAATATAAATACTAAAATCTATATACCCGAAACTAAAAGAATTGTTTATACATCAGTAATTTATCCACGCCAAACATAATATTGAATATTTTATACGAATAATAATAATAATAATTAATTATTGTAGGTATGGCGAGGGATCTGAGATGAGCTATGGAGCAGAAGGAGGGCATGCCTGCAAGTGTGGTGATAGCTGCAGCTGTAACCCATGTAAATGTTGATCAGAATTGAACCCTAATTACCTGAAACAAAGCAGCTGTGGCTTTATTATAAATAAGAATCAATATTTTCTCTTGTAAGTTTTTCAGTTGAATAAGACAGGCCATGAGCTTCTATTAATCTAAGGTGACTTGGATTGTCAGGTGTGTTGTGGGCTATTATTGTCTTTGTGTAGTGGGTGTATCTGTGTCTGCTTTGTCTGTATTGGGGTTTGATGTATGTGTGAAGGAGAATTTGGGTTGTACAAGATGAATGAAATTAAATATAATATAATATGGTAATGAAGAGACCGAATGTCCAAATAATACGGTAACAAGAAGTGATAATTGTCCAAGTTGAATGGAACGTTTAGGCAGCATAATAGAGGGCATAGATGACGAAGGGACTGCTGAGATGGATGTGTTTAGTGAGGAAATGGATACTTGAACTAGTAATGGTATCCTTCGTGAAGAATTCCTTATTACTTCAACTTGAAAAGAAAGCAAGAGTGTACATGTGAGTTTTCCCGACCCATGAAAAAGTCCATCATGACCGGATCAAGTCAAGAAAGACCCGATCATTGTGTCCGCATCATAACCCGACCGATACTTCACCCCCATGGTCCGAGAAGTATCATGACCCGACCATCATATCCATTGTTGCCCCGACCCGAAGAGCATTTTTGGAAGGAACTCGGAGGTTCTAGAAGATACTTGTAGCTCAAGGCAATGGCATGATATAGGACCTACATAGCTGACGTGTAAAGTAAGATATCATGTAAAGTTGAAAATGTTGCCCTAATGGGCCAAAGGCCCATTGGGAAAATGTATATAATTCAATGAAAAGTAATGAGATGGGGATCTTTTTGTGTTGTGCAAATTTTGTACCTACACAATGGCGCCGTCTGTGGGAAACTAGGTCAGATCACCGACCATCTTCCTACCTCCAAAAAAGCTGAGTGAAACCCATATACACCTTCCATACCATCCTCACTGTCCAGATATAACGATGTCGGTAACCAGATCCCATTCGGAAGCACTGATTCCCAGCACCGGACAACCGAGCGCCCCACCATCGATTGAAAATCTCCTACAGCAGCTTGTGGAAGCTGAGAAACGCAGCCAGGCCACCGAGGCAAGGAGCCTGGCGGCGGAAAGGAGGAGTGAGGAACTCCTTGCAAGATTGAATCAGGCAACTATCCCACAGATGGTTCCCGATCAATCACAGACCCATGGTGAGGCCGAACCACGAGAAGAGCATGGTGAAACATCTCACCGATCAGGCAAGGCCCCGACAACCGGCGATACTCCAGTTACCGACGAACCTCTGACGTCGCGGAAGCTCCAAGAGATGATGGCAGAATTTCAGAAGAAAGTCATGAATGATCTGAGAGCCAGATCCACCGATGACCAGGCCCTCAGAGCCTCTGCCGACTCGGTTCAGTCGCCCTTCAGTGTAGAGATCACCCGGGAACCCTTCCCAAGGAAGTTCGTCATGCCCAGATTCACTCCTTACGACGGAACGAAGGATCCCGAGGAGCATATCTACCAGATCCACCAAAAGATGACGATGTACACCGAGAACGAAGCCCTGCTTTGCAAAGTATTCCCGACCAGTCTTATCGATGCACCGCTCCTCTGGTTCAGAAAGCAACCGCCGAGATCCATTGGCAGCTGGCAGCAATTGTCTAACCTCTTTGTGGCGCAGTATTTCGGGAACAAGAGGCAAAAGAAGACCATCTCGAGCCTCTTCACCATGACTCAGGAAAAGGGAGAATCCCTCAAGAGCTTCCTGTCCCGATTCAATGTCGAGTCATCCTCCATCGACAACTGCGACCAGCACTCTGCCGTGGAGGCCTTCAGGATGGCCCTCATCCCGGGGACCAAGTTTCACCAATCACTTGTGAAGCGACCTCCCTCGGGAATAGGATAACTCAATTCTAGGGCGCAAGGCCATTTGAGGATCGAAGAGGAAGAAGCAACCCGACAGAGGAGAGCAACACTGGTCAGTGTGGAAGTCAAATCAAAGGATAAAGCGTCAGACAAATCCCGACAGGATTCGCAAACGCTCGAATCCCCCGAGCCACTCTTCATCACAGTTTCCCCCTCAACCCGACAGACGTGCAAAGCTTGAAGAGAAGATTACCCCATTGAAAGTGACGCTTGCCAAGCTTTTCCAGGAAAACAAAGCTCGAGGAATCTTCCAAACTCCTCCCCCAATCAGGCAACCCCTTGACCAAAGGGATAGATCCAAGCATTGCGCCCTCCATGCTGATTTTGGCCACACGACCAACGATTGCCAAAACCTGAGACGCCAGGTGGAAGGAATGATAGCCCGAGGGGAACTGAAGGATTATATCCAGAGGGATGGTCCAAGGGTCAACCCACCAGCGCAGTATAACTTGCGGAATCAGGGTCCTGCTCACCCGGTCAGGATCATCAATATGATCCATGGGGGTCCCGACCCACAAAGCAACGAAGGATCGAGACGCACGCAGATGCGAAGAGCACATCAAATCGCCAGGATATCTGGGATAAACGAGGTCCACCACCGAACGAGGCAATCTCAGATACTCTTCTCCCAGGAGGACCTCTGGGACATCCAAGTCCCGCATGAGGACCCGCTAGTCATCACTCTGATGGTTTCGGGATGTCTTGTGAAGAGGGTCATGGTTGACCCGGGAAGCAGCGCCAACATCATGACCAAATGGGCTTTTGATAAATTGGAGATCAATCCGAGTGATATCGTGACATCTCGAAACCCAATCGCCGGGTTCGATGGAAAACAAGTCGAGCCTCTCGGGGAGGTCAGGCTACCTGTGACGGCGGCCCAGAGAACTCTATCCGAAACTTTCGTGGTGGTGGACGTGAAGCCCTCATACAATCTTCTTATGGGAAGGGGATGGATACACAGAATGCAGGGGGTACCGTCGACTCTCCACCAAATGATGAGGTGCGTCGGTCCAAATGGGTACGACATAATCGACATCAGAGGGGATCAAGTGGCGGCCAAGCAATGCTACGCCGTCACCATCAAAGAAATGAAGGATAAACCCGATTGAAAGAGATCCCGAGAAGACAATCAGGACCTGGAGTCCAAATAGCAACTACAGGACGGGGAGGCACGCCCCCCGATCATGGCAGAGCTTCTACAACCGGTGTCTGTAAGGCCCGACAAGGTCACCTACGCAGGTACAAGCCTCACCACTTGTGAATTGAATGAACTGACAACATTCTTACAGGATAATTATGACGTCTTCGCGTGGGAGCATACTGATATGCCCGGCATCGACCCCTCCATAGCCCGACACACATTACATGTCGATCCAAATATTCGACCCGTTTGACAAAAACAGAGGCGAATGGGGGGCCAAAGGAACCAAATCATAGCCGACGAGGTATCAAAGTTGTTGGAAGCCGGGTTCATCAGAGAGGTCCATTATCCCGAGTGGTTGTCCAATGTGGTTGTTGTACCAAAAAAGAACGGGAAATGGCGAGTCTGCGTCGACTTCACCGATTTAAACAAAGCTTGCCCGAAAGACAGTTTCCCCCTGCCCAAAATAGATCAAATGGTCGATGCTACTGCAGGCTACGAGAGATTAACCTTCCTAGATGCTTACTCAGGTTACAACCAAATCCCGATGGACCCAGGGGATGAGGAAAAAACCTCTTTCATTACGGAAACAGGTACCTATTGCTTTAGAGTTATGCCTTTCGGACTAAAAAATGCAGGAGCCACCTTTCAAAGACTGGTGAACAGGATATTTAAAGGGATGATGGGCACAGTGGTCGAGGCTTACATTGACGACACGGTTGTCAAGAGCAGAAATAAGACTGACCACTTGGGACATCTCCGTAAGGTGTTTGATACCCTGAGAAAGCACGGGATGAAGCTCAATCCAGCCAAATGCTCCTTCGGGGTGTCATCGGGACAGTTTCTGGGACACAAAGTTGATCAGTCGGGCATACAAGCCAGTCCGACCCAAGTGAAGGCTCTGCTCGAAACGAAAGAGCCATCCACACACAAAGAAGTTCAAATCTTGACCGGAAGGGTCGTGGCATTAAGCCGATTCATTGCAAGGCTGGCCGACCGTTGCCGACCCATCTTCCAGGCGATCAAGGCAAGGAAGGGAGAAGTGTGGGGACCCGAGCAAACTAAAGCCTTGTCCCGATTGAAGGAGTACATGCTCAAGCCTCCCATTCTTGCAACACCCGAGCCCGATGATGTCCTGCTCTTGTATTTGGCAGTATCATCAGTTTCAACTAGCGTCGTGCTCATCAGAGAGGACATGAACCTCCAGATGCCCATCTTCTACACCAGTAAGGCACTGGCAGATCCCGAGACACGGTACAACAAACAGGAAAAGTTGGTATTATCCCTGATCAATGCCAAACGACGTCTCAGACATTACTTCGAAGCTCATCATATCATTGTCCCCACTGCCACTCCCATTCGTGTACTTATGGCAAAGCCCGATCTTTCCGGAAGAATTTCCAAATTGGCCATTGAACTGGGAATTTATGACATAACTTACGTACCCAGAGTCTCGATCAAAGGACAGGCCGTGGCCGACTTCCTTTTGGAAGGGGAAACCGAGGAGGTCGATCAGCCCGTTGAGTTGGAAACGTGGAAGTTATTCGTGGACGGTTCAGTGTGCGCCAATGGAGCAGGCGTCGGGCTGGAAATCCATACTCCCGACGGAACTAAGCTACAAGCCTCGACGCAATTGCAATTCTCAGCCACCAACAACGAGGCAGAGTACGAGGCAATTATATCGGGACTAAGGTTAGCCAAGAGCCTCCAAATTCAATCCCTATCCGTGTACAGTGACTCCCAGCTAATTGTCAGGCAAATAACCGGTGAATACGAGACAAGGGATCCGAAAATGGAATCTTACAAAGCGCTGGTGCTCAAAGAATCAGAAGGTTTTCAAAAATTAACATTCAGCCAAATCCCTCGGGAAGAAAACACCTCCGCTGATCACCTGGCGAATCAGGCATCCGCAGCTGGTGAGGACATGACTCGAGTAGTCCTGACCGACTTCATCACTACACCAAGCATCGTAAAGCCCGATGAATTGATATGTCTAGTTCCCCGAGAACCAAGCTGGATGGATCCTATAATCGACTATCTGAGTCTCGAGACTCTATCGACTGATAAGGCAAAGGCAAGGAAAATTAGAATGAAGTCAGCCCGGTACTCGATCATCCAGGGCCAGCTCTACAGAAAATATTTCTCGGGTCCGTATTTGCGGTGCGTAACTCCTTCCGAGGCAGAGACAGTAATGCAAGAGATACATGCTGGAGCTTGTGGAAATCATTCGGGTGCCCGGTCGCTTGCCCATAAAATCCTGTCCCAGGGTTATTTTTGGCCCTATCTGTCCCGAGATTCGGAGGAATATGTGCGCAGATGCAAAGCCTGTCAGATGCACGGTGACGCTATACTGCAGCCCCCGGAATTCTTGAATCCGACAATCGTTCCGCACCCTTTCGCCCGATGGGGAATGGATATAGTCGGACCACTTCCAAAAGCCATCCGGAAGAATACCCATGTACTCCTCGCCACCGATTATTTCACCAAATGGGTTAAGGCCGAGGCTTATCCTTCCATAAAGGGGAGCCACGTAGTCAAGTTCATATGGAATCACATCATCTGCAGGTTCGGGGTACCTCGGACCATCATGATGGACAATGGCACCAACCTAGACTGCGAACCGGTCAGGTCGTTTCTGGCCCAGCACAGAATCAATCAAAACACCTCCTCTATAGGGTACCCGCAAGCCAATGGACAAGCGGAAAGTACTAATCGTTCTATTTTCAACACTCTAGAGAAGAAACTCGAGAAGGCCAAAGGAGCATGGTTGGACAAGTTGCCGGAGGTACTATGGTCGTATAGAACCACTCCCCGACAACCGACCGGTGAGACACCTTTCGCCATGGCATATGGGGCGGAAGCTGTAATCCCGACGGAATATGCCGTCCCGACGCTGAGATCACTGTCCTGGGAAGAGAAAACAAATAATCAACGCTTGTCTCACGAGCTCGACCTATTGGAAGAAAAAAGAGAAATCGCCGGGATAAGGTTGGCAGCTTACCAACAACGGGTCAGGAATCACTTCAATAAAAGAGTAAAGATGAGGGGATTCCAAGTTGGCGACATGGTCGTCAGACGAAAAATTGGACACGTGGGCAAACTCCAAGAGCCATGGGAGGGACCCTACACCGTCACTGAGGTAGTTGGGCGCGGGGCTTATCGACTACTCAGAAACTTTGATAATCGAAGGGAGCCTAACACACAGAATGCATCCCAACTCAAGAGGTATTATCCCTAGGGATACTCTATTTTAATTACTGTAAAGAAAGACCACTAGAGCCTGAAATATTACAATAGAAATTCAATTTCTTCCCGATCATATCTAAGCGTACCTAAACCGTCTCCATGATTATATAAATTTAAAAACCTAAGTGTTGAATCCTCTCCATGGGCCCAAAGCGCCCGAGGGATCTTCACAGACCCACCAGTGGTCGGGTTTTACAAAAATCAGTTTCAAACCTAAGTATTGAATCTCTCCATGGGCCCAAAGCGCCCGAAAGATCTTCACAGACCCACCAGTGGTCGGGTTTTATCTGAAAACGTAAGTGTTGAATCATCTCCATGGGCCCAAAGCGCCCGAGAGATCTTCACAGACCCACCATTGGTCGGGTTTTATCTGAAAACCTAAGTATTGAATCCTCTCCATGGGCCCAAAGCGCCCGAGAGATCTTCACAGACCCACCAGTGGTCGGGTTTTATCTGAAAACCTAAGTGTTGAATCCTCTCCATGGGCCCAAAGCGCCCGAGAGATCTTCACAGACCCACTAGTGGTCGGGTTTTATCTGAAAACCTAAGTGTTGAATCCTCTCCATGGGCCCAAATCGCCCGAGAGATCTTCACAGACCCACTAGTGGTCGGGTTTTATCTGAAAACCTAAGTGTTGAATCCTCTCCATGGGCCCAAAGCGCCCGAGAGATCTTCACAGACCCACCAGTGGTCGGGTTTTATCTGAAAACCTAAGTGTTGAATCCTCTCCATGGGCCCAAAGCGCCCGAGAGATCTTCACAGACCCACCAGTGGTCGGGTTTTATCTGAAAACCTAAGTGTTGAATCCTCTCTATGGGCCTAAAGCGCCCGAGAGATCTTCACAGACCCACCAGTGGTCGGGTTTTATCTGAAAACCTAAGTGTTGAATCCCCTCAATAGGCCCAAAGCGCCCGAGGGATCTTCGCAGACCCACCAGTGGTCGGGTTTTATCTGAAAACCCAAGTGTTGAATCCTCTCCATGGGCCCAAAGCGCCCGAGAGATCTTCACAGACTTACCAGCGGACCCAAGGTGCCCGACTATTATGGTCTGATGGCATCAGTAGTCCTACCAAGTTACAATTCAAAATCCCAATTTTTATTAATATTAATGAAGCATTGGATCATACATATTCCCAACAGAGTTTGAATAGGTGAATTCACTTATATTAAAAGGGCCCCAGTGGCCAAGGCTGATACAGTAAAGCTTTGATAAAGTTGTTGCAAACAAAATAAAAAGCAAAAATCTAAAGGAAGAGCCCTATTCTTCCACCGGAGGGTCCTCATTGCCACCTGAGGCTTGGTTCTCGAGGGATTGTCCCTAAGGCTCATCCAAGCCACAATGACAAGGCGGAGCGGGCAAGGGACCCTGAAGGAACTCACCAAATGCCAGGTCCTCAGGTTCTGCCTCGGGATCATCATACGGAGGCCCCACTCCTATGCTGAGATCAAGATCTTCTATGGTCGGGATGTATATGTCACCCTCAGGCTTTTGAAGCTCAGTTATGCATTCCTACCAGCCCTGCTCGTAACGGTACTTGTTTGTCAGCACAAAACGAGCGACCATCTGGTTACCTCCCTTGTGACACATCTCTACCCGAGATCTCTCCACGCCTAGAACATTCTCAACCTCGACCTTCTCCTCAAGCAACTGCAGCCCCGAAGTCTTTAACTTCTCAATTTCTTCGGTCAGGGCCTGCACTTGAAGAGTTAGGGCTTCCCGAGCCTGGATTTCTCGATTAGCCATCTGTTCAGCCTCCCGAGCCTTACCCTCAAGGTCGAAAATCGTTGCCTTGGCGGCTGCAAGTTCTAAGGTCGCCGCCTTGGCAGATGCGAGCCCTTCCTCTACTGCGACGACCCGGTATGTCAATGACTGAATCTTCTCATTGGCCTTCTTGACCTGTTCCAAAGCCTTAACGCACCCAGCTTTGTGGACCTGAACATCCCGATTCAGGGCGTTAATGACCCGGGCATCATCCTCAAGCTTGCAATTATACGCCTATGTAGCGTGAAGCATCTGAAAGTAAGAATGTTAGCATAAAAGATAAGGGGCGAAATAGAAGCCAAATACACGAGTGTAGAGAAATTATTACCTTCATTGCAAGCTCGGGCCCGTCCAGAGCAAGGCTCATCCTATCATACCTCCCCATGGCCAACCTATCAGCTGGGGTCCATACCCCCAGGGCCATCTCTCGCAGAGCTTCAGGGTTATCGATCGTCTGGTCCGCCACCACCAGATATGGATGACCCTTTCGAGTATCCAGCTTGAATCGGGGGCCATGGGGAACGTGTCTCCCACTCTCAGCAACTTTCTCGATCTCTCTATTATCCTGTTTCCTGACATTTCTAGAAATGGCAGTACGCAGCTTGGAAGGTCGGGATCGATCCTGGTCCTCGTCATCAGAGCCTAAGTCCCGGGCATCCGATACTGAGGAAGGAACACCCAGTGCAACGCTTCGGCTAGAGCTGGGTCTGACTGAATGATCTGCCCGAAGAGGACTCAGACTCACACCTCCCAAGCTCGGAACCAGGCACGACCATCCCCGACCTCGGCCGCATCCGATGCACCAATTTGCGGACCATCAGTAGGCGGAGGCGGGGGTGTGACGGGATGACGCTCTGCCAGAATAGGAGGGGGTGGCGTGCCAGCAGGCCCTCCGGCGGATCCTACCGGTTGATTGCTTGCTGGATTCTCACTAACTAGCGGGACATCGGGATTTTTGGAGACTGGAGGGATATCAACCCCACAGATGAAGGATGTAGAGCCAGTATCAACCCTTCTGGCCCTCTTGATCGAAAGTTGGGGTAGGCTAACCGCCTTCCTTTTCCGTTGATCCCCAGACATTTTTCTCTTGAGCTTTTTAGTTCCTGATGACTAGGACTTCAATTTCCTTGACCCTGACGTAGTCGCAGCAGAACCCGAGGTGATCCTCGATGCTGATTCTCCCGATGCAAACTCCTGCAATACAGATCCAGTCAGGCAATTCTGGCTATCCATTAAATCCTGACTCCACACTTTAGCACGCAACAGTTCAAATCGAGTCCTTATGTACCCGACACCCCTTTTCTCCCGAGGAGCCTTCAGGAAATCCATCACTTGCGTACCCAACTTATCGTTGCACATTTCGCAGTGGCAAGAGGCTCGGGTATGAAAACTCTTAAACTCAGGTTGTCGGGTTGGCTGGAAAACATGGTTGACAGGGATGTTCATAGCATCGGGATGCCTCCACTGACCACTCACTATTATCATCCTCTCTTTCCACCCCTTATTGGATGTCGGGACGTTGTCACACAACTTCCTCTTGACATACGAAGTCAGGTTGTACCGACCCCTATTATCCTTTTGTTCTTGGAGTTTATAAGAGAGCAGAAGCTCGGCCAAACCTAAGTCTAGGTTCAATTCCTTATTAATGAACAAGACCATGGCCAGGATCCTATAAAAATTGGGACCGACTTGAAGGGGGGCCAAACCCAAAGTGGCCAATGTCAGGAGGAAGAAAGGATGAATGGGAAACTTTAGTATGGCCAGGTGGAATGAGGAAAGCAGTATCTCCCCGTCCTTCAGACCTTCCCCGATCCTAAAATCCTTGTCCCGAGGGTAGTGCCTAACCTCAACCCCTTCAGGGATCCTGAGACTCCTAAGTTGAGCGTCTTTCCTATATTTGGCTGGGAGAGGGTCAGTACAGAAGTTCTCCCCCTCCTCAGCATCCTGACCCATCTCGACATCATCCTCTACAGCCCGATCCCCCGCTTCCTGATTGACTTCCGGAGGACTAGTCTTAGTGACCCGAGTAATCTCTACGGAGGGGGTGCTCACCGAGATTTCGGGATCAGTAACGGTCAGGTCAGTGTCTGCCACTTGCAAGTCGCTAACCGACCTGGTATCATCACTCCCGGACATACTTGACGAAAGGTAGAAAATTGAGAAGAACAACTTACAAAAAGGTGAAGATTCCGGCTGTCTCCCCTTGTACTCTTCTCCGGCTAAACGATTTACAGAAACCGGCAACTGTACCAACGAGCAGGGATGTGTGCGCCCGGTCAAATTCTTCGCAGCAAGGATCAAAACACTCCGCACAATGCAAAACTCAACCAAGATCGTTAAAATCCACAGGAATTGATGAGGCAATCTGGGGATTTTATAGGTTCGAAAGTGGGTTTGTGTTTGCTAATAAAGCTTGGGTATTGCATAAAGAAAATAAACGAAAGAAGAGCAAATTCAAAAGTGATGCAAGTGTGGCGTATGCGGATTATATAGATAGGTATGACTTTTCATCTACCTGGGTCAGGGTATCGGATCGACATGACCCGGTCCATCTCACGCAAATCTATGCCGTCCTAGCCGTAAATTCAAAATTGTAATGATGGCGACAGCTGTAGCATTTAATGTGTCCCGCGTCATCCGGCATGCTTCTCCTCATCTTCCGCCACGCGTCCCGCGCACCAACTCCGAGGACTTTTCGATGGGCCTTAAGATTCTTCCACCTAATGGGCCCATTGAATGCAGGCCCATGAGATGAAAGAGGGCCTGTGTACATGTGAGTTTTCCCGACCCATGGAAAAGTCCATCCTGACCGGATCAAGTCAAGAAAGACCCGACCATTGTGCCCGCATCATAACCCGACCGATACGTCACCCCCTTGGTCCGAGAAGTATCATGACCCGACCATCATATCCATTGTTGCCCCGATCCGAAGAGCATTTTTGGAAGGAACTCGAAGGTTCTAGAAGATACTTGTAGCTCAAGGCAATGGCATGATATAGGACCTACATAGCTGACGTGTAAAGTAAGATATCATGTAAAGTTGAAAATGTTGCCCTAATGGGCCCAAGGCCCATTGGGAAAATGTATATAATTCAATGAAAAGTAATGAGATGGGGATCTTTTTGTGTTGTGCAAATTTTGTACCTACAAAGAGTTTTTAGTATGCTTGGAAGTAACATAAATTGTTTATGTTACATCTTATTAGGTTTGGAGAGTAGATGTGAGAGTTTCGATGAGAATGAATCTACAGCGAACTCACAAGACAGGTCCGGCACAGATTCACTATCATGTTCTTCCAGAGCAACAAACCCTGAGAGCTTTGAAAATATCAACATAAGTATCAAAAGTCACAGAAACAATCAAGTATGTACAGAGGATGATATTGATTTCAATTATGTGAAAGCGATTATCTAGCAATCAGGCTTCACAGGAGAATGCACCGAGGAGGCCATCCTCGCCTTCTATCATCGCGAGCTTTTGTTCGATCTAGTCAACGAGGTTCTGATTCAGATATTCAATAAATCATTCGGTTACTACCCTAGCGCATTGTCCTTCACATCCGTCCAATGCCTCTGGCAACCCGTGTTTTCGAGGAGGTTTGGACCACTATTAGCAGGATCCTGAGGTTGAGGCTGGAGCTAGAGCAGCCACTGGATTTTTTCGTAGCTCAAGATTTGGCGAATGGTGATAATTGGATGAACCTACAATCAGAAACCGAGTGTGTGGCGCTTGAACTCGAGGAGTTGATTTTTGATGAACTTTTAGAAGAAATTATGTGCTCTTAAGATTGTTGACAATAGTTAAGCCAGTAATGTGCATGAAATTTTGCTTGGTCCGTTGTATATAATTAGTATTTTCATTTACAGAAGTAGGAAATCTACTAGTGTTTGAACAATAGTTATAGGTGAAAGTTGGAACTAAAGAGTCAGTTCCATAGTTGTGGATTTTTTTTCTTTGATAGGTAATAGGTGTGGGTTTAAATTTTCTTTGTAAAGAAAGTTGTGTAATGTTGATAGCTTGATCAATATATATGAGATTTAATTTCTAGTTTGATGTGTTTAAACTGAGATAATTGAACAAGTAGAATGGTTATACAAATAGTTTCTGCAGAATATACTATTTTATTTTATTTTTTGCTATACTATGCTTTTTGATTAATGATATATGTATCTTGTGATTGGATTTATGGCTGTATACTTGAAACATCTCAATAAATGCTCCTTTGCATGAGTAAATTAAATTGTTGGAATCATATATTTAGAAAGAATCTTATTGTTTGTTTAATAATGAAATGCTACAAAAAGTGAAGGTACAACTTCAGAATTTATATTCTTTAGCATACAAGAAGTTGAACTAAGATAATTACAGAAATAGCCCACATTTTTAGGTCTCCTATCTTGTAAGGGACCCAAAATTAGATGGGACTCAGTAGTTTGCTGTTTGGGCTGGGCCAAGATTACTTCAATGGAACTAAAGTTCATTTTTCTTTTTGTAGTGTTTTAATGGGAAGAGCAACCCGGGATTTTAGGATTTCTATCCTACAGGGCATATAGTGGATGGGCCATTGGACCCAGTGGTGTTTCACTGTTTTGTTTGGACGGGCCAAGATTACTTCTTCACATTTTATTTTTTGGGTTATATTTGAAAAATAAATTTCACTATACCCCTCTAAGGAGATTGGTCCAACCAGGCACGGACCTGTCTTAGGATCAGTGGGGGCACTACCCTTCAATTTAGAAGAATAATTATTATACATTAAAAAACCCTAAAGACCCACTGAATTAGAATAATAACAATTGTGGCTCCCACTCAATTATATGTTTAGGTCTCTGCCTAGGTCCAACCCTCAACTTTTGGCTTTAAATATGAAGTACTAACACACAATGTTACAGTATTTTCTGCTATTACTTGAGGTGCAATGGTATAACCTCCCCACCCTCCATTTGGGGAGATGAGGGATTTGAGTCTTCTAGGAGGCATTGTGTGTGAGAGAGTTTATTACCATTAAAAACAAAAGTTGATGAATTGAAAGAGAAATTGACAATTTTTAAGACTTAATTTATAATATCTTGAAAACATAGACAAAGCAAATAGATGAAGCACACTTGAAGAGAATGGTTCTTTTTTTTCCTTTGTCATCAAAACAATCCCCACATTAGGAGGATAGAAGCCATTAAGGACCCACAATACTATACATGTAATAATAATAGTGATATATAGGAATTATTTAGTAGGGATATGAATTGTCTTAAAGCAAAACGGATGAAGGGGAAGAAAAGGGGGTGGTGGTGACTTTTAAAATGTGTTGATTAAAGTGAGGAATCTTAGAACAAATGGCCAAGACCATTCTTTTGGCATTTTAAAAAAACAACACATTTTAAAGTAATCCCATTTAATTAATGGAGAATCCCATCATCAATCATCATATCTAAATCACTTTGATTATATTTCATTATGTTTATGTTCTCTCTGTCTCATTTTCAAACACAATGCAATAATTCTATTGCATCAATCATTAAAAAAAATGTTGTGTAACGTGATGTTCAAGAGAAATTTGTACAGATATTATTTAAATCACATTTTCATTCAATAACCAGGTGATTCTTTGTCACATTTTCATTCAATAACCAGGTGATTCTTTGACTCTTTCCGATAAGTTTTGTGATAAGGAGCCAAAAATATCCTAATTGTCAAACATATCTTTAGTACTTGTCATCATCAGATAAATGAAAATACTTTGGCCGGTGGATTTAGACACCATTCATAATATTTTAATAGATTGAGCCAAATCTAATAGTAAATGTTGTCTATTGTATATATTTCTCCAAATATATATATATATATATATATATGTGCGCGCGTGTAGGTATGTGTGGAGTAGCCATTGACAGTTTCAAACTTAATTCTCTTCAAGGCACCCAGATGAGAATGTCAAAGTTGATAGTCCTCTTTGCAGCAGTATGCTTCATTCCTTTGTGGTGTTCTTTGGAGGGAGTGAACATGTGTGATGTTGCTCCTTGTTTGATGAAAAAAAATTTAAATTTATTTTTGTTAATTCAGTGTTTGGTTGTCTTAAATGGAAAGAAAAATATTTTATTGGTATAATAATTTTTAAATTTATACATAAATGATATTCTCAAAAAATTAAAAGGCCATTTGTGAAAACCGGAGTGAAATATAAAAGTCTCAGAAAAAATGATAAAAATATAAAAGTAAACCCCAAAACACAAAGAAGACCTTTAAAAAAAACACACAAATATCAATACACGACTTGTAAAATATTTTGTCAAAAAGATATTTAATACCCAAAGAAACGTTATTCTTTTTATTTTAACTATATTAAAATTTTATACTGAATATACTATTTGAGCTAATTAAAACATATAAAAAGTAATTGCATACAGGTATACGGAAATTGTTGATAACCTTTTATCAAAAGGAAAAATTCTTCTCACTGACTTTTGGTATTGAATTTTTCCTAAAAATGTAACAGTTTAAGATAATTTGCAATTTATAACAGTTCAGAGGATTTTGTTTTTCAATTTAACCTAATTTTTATGACACCCTTTTTCAAAATGTTTTATATATGCTTTTATCAAAAATTCTTAAATGATTCATGTTATTTATCTCTTTTCTGCCGGAGGATTCCATTTCCATGCACTTGGTGCATAGTAAGGGTATGTTTGGCAGAGCTGTGTTTGTGTTTGTGTTTGTGTTTGTGTCTGTGTCTGTGTTGAAATAAACAAAAAACACGTTTTTTATTTTTTTGTTTATTCATCCAAAAATATAAGTATGTTTGGTATGAATGTTTTTTGGGTTGAAATTGAAAAATTAAAAATCAATAATTAAAAATTAATAATATAAATAATAAATAAAATAAAATATAATAATAATAAAATATAATAATAATAAAAAATGGACTAAATAATAAATAATACTAAGAAATTAATAAAATAAATAATAAATTACATAAAACATATTTTAAAATATAATAAAAATAATAAATAATAAACAAAATAAAATAATAAATAAATATAATGATAAATAATAAGTAAACATAATAACAAATAAATACTTCATAATAATAATAAAAAAATGAGTATAATAATAATAAATTAATATTAAATTAATAAAATATAATTTTAAATAATTAAAAATGAATAAATAATTTATAAATAAAATGAATTAAATAATGAAATAATAATAAATAAATAAATATAATATATTTATACATTAATATATAAATTAATAAATAATAATTTAATAATATAAATAATAAATAAAATATAATATAATAATAATAATAAATGAATACAATAATAATAAATTAATATAATAATAAATTAATAAAATAAATAATAAATTACATGAAACATATTTAAACATATAATAAAAATAATAAATAATAAACAAAATGAAATAAAAAATAATAAATAAATATAATAATAAATAATAAGTAAATATAATAAGAAATAAATACTTCATAATAATAATAAAAAATGAGTATAATAATAATAAATTAATAAAATATATTTTTAAATAATTAAAAATGAATAAATAATTTATAAATAAAATGAATTAAATAATGAAATAATAATAATAAATAAATATAATATATTTATAAATTAATATATAAATTAATAAATAATAATTTAATAATATAAATAATAAAATATATTATAAAGTGAAGAAAGTGTAAATGAGAAACACCCCAATAAACACCAAATTCATGTTTATTGGAATATGCCTAAAAAACATCCCAACCAAAAAGTGTTTTTTAACACACATCCCAAAAACACTAACCAAACAAGTTTATAAATACAAAACACATAAACAGACACAAAAATACTGCTACCAAACAGGCCCTAAAGGCTGGGATCCACTATTCTCTCAATCTTTAACATGAAAAGAGCAGTTAAGAAAATACATTGATACAATTAATTTGTCGCGAGATTCAAATTTTCTTATGGTGATACCGTGATACTCATTACCAGTTTTTTTTTTTTTTTTTTTTTGCTATTTAATCTTGTTGTCCACTATATTAAATCCTTATATAAAAAAAGAAAACAAAAAAATGCAGTCATGGGTACATGGTTGAAAATAAGAGACATAAATATATATTCACATTGTTACATGGAGGAAATCATGGTTTGCGGTATCAGTTGTAGTTGCGATATCGGTGTAACGGATTCAGATAATATTGATATAAAAAAGGGTTAATTTCAAGAAATTCCCCTATACTATCCAGTTTAATCAATTAACCCTCACTGTGTCCACTTTGCTCCCTATACTATTCAATTTCATCATTATGCCCCCTCACCTCACATTTTGAGTCAAAATATCTAAACTACCCTCAATAATATAAGAGGGTTTAGTGAAATCAACCATTTAAAAAAATAATTTTTCGAAAATCAATTACATTTTTCGCAAAAATTATTAATTCAAAACAATATATATATATATTTTTCGCAAAAAAAATATTTTTCGGAGGGAGTATATTATTTTCCAAAATATGAATTATTTCGGAAAAAATAATATATATATGTTTTGCAAAAAAATTATTTTTCGGAAAAAAATCATATTCTATAACATAATAGTATATATTTTTTGCAAAAAAATTATTTTTCGAAAATATTATATTTTGGAACATAATAGTATATATTTTTCTCAAAAAAAGTATTTTTCGGAAAAGATCATATTTTGGAACATAATATATATTTTTCGGAAAAAAATTTATATTTTGGAACATAATAAATACTTTTTTCGCAAAAAAAATATTTTTCAGAAAAAAAATCATATTTTGAAACATAATATATATTTTTTGAAAAAAATATTTTTCGGAAAAAATTCATATTTTGGAATATAATATATAATTTTTCGTAAAAAAAATATTTTTCAGAAAAAATTCATATTTTAGAACATAATATATATTTTTTGCGAAAAAATTCATATTTTGGAACATAATATATATTTTTCAAGAAAAAAATATTTTTCGTAAAAAAATCATATTTTGGAACATAATATATATTTTTTACAAAAAAATTATGTTTCAGAAAAAATCATATTTTCCAAAATATATATATATATATATTTTGAAATTTATAGTTTTTACGAAAAATATAATTTTTTAAATGGTTTATTTCACTAAACCCCCTTATACTATTAAAAGAGGGTAGTTTAGATATTTTGACACAAAATATGAGGAGGGGGCATAATAATAAAATTGAATAATATAAGAGCCAAAATGAACACAATAAAAATTAATTAATTAAATTAAATAACATATTAGAGTTTTTTTTGAAGTAAAATGAGTATCGGTACTTTTCAAAATCATTACAAATCGAACAGTACCATTACCGTCAACCATGGAGTAAATTTGATAGTGCGGTGGTGGGATCCTCCTTTCAATAGAACAATCAATTATTTCAAATATATATATGAAAAATAGTAATGCGGGCCTAGGATTTGAACACGTGTACGGTGGAATGGGCAATACTTCTTTCAATCCTGCATTATAAATAGGAGTGAGGTCTCTACCATTGAAACTCGTACCAAGTTTCCACTGAATTCAATCATTTTCCATTACTAATTATCTTTCTTAATCTCTAGCAAAATGTCTTGCTGCGGAGGAAACTGTGGTTGTGGTTCTGGCTGCAAGTGTGGCAATGGCTGTGGAGGGTACAATTTCTCTTTCAATTCCCCTAAGCTAACACCAAATTTTTTAAAATTTTTATTTCTAATTTAATTTTTATTTTTTGTAATAAAATTAACTATTTTACATGCCACAGTAAAATTGAGTTATACCTCTAACTTGTTTGACATGACACTTTTTTATTATGAAAAATGAGGTCAACTAATAGAAGATGGAGTTTTTTTTGTTTTTTGTTTTTTCTTATAGGCTTTGTTTGGATTGTTTTTTCAAATGTTGTTTTTATCTTTTTCACAAAAATTTAGAAGAGTTTTTGATCTTGAAAGAGCATTTTAAAGAAAATAGAGTATACTAGTTTTTACCAAAATGACCTTTTTTTTTTTGTATAAAAGTACAAGCCGAAACTCTACTATTATTCATGTGTGCTTTATCTAATGATTATGAACGGAATTGAAATTTTTTTTCATATTATTGATATTGACTTGAATAGAACGTTTCAACTCTGCAATCTCCATATATGGGATATGGAAGTTGACATGTCTCAATTCCACAAAACAATGGCATAAACTGTGTCCCACCCGAAATTCATAAGCCTCTTATAAATATATATATATATATATATATAGTTGTCCCCGTATATGCTATACTTTGTACATTATATATATACACGGTGTATATCTTAACTTTTTTTCAATTGGTTGATCAGCAGATGCGGAATGTATCCTGATTTGGAGACCAACACCGCAACTGCAACCACCATCGTTGGTGTTGCACCAAAGAAGACGTAAGCATCTCGTGAATAAATTCATTTATGCAAATAAAACCTTTGAAGTTTGGGTTAATTTTACTAAGGTCAACGCATTTTTTAACAGAGACATTCCCTGTTTGGTGTTGCAATGACACCCCCTAGAGGCAAAAATTGACTTTCACACCCTTAATTATTTTTATTTTAATGTGAAATGTCTAATAATTTAATTTCAATTTCGTGAATTTGATACTAATTATAATTGATTTGTGTTACAGTTATGATGAGGGGTCTGAGATGAGCTATGGAGCAGAAGGAGGACATGCCTGCAAGTGTGGTGATAGCTGCAGCTGTAACCCATGCAAATGTTAATGAGCTCAATCAAAGCAACTGTGGCTTAATTAATATGAATAAGAGAAGCAATGAGAGATCAATTAATGTCTATTGATTTTGACTGTGTCTTGTAAGCTTCTAATGGAATAATATAGCCATGGGATGTTGCATCTGTGGTGTGCTTTTGTGCGTATGGGGAGTTTTATGCATGTGTGAAGGAGAAGTTTAATTGCATGAGATGAATGAAATCAATATATAGCTACTTGTATTTTCATGAAATACAAATATCTCTCTTGTATTTTGGATTTGATGAAAATGAAATTTCATCAAAAACAACAAAAACAAGCGCAAACATATAATAATGTATTCGAAATTGTAACCAAGCGTCACTCATTGGTTCTATACTTGATTCATAACTAGAAAGTTTATCTGGTCCTTTGCTAATCGGAGCCAGGCGTAAGTAATAAGTCTCCGAAAACATACTACGGTGTGAGTTTAAATGGACACGAGCACAACAAAATATTAACATAACTAAATATTTATGTCGATAGAAGTCTTCTTGGTCTCAAATCGATCCAAAACCATCCTTAATTATGTCAAAGCGAGACACAAGAAGAATATGTCAAAAAAATATAAAATAATTATAATAACATATACATGGCGTGGTTGTAAGTCGTACCCAAGGCTGTCAAAATCGAAAGTCTATGTAGAATCGTTTTGGGGTCCAGAAAATCGGAATCGTAAAATCGTAAGATTCTAGCTAAACGTATTTTTTTTTTTTTAAAAAAAATATTAATAATTAAATATTTAATTTAAAAAGTCTAAATCATATTAGAATTTTCAAAATTTTCTAGTACATTGGCCGTTTAAATGTTTTCTCATAAATTTAGACCATATATTAGGATATTGGGTTAAATCATAAAGTTTTTCGGTATTTCATATGGAGAATTTAACCGTCCGACCATTATTTCAACGTAGTAGAATCGTAGTAAAGTCGTACAGAATCGTAAGATTTTACCAATTAGAATCAGGATTCTAACAACTATGGTAGTACTGGTGCTGTTTTTCTTGTGATGAATGAAAATACTTGTCTTATGGTAGGGCTATTAGCCTAATTTTTATATTGTGATTTTACCTTTTTAGACTTTAAAATTCGATAAAGCATCTTCTTCTTTTTTCCTTCTAAAAAAAGGCAATTCAATCCCGTCATATTGGATACCACGACAACATTTTTAACAGAATATCCATTCTCAATCTTAAATCCTTATTAGAGTATCCATTTTTCTTGAATACGAGATCTTCTTCTTGAATAGAAAATGTTATAAATTAATATATTTTTCTTGTTAGTAATCAAGTCACCTAATATTACACATTCAACAATAACAAAAAAAAAAAAAAAAACTTATATACAGAATATCAGTGTTGGGTGGTCTTGGATATCTCTCACCCCAAAAGCTAGCTCAAATGATGAGACTTTCTCTCACACTTATATACTAACCACCAACCCCTTCCACAACCGATGTAGGACAACCCCAACAAAAAAATAATAATACAAATAACCAAGGCTGTTAGAATTGGGATTCTCGGTAGAATCGTTTTGGAGTCCTTAGAATCGGAAGTAGAATTGTAAGATTCTAGTAACTCGTATTAATTTTTTAAAAAAAATATTAATAATTAAATATTTAATTTAAAAATCTAAATCATATTGGAATTTTCAAAATTTTCTAATACATTGCACATTTAAATATTTTCTCATAAATCTATGCCATATATTGAGATATTGGACTAAATCATAAAGTTTTGGGGCATTTCATATGAAGGGCGAAACCGTCAAATCATTATAAAATCGTAGCAGATTTTACCTGGTAAAATTGAGTTTCTGACCACCTTGCAAAGAATCACAAGGATTACACAACTCAATTTTTTTAAAAAATAACATAAAATATAAAACTCCCAACCCTCAATACTCTCTGTTTTCACTTGATAAATCTTGTCTATTCTTTTCTCATGCCTCTTCTCTGGGCTATTTCTCACACTCTTTTTTCCCATAGATTTTTGTCGTATTTTAATAGTAAGGTTGAGAGTTCGGGCATCAGTAAAGGCATGCTTAGATTTAAATACCTTTCCTTGCTTTGAATTTTGTTTAAAGCAAGATGGAATGGGATGAAATATTATGGGAGCTTCCCTTATATATATGTTAATCAAAGATATATATATGACGATGCAAGCGAAGAATAAAGAGCAAGTCACAAAGACTCTCACAAGAATCCAAGAAATTAATTATATGAAAATTTCATCATACGATCTTTCTATGAAAATATTATTGCAGCCCATATAAACCATGCTGGTTTAGCATGATGCAGAGAAATTTAATTTTAAGACAATTTTTTTTCATCCAAGTGTCCATTGACAATTGTAAGTAGCAAAAATATACTCACACCCAAAATATCATGTCTTTCCTTTATTCAATGGCAATATTTATACACTTTTATGCGATCTTTTAGATGTGAGTATATTTTGCTACTTACAACAATGCAGGTGAGGAGAATAGATACGCACCCATTATTTACTAGTAGCTAGCCACAAACTCTATGGTGAACACATAGACAGGCAAGCCCCAATTAAAACTTTTTGACCTAAATTACCCTTAAATCTAAGATTTTTACAATAATGCCCCACTAGATTTTGTAAACAATATCCTAAAACTCCACTGAAACTTTAATATTACAATTATACCCCACTAACTTGAATTTTTAGTTCATGCACAGACACAGAAAAAAATAGTTCCTCTATTATTCACATTCAAAACAACCTCCATACCAATAAGGAAAAAGGCGATTACCTTTTCTTTTGGAAAGGAGATTGACCCATATGTTAAATGAATATTGTTTAGTTTGACATATATATTTTTTTGTAATTTCAAAACATGTTTGCATGTCATGACTAGGGCTGCATAGAAGAACCGCGGAACCCGAACCGAACCGTCAGTTTGGTTTTTAGGGCTTCCGGTTCCCATTTTTGGAGAACCGATATCTTCGGTTCGGTTCCGGTTCTTGGGTTTGGCTCTCAAGAACCCAAGAACCGAACCGAAATCGGAACTGGGAATCTATATATAATATATATAGAGACATAGTATTAGACCAATAGACGGTTGGAGGCATTGTTGCTTGCTTCAGACCATCCACTTTCTCATGGTTTGTGGAGAGAGGCCCAGCTTCATACAGTTTGTCACTTGGGTTCATCATCATGCTTGCAATGGGTCTCACTTTGCAGCTCAAAGACTTGTTCAATTTGTTCCTGCAAAGGCCTCTTGCTGTGAGTTCTTACAATAGCCCCCATTACAATCTAACTTGTTTCATGTGTGTTGTGTTTTAGGCATTTTTGTGATATGGGTCTGTTGTGATTTCGGAAGTGAGTGTTTTTTTAGTTGATTATGAGAAAATTTCCAACAATTTAGCATGTTTAATAGAATTTTTTTAATAATTCATGTTGATAGGCATGGCCAATGGGTGGCAATGACATTAAACATGTTTTTTAAAGCAATTTTTTCTTTTTTAAAGCACTAGGATCCGGAACTGAACTGAAATTTCGGTTCCAGTTTAGTTCGGTTCTTTGCCCCTACGGTTCGATACCAGTTCTATATTTAAAGGAACCGAAAATTTCGGTTCGGTTCCGGTTCCTGCAAGAACCGGTACCAAACCGTACCGTGTGCAGCCCTAATCATGACCTATCTGTCAAATGAATATTGTTTAGTTTGACATATATATATTTTTGTAATTTCAAAACATGTTTGCATTTATATAATCTTTTTAAATATCATATTAGACTTTCTCTTTCACACACACACGTGTTATATACCATACCACACAGACATGAAGCATGTTTGGTTTGTATATCTAAAAACAGTTTTATGTTTTTTGAATACTAAAAACTTAAAAAGTGTACAAAATGCCTGCTTGATTCATTTTTTTAAAAACAATTTTCATAAAATTTAGTTATAAAAATGCATTTTTTAAAAAACTTATTTTATTATTCTCAAAAAATTATTTTTTGTTCTTAGAATTTTAATTGCTAAAGACAAAACGGACAAAAGGGAAGAAAAGGTAGTGTTGGTGACTTTGGAAATGTGTTGATTAAAAAGATAATAATACAAGTGAGGAATCAAGAGCTGAGACGATAGATGGATTTCAGACAAAATTAATTCAAATGTAATTTCTTCCTCATCGATTGAGGTTTATCGTGTCATTGATCTTATAGACCAAGAAAGTAAGTGTTGGAATGTAAATCTGCTACAACAATTTTTCCTAATGAAGGATATTAAACGTATTATAAAGATTCCTATTAGTTGGAAGGGAGCCATGGACAAATAGTGTTGACTTTTCTCAAGCAACGATATTTTTCAGTAAAGTCAACTTATAAATTGTGCTTAGTATGAATAGATGGGAAATGATGACTCAACATTTAAAGAAAGCGAAAGGCAGTGGTTAAGGCTGCAAATGAACTGAGTCGTTCATGAGCAGGATCGGGCTCGACTCGTGCTCGTTCGTTTAGTAAACGAACCGAGTCTGAGCACAATTTTTTAGGCTCGTGAACAGGTTCGTCTAAGTTAAATAGTAAAATTATCTCATATTTGACAAAAGAAAGTTTTCAAATTTAACAAATTATGAAGATTGTTGTGAAAAGATTATAATAATTATGCGGCCATAACATAAAAGTCATTCATAAAAAATTATATTAGTGGAAATATGTTAAAAACTAACATACAACAACTTAATCCAGATAACTATTGGCAAGAGCATTATATGTTGCAACTGAAACGAGTCTTTCATGAGTAAGCTCGTGTTCGACTCGTTAAATCTGGATTTCGTCTCTGGCTCGTTCGTTAAGCAAATGAGCCGAACTTGAACACATTTTCTAGGTTCGTTTAGTAAATGAACCGAGCTTGGACATTCTAAAGTTCGGCTCGGCTCGTTTGCAGCCCTGACAGTGGTAATAAGATTAAAGAATGTCTATGGAGCGAGATCTGGAAATAAAAAGTTGGCAAAAAAATAAAACATTTTTTTGTGGAAAAGTTGTGGGTTTGGATTACTTGTTTAAAATAAAATTTGCTCTAAGGTATGTGGTTTAGAGCTGTAAACTCTCACACATATGTTATGTAGTTGTCCTTGTTCGCCTCGAGTTTGGAAGATATTCTTTCTTCGGGTGGATTGGCCACTATATTTGGTATTCTTGGTGGGCAGAACAACTAGAGCTTTGGGATTCAGTTGACAAACGCATGGATATGAAAGGTTTAGCTGCGTATATTTGTTGGCAAATCTGGAAGGCTTGTAATGCATGAGTATTTGAAGGTAAGTGGTGGAAGAAGTCCAACATTGCGTCAAATGCTGCATTATTATGTTAGGAGTTCAGATATGCCCGTGTATTTTCAGATATCACTTCACTTGAGGTCAGAGATAGTCTTTCTACAATGAAGAGAATGCAGTGTAGATGATCACTTCCTCATGAAGGTTGGGTTAAAATTAATTCAGATGCAGCTTAATCAAAGTCTAATGAAGAAGTAGGTGACATGATTGTGGTTCGAGATCATTCGGCACGAGTTGTTAAGGTTGTCCAATGTTATTTTTTGAATGTGTCAGGTGTTGATATGACTGAAGCTTTAGTTCTCTGAAAAGTTATTTGTTTGGCTGCTGATTGGAGATTTGAAAGAGTAATATTTGAATCGGATGCAGAAGCTCTAGTAAAGTAAGTGAATGAGATTGTATCATCTCCATTCTTCCTAACTACTGTAAATGATATTAGTATCATGTTGTCTTTTCTTAAGGAATTTAAGGTACAATTTACTTACAGATAAATTAATTCAGTTGCTCATGAGATGACAAGCTTGACTTTACGGCAAAAACACGAAGATGAATTTGAAAGTGGCATTCCTTATCCATAATATTGTTGCTTTGGTTGATGCTGATTATAGTGCATAATTGTACAACATTTTGAAAAAAAAGTGAGGAATCAAGAGCAAATGAGCAAGACCATTCTTTTCGCATAAAAAAAAAAACTACAAATAAAGTAATCGCGTTATATGGGGAATCCCATCAGCACGTCAATTCTAAATCACTTTGATTATATTATATTATACTTATATATATAGATATCATTTTCAAACATAATGACACGATCGTATCAAATTAATATAAACAATGTTTGCTGTAACTGATATTCGAGAGGCACTTGTTAAAAATTTCATATATAATTTGTTTTTTTCATTTTCAATGAGTCTTTCCAAAGTTTTATCAAGAAAGGAGCCAAAACTTCCTTGTCATATTTCTTAATTTTGCTTGCAATAAATTAATAGTCATTAAACAAGAGGAATCTCTTGGTGAATCCACTCTCTAAAAGGTTACTTATCTACTAAAATAGAAGATATTCGATAATTGTATCATCAATATTATTTTTAAAAAGATTTAAACTATATTTGGTGCATGTTGATTCCAATAAAAATAAATAAATAAAATATCTTTATAACCTCACTAAAATGCTTTCTACGGTATTTTTTTTAAGAAGGTGACAATTCGATGTGATTTTGAATTTAAATTTAATTGATGACGTGTACTTATATTTTCACATAGCTGAAAACAACAATATGTTAATAAAAACATTTTTTAAATCATCTCTGGATCCTAAGTCCCTTTCAGAACATAGTTATATTTTTAGTATTGTTAAAAATTGCCTTTAGGTCGATATTTACAAAGAAATGTGTTTTGAAGACATACATCAATAGGGTATGAAGTCACATCTTGGTCATTTTTAGGTTTAGATTATACTAATCTTTTTTAAACCTTGAACAAAGTTTAGAGGGGTGGAAGCATTTGAGATTCAATATAATAATATTCTTTAATTTTATTTATGAGATAGCAGATGATAAGATTTAATGGGAAAAGTCTGATTTGATTTGATTTCATTGAATAAATTGACTGGATTGTATCCAAAAATTAAGAATATAATATTAATGAATAGGTTATAAAATATCTTCAATCCATTCAATCTAATCCATAAACATCCCTATTTACAACTTTATTTGGAGCCCATATCATTATTTAGATCGAGTCATATTAATGATGATGGAGCCCACATCACCCTCTCTCTCTACAAAGGCTAATTGGACTTTTCAAAGCATATACTCGTGAAAAAACAATGTTTAGCAATATAACACGTGTACGGTGGGATGAGCCAACTTCTATCCTCAACTACATTATATATAGAAGTGAGGTCTCTTAAAAAAAAAATCATCATAGAGAGCTTTGGTTAATCCAATTTCACCTAACTAAATCAATCCTTTTCTTTCTTAATCTCTAGAAACATGTCTGGCTGTGGATCCGCTAGCTGTAGCTGTGGCTCTGACTGCAAGTGTGGCAGCGGTTGCAAGTATATATGTTCTCAACCCTCCTCTACCAACAACTAATATATATATATATATATACATATGTATCTATATTATATATACTGTCTCTTAGAAAATAGTTCATTTTAATTCTAGCGGGAAAAAACGAAGAGTTTCTTGTGTTTAGAAGAGTTACATAGCACTTGCTTGATTTGTATTTATTTGATTTAGTTTTCTGAAATTTAATTATAGAATTATTATTTTCACGTAACTCATTTTTATTATTCTTATAATTCTCAAGAATAGCCGTCGAGTGTAGCTTAAGAAATTTTTATCCATTTGAAAAATATTGGATGAAATTCTTCGGCTCTAAAGCTATAGTTCTAAATAACAATTTAATTCACTTGCAATTCATTTTTACTCTTATATCGTCTTTTATAGATGCTTATATATATACATAGTAATAATAATCTTATACTCTCTTGATTTTTGAAATTTTGGTGATTGGCGATTAACAGATGTGGAATGTATCCTGATTTGGAGATCAAGACCCCAACTGCAGCCATGATCATTGGTGTTGCACCAAAGATGACGTAAGTATCTCATAGCTAGAAAATAAATATCAACCATATACAAATATAGCTTCATGAATATAAATACTAAAATCTATATACCGAAACTAAAAGAATTGTTTATACATCAGTAATTTATCCACGCCAAACATAATATTGAATATTGTATACGAATAATAATAATAATTAATTATTGTAGGTATGGCGAGGGATCTGAGATGAGCTATGGAGCAGAAGGAGGGCATGCCTGCAAGTGTGGTGATAGCTGCAGCTGTAACCCATGTAAATGTTGATCAGAATTGAAACCTAATTACCTGAAACAAAGCAGCTGTGGCTTATTATCAATAAGAATCAATATTTTCTCTTGTAAGTTTTTCAATTGAATAAGACAGGCCGTGGGCTTCTATTAATCTAAGGTGTATTATTGTCTTTGATGTATGAGTGAAGGAGAATTTGATTTGTACAAGATCAATGAAATTAAATAAAATATAATAGCTCCTTCAATTGTTGTGTAATCTAAATATCATCCCTCTTGAGTTTTGGATTGTTGACCTTTTGGTTGCTTGCAGATTGAGGACTTTAATAATTTAAGGAAATAAGTGGAGTAACAAAAAGTAGTGAAATATATTTCTTAATATGAGTGACGTAATTTTAAATTTAAATTAAGAAGGTTGATTCGACCTAGAAGATTAAATTTTAAATGATTAATAGAAGCTAGTACTTTTTAGAGTTCGAAGTTACGCCCATGGGTGGTGGTGTTCTACTTAGAATCTTTGCTTCAGAATATTTCTTACTCTACAATACAAGACTTTCACGTTTATCAAAGGAAAACAAAAATTAATCTAGATTAATATAAATTAATCTAAATAGTTCTACAGAATTTATTGACTAATTTTCTAAATATTACTAAAGGCTATTACTAATGGTAGAAATTTGAAAATTGGGTTATATATTTGAGATAGTTTGTGAAGTAACTCATTAACAAATAAGCAAAAACCATATATGAGATTGGATGAACCCACCACCATATATTAGATTAGGATTAACTAAAAAATGAAAGTAATTAAGGTAAAATATTATTTCATAAGAGGATGAAAATAGTTAACTTTATGTACCTAAATACAGGTACAAGTTAGTTCACAAGAATGTCATACACTAAACTTAACATCGTATAGCTTGATAGAAGCTTTCATACTTCACTCACAGTTACATAGTATTCCAAATACCTATTGAAAATAATGATTTTTAATGGTAATGACAAATTTTCTAACTTATCATTTAAAAACAACATTATAGTTACTAATACTAACAAAATCAAAAGGCTCCGTTTGGTAACCCGGTTTTGGTCTTGGTTTTGGTCTTGGTCTTGGTCTTTGATTTCAAGACCAAGACCATGTTTGGTTGGCCGGTTTTGGACTTGGTTTTGGACACCCTAAAACCAACCACTAAAACCTGATTTTGGCCCACCATTTTTGACTTTTTGTTTTTCTCTATATATATATATATATATATATAGCCGAAAATATGAATTATTTTGAAATTTTTTTTATATTTTTTGAAAAAAATATTTTTCGGAAAAAAATTAATTTCCGGGAAAAAATTATTTTATCGAAAATAATTATCTTTTTCGGAAAAAAATCATATTTTCGGACAAAAATTAATTTTCTCCAAAAAATTATTTTTTCGAAAATATTTATATTTTGGAAAATAATAATTTTTTTCGGAAAAATAATAATTTTTCGGAAAAAAAAATCATATTTTCGGAAAAAAATTATTTTTTCGTCAAAAAATAAATTTTCGGAAAAAAATATTTTTTCGACAAAAATTATTTTTTTGAAAAAATTAATTTTTCGGAAAAAATTAATTATTTTTTTTTCCGAAAATTAATTATTTTCCAAAAAATTATTTTTTATATTTTTCGAAAAAATATTTTTTTCCCGAAAATTAATTTTTTCCAATTTTTTATATATATATTTTTCATATTTATATATTTTTAATACATATTAGTATATATATATATAATTATACCAAGACCAAGACCAAAACCAAAACCAAAACCAAGTTCCCAAACGGGCCCAAAATCACTGGAAAAACTTCTAATACTAAGTCATAATTACTCTTCTATTATTGAGTAAATTACATAAATCACCCCTAAACTTTGGTCTAATTTCAGATTGTGTCATTAATATCAATTACCTCCCTTAATTTTAGCTCCCACATATAAGTTTCACCCTTCTATTTATAGTCAACGCCGTAAATTGACTTTTGGGGTTGTTAAAGTCATTTTTGGGCCTGAAATTCCTAACTTACCCTTACTATATTTATAATAACATTTTAAACCTTATTTTGGTAGAGCAAATTACTAGCATGCCCCCAAAGGACAAATGTATTGTGCGAAAAATGAGAATTCCCTCCTTTTGTCTCTCTAAATTATCAACCACTCGTTGCCCTCTCAGTTGTCGCCACCGCTGCCCAATTGGGGAATTCGGTAGTCGCGTTACAGACCCCCGCCAGGTGCAGCCCCACAACGCTGCTCTCCTGGAGCTACGGCGGCGGTTCCTCCTCAACCAGCGATTGCTACGGCGAATCCAGTCGACCGCTCTACCGCTGCTCCTCCGCCGCCGACAGATCTAAGGTTCGTTTGTGTACCTCCGACTTTTTCAATTGGAAGGAGTGGTGGTTTCCAATTTCAATTGAGGGTAGTGGTTCTTGGTGCTTTGATCGCAGAAATTAGGGCTTAGAATTGGAAGTGATGAAATCGCCAGTTTTGAGAGGAGTATGATTGTATCTAAATCTGTTTGAACAAACCATTTGGGGTCTTGTTTTGGGCAGTGTCTTTGAGTTTTTGTTTTCCCTATTTCATTTTGGACTTTGGTTTTAAGCTAAGATTTGTCTGGCATGTAACCTTCATCTTTACTTGCGTTTTTTAATACATTTTAATGAATAAAAAAAAACTTCTGATTGTGATACTTGGGAAAAGAGAGAACAAAGGGCAATATAAATTGTGATATTTTGCCTCATTAATGAATCTTTTATGTATATGATTATTTAATTCAAGGCATATAAGTAATTTCGTAACAAATTATCACTGGAGCTCTATTTTGATATTATTATGGGAGATAACTGATATTAATTAAACGTTAGGGGTATCATTTGAAATTAGGTCAAAATTTAGGGAAGGTTTGTGTAATTTATCCTTTATTATTCATAAACAAAAATAATAATTCTTTTATTATTTATAAAAAAGAAAAGAAAATTTAGTTCACTGATGCACCCGCCCTTGGCATTTTGTAAGAAGATCGCATCAAACAATTGTGAATGCAAGAAACCTAGTACACATAATAGCCACCTACTTTGTCATCAACTTTCATCACATCAGCCGAAATCTTTCTCCAATGAACGGTGGTCCAGTTATTGACACTAGGCGGGATGGGGAAAGAGAAGGCATGGATATGGCCGTCACGCACCACCTCAGGACGAACTTGAGGACATACTATAAAATGGTGGTGGAAGTGTTGGGAACCCTCCATTCCGATCTCCATCTACTATGCAAACAGTCTCACTCTCCATGGCTCCTCAATTGCTCCGGCCGTCTAGCTAGATTGCCCTAGAAAGAAGCACAATGGGGATCACATATTAATAGATTCATCCCATTTCAACAAACATCTTCAGTGTTTAAGAAATGCCTATAACTAAAAGTTCCATACCAAACTCCCACTATTACCACCACATGCATGTACTAATAGAGTCAATATTTCCAGTTAGATGAATCATGTGTGAAGATTTCCAGCTCACCCATATGCATCTACCTCTCCAAATGTCAAGATTTGCAGGTTCATGTTGTGCAAGTTGTTTTTTTTATCTTCTACTCTCCTCCACGCCTATAAATATGAGTGTGTTCTTGTGTTATAAATCATCAATCAAGTAAAGAAAACACAGAGCAAGAGAGTGAGAAATGTAGACAGAGAGTTTGTGAGGTTTTGAGTAGAGTTGAATGTTGTAATCTCCTCATCCCCACCATTTTTCTTCAAAGCTAGTGAAACTCTTTTCCATGGACGTAGGCTCAAATTTTGGCCGAACCATGTATACATCTTGTGTCTATATTAATTGTGTGTATGTGCTTTGAGTTGATATAGGTACAACAAAGTGGTATCAGAGTCATAGGCTCACAAATCATTCCGCACTTTCGAGCCTATTTCGAACCTGTAAACTCATCCACACCCCCAACGTATAACATACCGTTAGAAAGCCCGTTCGAATACGAATGCGTCGGTATCAATTTCAGCCCCATCCGACTCTTGATGTGCCCACACGCGCCCCCAGAAGTTTCTGCACATGACACAACTTATCCCACGCGCCCCACGCGTCTTCAACCTCTAACCGAGATTTTCAGACGATATTTTGGCGAGATTTTCATGATATTTTGGTGATATGATATTCTAGAGATATTGACTCAGAAGCGACATTAACAATGACATTATTGTCACCACTCAGAAACTGACATGTGTCACCTATTAGAATTTGCCACGTGTCGCTTCCAGAAGCTGTCACGTCATCAATTTCTAGAAATTATAGTTTTGCCCTTCGCCACTATTTTTGCTATTCCAGACTCATTTTAAGTTTGATTTGAGCCCAGTCAGAGACGTTCTTAAGGTTTTTGACCGTTTCGGACGCAACGGTACACTCCGTTTTACATGATTCAGCTCCTAACATATCAAACAAGCCAAGTTGAGCTTAAAGACCAATCCTATTCATGGAGGAATCGGGGTCAGGAGCTATGATTAAGTTGACGACATCGAATTATACCATATGGAGACCCAGGATGGAGGATCTCCTTAATTGCAAGGATTTGGCGGACCCGTTAGAAAACAAAGGTGCAAAACCCACGACAATCGTGGAGAAATATTGGACTAAGATGCACAGGAAAATTATTGGTCAAATCAGATAGTGGATAGACCATAGTGTATTCCACCATGTTGCGCAAGAGACCAACGCCTACGAGCTCTGGAAGAAGCTCGAGGATATGTACCAGGCCAAGACCACTCGAAATAAAGTTCTTCTAATGATGCGACTGGTAAATTTGAAGTTGAGGAGCGGAACCTCTGTAGCCGAGCACACCAGCGAGTTTCAGAACCTAGTGAACCAGCTTGTAGCTGTAGAGTTAAATATTGGCAATGAAACTTAAACCCTACTTTTGCTCAGCTCATTACCACCCAATTAGGAGACACTGGTGGTTTCCCTCGGCAACTCAGCACCTAACGACAAACTTACTATGGCGACAGTAAATGATGCCATATTCAGCGAGGAAGCCCGAAGAAAGGAGGCCAGCATGAACCAGACACATGCCCTCGTTACAGAAAACATAAGAACTGGTAGAGGCATAAACAGAAGTAGAGGAACGTCTCGAACTCGCGACAGGCTCAGCGATGACATAAATCAACAAAAGGGTAAATATGTTTGTTTTCATTGTGGCATTGTAGGACATTTAAAGAAGAATTGCCGCAAATTACAAAGGGAGCAAGGTCAAAGCAGCCACCAGCCACAGAAGGAAAATGACGACTCCATAGTCACTGTTACAAGAGATATCGCTATATGCTTAGTTGATGAAGAGGTGTGCCTCCACGTAGGAAACAACGAAGCCGAGTGGGTGGTTAACACATCAACATCTTACCACGCCACTCCCCACAGTGATTTCTTCACCTCGTACAAAGCTGGAGACTTTGGTATAGTGAGAATGGGCAATACAAGTTTCTCGAAGATCGTGGGAATCGGCGATGTCCAAATCAAGACTAGTATTGGCTGCATTATAGTATTGAAAGATGTCAGACATGTGTCAGACCTTCGTCTCAATCTCATTTCCGGGACAACCTTAGATCGGGAAGGCTACGACAACTACTTCAACAATGGCACCTGGAAGCTGACAAAGGGAGCCATGGTTGTCGCTCAAGGACAAATGCACGACACATTATACAAAACCCATGTGAAGGTAATTTCGGACAGTCTCAATAAAGTTGAAGATGAGACTTCACCAAATTTGTTGCACAAGAGACTCGGACACATGGGGGAGAAAGGGTTGCTTACACTGGCAAGGAAGAGACTAATTGCAGTATCGAAAGGTATTCCATTAAACCCTTATGATCATTGTTTATTTGGAAAGCACCATAAAGTCTCTTTCAACTCAACTACCAGAAGAAGATCAGAGTTGTTGAGTTTAATACACACTGATTTTTGTGTTCCAATAAAAATGGAGTCATTAGGCGGTAACGTATATTTTCTCACATTCATTGACGATGTTTCACGAAAAGTGTGGGTATATTTTTTGAAAACAAAGGATCAGGTGCTCAATTACTTCAAGGCATTCCATGCCATGGTAGAGCGGGAAACTGGAAAAAAGCTAAAGTTCTTCCGATCAGACAATGGAGGCGAGTACACTTCCAACAACTTCTGAGCATACTGCTTTGAACGCGGTATCTGATATGAGAATACGGTCCCAGGTACCCCACAACATAATGGTGTAGCCGAGAGGATGAACCGGACCATTATGGACAGAGTCAGAAATATGATCAGTATGGCTAAGTTGTTAAAGCCATTCTGGGGTAAAGCAGTTAGAGTTGTCGTCTACCTGATCAACAGATCACCATCAGTACCACTACAGTTCGAGGTACCACAGAAGATATGGACCGGAAGAGATCCTTCATATTCTCACCTGAGAGTATTTCGGTGCAAGGCATTTGCACACGTATCCAAGGAGTAAAGACAGAAGCTCAACCTAAAGTCAATTCCATGCATCTTCATTGGCTATGGAGACGAAGAATTTGGATACAGACTATGGGATCCATAATCGAAGAAGGTTATCAGAAGCAGGGATATTGTGTTCCAAAAGAACCAGACATACAAAGACACTGAAAAAATCACAGACCCCAGTGGTTCCAGTCCCAGTGTTCCAAACATCATCCCAGATCCTGCACCAGTTCAACTTACCCCGAATAATGAAGAAATGCAGGATGAAATTCCAGAAACAGAGGAGAAAAAAGAACCTAAGGGTGTTGAGCAAGGGGAGCCACAAACCCCTCCACCAGAAGTTACAGAACCAGAAGTAGCTCCTCTAGTTGAAGAGCCTCAGCTAAGAAAATATGAAAGAGGACGACCGCTAATTCCGTCGAGGAGATATACAGAGTCAGACTATATTCTACTTACTGATAAGGGGGAGCCAGAATGCTTTCAGGAAGTGAAGACCCATACAGACAAAGGTAAATGGGTGCAAGTTATACAAGAAAATATGAGTTCCTTGCAAAAGAACCAGACTTACGAGTTGGTGAGACTTCCCAAAGGTAAGAAAACATTGAAAAATAAATGGGTGTTCAAGCTGAAGAAAGACGCCAACGGAAAGCTGATGAAGCACAATGTCTGATTGGTCATTAAAGGATTCCAACGGAAGAAATGCATCGACTTTGACGAGATTTTCTCACCAGTGGTGAAAATGACCTCAATTCGAGTGATACTCGGATTGAAAACTAATCTGAACCTATAGCTTGAACAGATGGACGTCAAGACAACATTCCTCCATGGAGATCTATAGAAGGAAATTTACATGGACTAACCAGAAGGTTTTAAAGTTACAGGGAAAGAACATATGATCTGCAAATTGAAGAAGAGTCTCTACGGCCTCAAGCAGGCATCGAGACAATGGTACAAGAAGTTTGACTCATTCATGGTGGGTCATGGTTACAAGAGAACTGTTGCAGATCAATGCGTCTATATTCAGAAATTTCTGGATAGTAACTTTGTTATTCTATTGCTGTATATTGACGACCTGTTGATAGTTGGACATGATGCTAGTATGATCGACAAGCTGAAGAAATAACTGTCCAAGTCCTTTGACATGAAAGACCTAGGCCCAACTCAATAAATATTGGGCATGAAGATTGTTCGTGACAGGAAAGGTAATAAATTGTGGTTGTCATAGGAGAAATACGTTGAACGGGTGATTGAAAAGTTCAACATGAGAAATGTCAAGCCAGTCAGTACTCTACTGGCTAACCACTTCAAGCTAAGTAAGTGATCGTGTCCCTATTCGATGAAAGAAAGGGAAGAGATGGAAACAATACCCTACTCTTCAGCCGTTGGTAGCTTGATGTATGCAATGGTTTGCATTAGACCGGATATAGCTCACGATGTATGCGTTGTGAGCAGATTTTTTTCAAATCCAGGAAAAGACCATTGGGAAGCAGTCAAGTGAATTCTTAGGTACCTGAAGAGTACATCAAAACTATGCTTGTGCTATAGGAGAGCAAAACCAGTCTTGGAGGGTTATACAAATTCGGATATGGCCGGTGATGTGGATAGTAGAAAATCTACATCAGGATTCATATTTACTTTTGCAGGAGGAGTTGTCTCATGGCAATCAAAATTGCAGAAGTGTGTCACTTTATCTACAACAAAAGTAGAGTACATTGCCGCAGCGGAAGCTAGGAAGGAAATGTTATGGGTAAAGCGGTTTTTCCAAGAACTGGGTGTCAAAAAAAAAGAATACAAAGTGCACTGTGATAGTCAGAGTGCTCTGAACTTGAGCAAGAATGCAATGTACCATTCCTGCACGAAGCATATTGGCATTCGCTATCACTGGATACGCGAAGTGATGGAATTACAACTGTTAAAATTTGTAAAGATCCACACAAACAAAAATCCGGCAGACATGTTGACAAAGGTGGTTAATCGAGAGAAACTAGAGCTATGCAGAGACATAGCCAGGATATACATCAACTGAAGCGCAGTAGAAGACGTTCTCCTCCAATCGGTATGGAAGGGGGAGAATTGAAAGTTCCATACCCAGCTCACCTCCATCACCACCACATGCATGTACCAACAGAGTCAAGATTTTCAGCTAGATGAATCACGCGTGAAGATTTCTAACTCACCCATATGCATCTACCTCTCCAAATGTCAAGATTTGCAGTTCCATGTTGTGCAAGTTGGTTTTTGTCTTCTACTCTCCTTCATACCTATAAATATATATGGGTGTGTTCGTGTGTTGTAAATCATCAATCAAGTAAAGAAAACACAGAGCAAGAGAGTGAGAAGTATAGACAGAGAGTTTGTGAGGTTTTGAGTATAGTTGAGTGTTGTAATCTCCTTCTCCCCACCATTTTTCTTCAAAGCTAGTGAAAACTCTCTCCCGTGAACGTAGGCTCAAATTTTAGTCGAACCACGTATACATCTTGTGTCTATATTACTTATGTGTGTGTGCTTTGAGTTGGTACAAGTACAACAATAACAACAGAGTTTGTTAAACAAGGTTGAAGGAAATGTCTATCTAGCTCCCCTTCAATAACAATCCTAACATTGTGCTTTAGAAGCATTAAAATATTCTAATGGCCAAACAGAATTCCATTTATGATATCTGAACTTTATTCTTTAAATCGAGGCTGCAAAATATAAATCTTGTTTACTAAATCCGAGCCAATTGTGTGCATGTGTTCATTTTTATCTGAAAAATAACTAGATATTTTCTGCATGACTGAATTTGCAAAACCAGTGTGGGATCAAATAGTGAGAAATCGAGAAAATTGAACAAAAATAACCGCCAAGAGCACAAGTAGTTTCCACACCTACTTAATTATCTCTTGGATCGACACATGCATCTCTATTGCCTCATTTTCTATCGCTATTAATGGTGAGCTTTGTGGGTTTTTCAAGAGTGTCAAAGGCTTAAGGCAAGGGGACCCTTTGTCCCCTTACCTCTTCCCTCTTGATATGGATGTTCTGTCTTCAATCACCAACACCCTAACCTCAAATGAAACACTCTTCAAATTTCATTGGAGGTGTTTAGCCATCAAGTTGAGCCATTTGTCTTATGCTGATGACATCCTAATGTTCTTTAATGGTGACCTATGCTCAGCCCAAGTTATTAAATATTCCATTGGTGAAACCTTTTCTCAGCTTTCAGACCTTACTCCCAACCCAAGTAAAAGCCAGCTTTTCACTAATGGTATCCATCCCCGCTTGTTGGATGATATTTGTGCTCTTTTCAACTTCCCTTGTGGAACCTTACCTATTAGATACTTAGGCTTGCCTCTCATCACTTCTAGACTAACATCCACCGATTGCCAAGGCATTATTGACAATATGCTAGCAAAGCTATCCAACTTGACAACCAGAGCCTTGTCTTTTGCAGGGAGACTTCAGCTGATTCATGCAACTCTCTTTCACATTCATTCCTTCTGGACTAATTTATTTATTCTGCCAAGCAAAATTTGCAACAGGATAAATGAGATTCTCCAAAAGTTTCTATGGTTTATTTTGATAACTGGCTACCACGTGGCCCTCTCCACAAGGTAATTCTTGATCCCTCTGTTGGATAAAGATGGCAGCATAAAAGACATAATAAGGTCTCCTCTTTTATCACTAATGGTTAATTGACCTGGACTAGGAATATATCTAACCTGCTATCCCCTTTTGTTGACCTAACTACCCTACCCTCACCAAACACCTTAGTTAGTGATACCATCCAGTGGCTTCCCTCACCGTAAAAAACATACACCCTTAAGCACACACTATAAAAAACAAAAGAATGTATATAATGACAAAGAAATAGTGCAGACCCCATTTGTCTGCCACTATAGCTCAATATTTCATCATTTGTAAAATAGTGGCAGTCCAATTTTGTCTGTCACCTATTCTCCATTTTAAATAATTTATTGTTTTATATAATCTGAAATACATTTTATTTTCACAACCCAAATAATTCACCTCTCTCTCTGTATCGCACCACCACTTCTCTCTCTCTAGGGTTTCCAAGTCAGACCTTGAAGAAGATCGGAAATGGAGTTCACCAGTGCGATTATCCCGAGAAGACCGTTGAGAACAAGGAGAATTGGAAGAGTTTGTCGTCGGAGAAGATATATTGCGTCGGTATCGGCAAGTGCAAGAAAGCTTATTGAGGAGGACGACGACAACAAATGTGGTGACAACATACGAGTTTTGCCTCTCAATATTTTGGCTAGAACAGGCAAATCTACTCAAATCGAAGATTTTCTACTGAATCTCAAATTGTGTGTCTAAGAGCTCAAGGTCTACAAAAACTAAATGATTTTAATTTATTTAGCAACATGTTTGTGTATATTTATGTGTGCATGTATATTTGTGTGTGTACATGCACTCACCTGACTATTTCTCAACCTTCTACACAAACATTTTGGAGCAAGCTGGTTTGGTTTCCTAATCTGATACCTAAACATTCATTTTGCCTTTGGTTGGCAATTCAGGAAAAATTGCTCACCAAAGACAAAGCTAGGCTGTTGTTCATAATGCAACCTAATGTTTGTATTTTATGCGTAAGAGCAGCAGAAAGCCATGATCACTTTTTTCATAAATGCACCTTCGATCTTGTAAGTTTCTATTCCATATCAGGCTCGCTGTATCAAACAAATGTTTCAACTGTGCATGCGAAGGATGGAAGCTCAAGTCAAGCATGCAACCATCAAGTCAAGGAAGACGGCCGCGTGAAGTTGGAGTCTTGGCAGTTTGTGACGTGAAGTTTCTGTAGCCACGCTTGTACAAGTTTTTCTATATCGTTTCTGCCTATATATATATGGCATGGTGTAAGGTTGTAAAATATAAGAGACACAACAGAAAGTGTAGAGACAGAGAGAGAATGATACACGAGTGTAACCATAGAGAGAGTCTGTGATGTTGTAAGGAAAAGTATGTGAGGTAGAGTCGATAGACAGAGTGTTTGTATCCTCCCTCCATTTTCGGTTTTGTTTCGAACCGAAAATAGTGAAACCTCTCTCAAAGTGGACGTACCCATATTTTTGGGGAACCACTATATATTTGGCTCGGGCCCCCCCGGAAGGAGGCCTTCTTCGCCCTCCACCTAAGCTGTCTATTGTGTGTGTATGTTTGAGTTTGCTCATGGTTTGGACCCAACAAAGACAAAGCTAGGCTGTTGTTCATAATGCAACCTAATGTTTGTATTTTATGCGTAAGAGCAACAGAAAGCCATGATCACTTTTTTCATAAATGCACCTTCGATCTCAAGGCTGATTTGGGAAAAAATACAAGACAAATGCGGATTCTACACGAGTTCAAACGCATGGAAGCAATTTCTTATATGGGCTTCATCGAATTGGAAAAAAAGATTGAAACAAAGTAGAATTTTAACATGGAAACTGATGTTTGCAAGCTTTGTTTATCATGTTTGGAAAGAAAGGAACAACATGAAGGTTGATTAGTAGATATGTTATGCTGCCATATTTGATCTTTGAGGTTTGATATGCTATAGAGGTCACCATGAAGCAGGTTGCAGACATGAATACAAAGATGAAGCCGTTGCATCTCTCTTTGAATTTGAATTGATTTTTTAGGGCTTTGTTTTAGTGCTATAATTTAAGTTAAAAGTATTCAATTATTAATAATATCTATACAGCAATGTAATTAGTTAAACTTTGCCCTATTTTCAAAATAAAAATAAAAATGATGATAGTAATAATTATAAGGGTAATTTACACAAAATTCTCTGAGGTTTCAGGATTTAATCATTAAACTCTCTGTCGTTCGCCAACCCCCTGACATTTCAGATTTTAATCGAATACCTCCCTCTAGTCAATTTTCATGTCAAAATAACTTAAATGCCCCTCACATAAATTACAATTTTACCCCTCTTGTTTGGACATATTACACTTTCCCCCCTCTTGTTTGGATAATTACACTTTCCCATCTATAAAAAAATATTATATATAAAATTCAAAAAATATATTTAAATTCGAAACAAATATATAAATTTTGAAATATATATATATATATATATATATATATATATATATAATTCATAAACACTATATTAAATTTTGAAAAAAATTATAAATTTTGAAATATATATATAAAATTCAAAACAAATATATAAAATTTGAAAAACTATATAAATTCGGAAAAAATATATAAATTCAAAAATATATATATATAATTCGAAAAATATATATAAAATTCTAAAAATATATATAAAATTCATAAATAATATATTAAATTTCAAATATATATATAATTCAAAAAATATATATTAAATTTTGAAAAAATATATAAATTTCAAAAATATATATATATAATTCAAAACAAATATTTAAAATTTGAAATATATATATAAAATTCAAAATATATATATATATTAAATATATATATATATATTTCAAAAAATGAATTTTATTTTTTTATGTCATCACGTGAGTGACACGTCACAGGGTTTATGGATTGGACTAGGTACGTGAGGTTGAATGGGAACCCATGTTATGTTGTGTACTTAAATCTTTATTTTTTATTGTATTTTTTTAAATGGACAAAAATTTAAAGGAAAAAGAGATAAAGGTGCGAAAGTTGGACAAGAAGAAGTGGGATATGATAAGATGGTGGGCTGATTGTTTGTCTCTTCTTGGATACTAGCATCATCATTTTATTTTTCTTTCCTTTATATTTTTTATGGGGTTAAATTTATATATGTTTTTCGAAATTTATATATTTGTTTCGAAATTTATATATATTTTTGAATTTTATATATTTTTTTAAATTTTAATATATATATATATTTTTTAATTTTATATATTTTTTCTAAATTTAATATATTATTTATGAATTTTATAAAAAAAAATTCAAATTTTATATATATTTTTTGAATTATATATATTTCAAAATTTATATATATTTTTAATTTTATATATTTTTTTGAAATTTAATATATAGTTTACGAATTATATATATATTTCAAAATTTATATATTTGTTTCGAATTATATATATATTTAAAATTTTATTTATTTTTTTCAAATTTTATATATTTGTTCAAACATTAAATATTTTTTTTGAATTATATATATATATATTTTTATAGAGGGGGGAAAATATAATATGCCCAAAAAAGAGAGGTGAAACTGTGATTTATGTGAAGGGCATTTAAGTCATTTTGATATGAAAATTGGCTGGAAATGGTATTTGATTAAAATCTGAAATGTCAGGGGGTTTGGTGATTAAATCCTGAAACCTCAGGGGGTTATGTGTAAATTATCCTAATTATAATCAACTACAAAAGTTAGCTTGGTTTTTAATACTGTTCTCAAACCGCAGGGCGAAATTATATATTTGAGAAGTTTCATAGATGAAAATATTATTTCAGCAGTTGCTCATAATTTAGTTAGCTAAAAAACAGTAAAGTCTTATGTAGTGTCCATAAGTTACTTAATAATCCATTCAACTACAATAGCTAAAATTTTTAATTTTATTCTTTTATTTTTCTTATTCCATAAAGTGTTATTTAGACCACAAAACATATTGGGTCTATAGAATTTGGTAAGGTTTTGGGCCTGTTAAGTAATTCAAATATAAGAGGAAGGTTGGGCCAATTATACATACTATTCTATTTATATGTTACATTATATATACTTAATAAATAAATAAATGGAAAACTTTGAATCCATTCCTTACTAGTAAGGTTGCAAATAAACAAGCTTTGAGATGTTTAAGCTCGGTTCATTTAATTACTTAACGAGCCTAGAAAATGTGTTTAAACTCGGCTCATTTACTAAATGAACGAGTCCGAGTCGAGCGCTAGATTTAACGAGTTGAGTCCGAACTTACTCACGAACGACTCAGTTCAATTGCAACATATATTACTTTTATCAATAGTTGTTTATATTAAGTTGTTGTAGGTTTGTTTTTAACGTATTTAACATAATTCTAATATACTAGTCAGTTCATTTGCAGCCCTACCTATTAGTATATACTTTTGAAATATATATGTTGTGTTATGTTTAGAAAGAATGAAATGTTCATTCCAACCATTATTTCAAAGTAAGAATGGATCCATTATCATTCCCACCTCATTTCCATTTTCATTTAATTCATGCGCATCAAAAGCAAACCAGAAGAATCTAATCTTTTTCCAAGCTAACAGAATATATATATATATATATATATATATGTTGTGCCCAACCAAGATCTAACCAAAAACACACATAACTATAGAGATAAAGACACAGTACGTCCACGGAGGGGCAACTCATTATTCAGGTGAATATTACATAATATAGATATTCACTCCCTAATGAGTCTCTCTTCTGATACCATTCTCTCATACAACTGATGTTGTAGAGCTGCTTGAGCTTGTTTGAGCTGATGAATATCAATCTGATATTACAATCCTATTTATAGGCTTCAAGCACCGTGTTTGGAAGGTTGTAGCTGTGTTGAATTCAATTCCGTGTACAAAATGTGTCAGAGGTCAAACTTTGAATTGTTCCTTCCATGGCCGATGGTTTGTGATTTCTAGTCGATGTCGATGATGGAGAATGAAGCTTTATCTTGTGGGGTCTTGAGCCATCATTTTTACAATCTCCACCTTAGCGATGTTGCCCCCAATGTGCCCTTAGGCGCTCTTGTCTCGAGAGATATTGTTTATGCCGGGAGCACCTTCTTTCTTGGCATAAACCCATTTGCAACCAATAGATTTCTTTCCCTTTGGAAGTTGGACTAACTTCCAAGTCTGATTCTGGTGAAGTGACTTCATCTCGTCATCCATTTCACCCTTCCACTTGGTACTATCAGTACTCTGCACTGTTTCTTTGTACGTGTATGGGACATCATTATTTGTCGTTGGAAGTATGTATGCCACCATGTTAGTGTATCGGGTTGGTTTCTGAATCTCTCTTCTGGATCTACTAGTGGCGATATCTTCTATTTGTTGACTGATCATCGGTACTAGAGATGGAACCTCCACCTTAACTGAGTCTCGTTCTGAATATTAGATTCATCTTCGGGATGATCAACTGTTGGAACAGTCCCTTCTTGAACTGTTGTGCTGAACTTGACTATCTTCTTTCTGCCCAATACACAATGCTCATAGGAATCAAGTTTTCCATTGTTGGCATCTTTCAGTAGTCCTTGCTTCACCAAGCCTTGCAAAACCTTCTCTCTTGCATGCCCTAAATGCATGTGCCAGGGACGGGTAAGATCAAATGTTTTATTTTTAGAATTGTTCACTACAGTAGCTCTTCTAGTTATTGTACACCCGTCCAGGAAATATAGGTTTTTCTATAGAGTACCCTCTATTGCCACAAGTGCACCGCGTACAACCTTCAGGACTCTATTTTCCATGGTTACCTTATAATCGCTGGAGTCTAAAACCCCTAGTGAAATGAGGTTCTTTATCATATTTGGAATGTACCTGACATTAGTCGGTCTTCTAATTGTACCATCGTGCATTTTCAAACGTATTGTCCTAATCCCTTTTGTCTGATAGGTATTATTGTTGCCCATAAGCACGACTCCTCCATCAAGCTCCTTAAAGCTAGAGAACCAGTTCATGTTCGGACACATATGATAGGAACGACCTGAATCAATGATCCATCTATCAGACTGAGTATCTAATTCTGATGATGAAACTATAAAGGCTAATTCATCTTCATCATTTTTCCATCCACCATTTGCATGTGACCGGTCCTTGTTTGGACAGTTTTTCTTCTAGTGCCCTTTTTAGTGACAATAGGCACATTCGTCTCTTGAAAGATGTTTTCTTAATGATTCTCATATGGACTCTGATAGGGATCTACTCCTTCCACCGGATCTGCTATACTTTTTGTTGTTCTTCCTACCTATGGTTACAACCAACATTTCTGCTGTAAAGTCTCTATGATCGTGTTGATCCTTCTTCTGGTACTCATTATTCATCAAAGCGTTAGAAACGTCTATGAATTTAATCTCATATTTTCCATAAATCAGAGTTGTGGATAAATGTTCACAGCTTTCTGGCAAGGAATTAAGTAACAACAAAGCCTTATCTTCATCCATAATTTCAACATCTAAATTTTGTAGCTTAACCAGAATGTTGTTGAAATTATCTAGATATTCAATCATAGGGGTACCTCTTTTATACTAAAACCATAAAAGTTTCTTCTTCAGATAAAGACGGTTCTCTATGTTTTTCGTCATGTACTTGTCCTCCAGCTTTTTCCACAGACCTGCTGCCATATTCTCCTTCATAATGAAATACTTTTGGCCCTTCGCTAAGCATAATCGAATTATGTCGCAAGCTTGACGATTTACGAAATTCCAATCTTCATCAAAGATATCTTTGGGTCTGGCTTCCATGACAATCTGGGATCCTTCTCGAAATAGTAGATCTAAAACTTCGCATTGCCACATGCCAAAGTTATTAGTGCCGTCAAATTTCTCCACCTCAAACTTTGCATTTGTCAACATGGTTCTCTGAATAAAACCACTCGTCTTGCTAGTATTTTGCTCGGTCTCCTTTGTTTCATCCATATAAAATACCGGATATCAGAGAATTGATGATTTTAATTCACCAAATAGGAGCAATAATATTCAAAATAGAATTTTCCAATCTTTGAGTTCTGATATGGAAAAATGGAGCTCGCGATTGGATCTAGAACGGTCGAATTAGCTAAGATTAACCTTTCGTTTGGTCAAATCGGACTTAAAACGGGGCCGGTATCACCAAAATAGTGACGGAGGGCAAACTGGTAATTTTACAAATTATTGATGACATGGAGCGCTGAGTGACATGTGGCAGTGCTTGGATGCGCCATATGGCAGTTTCTGGTGATGACACGTGTCAGCTTTTGGTAGTGACACATGTTAGATTGTGATTAGGCCATGTGGCAGAAACTAATAAGAGACACGTGTTAGTTTCTGACTGGTGCCATGTGTCGCTGACGTGGCACTTGGTGACGTCAATGATGAAGTTAGCTCACTGGGAAATTATCGACGCCGGAAAATTTGTCGGAAAAAAACAGCCATCGTCGGAGAAAATGCGTGGATCGCGTACCGCGCGTGGGCTTCACACTCGCTGGAGGTTGATGGCGCGTGTGGCGCGTGATATCGAGCTTTCTGACGTACCGATCTTTTAGTGGTACGTGGAGGCGCGTGCGGAGGTGGTTCGGCATGATTTCAATGGTTGTTGCTTTGTATTAAGATGGGTCAGCTACTGGAGTGTTCAGCTTGATGTTTTGATGACTAGATTGGTTCGAAATAAGATCGAAACAAAACTACTCTGTTTTGAACCTATTGGCTCTGATACCAATTGTTGTGCCCAACCAAGATATAACCAAAAACACACACAACCACATAGGGCTGTTCAAACCGGTTCCGGTTCGGTTTCTTCTATTTTTTATTTTTTAAAAAAAAAACCTCAATTTTATAAGATAATATAATTATAAACTAGAGTATTTGAATTAAAGCAAACCCAAAACAAAATATATAATTAGTGGAATAAAAAAAGTAGCTTGGATTTCTACTGTTACTGAAATTCTTTTTTTTTTTTCCCTGGAAAAAAAAAGAGTACAATGAAATGAGGTTAAGACATGGGGGAGTTGAGTAGCTTTGTTGAGTATGTTGCTTTTTGGAAATTGCTATTTTTCTTGGTTCAACCTTAGGGTATGGATTTGTTTATTACATCAGATGTTAATCTGGTTTGGAGATGGATTCGTCTTGGTTATTACTGGAGCTACAAGTTTTTTTATGTTGGTTTTTTTGTATTCCTCAAGCATTGTAGGATCATGCTATTTGTAGAGGTTTATTGCTAGTCTTTTTGCTTAATAATAAAAAAATTATAAAAAAAAATCGATTCCATATCGGTTCCGCGGGGCCGGAACCGGAACCTAACCAAAATTTTTGGTTCTTAGAATTTTGGAACCGGAACCGAAACCGAACCCCTATGGAACCGAACTGAACCGCCGGTTCCGGTTAGGTTCCAGCTTCGGTTCGGTTCTTGAACACTATGGATGAGCATGGGGCGGTTTTCTCCAAACTCATAACCAAAACCGTGAACATTTTCACCCCCCCATAACCGCACCAAAACTGTTTAAAAGTTTCACCTCTTCCCCTAAAACCGCCCCAAACCATTCACAGTGTTCCCCAAAACCGCGCCACTAAACCCTTTTTTTAAGAGCAAATAAAAAATAAGCAAATTAATTATAAAATTTTGACCTATATAAAAAACAATAAAGGATCCAATTTACTCGTTATAATTTCTAACACAAAAAAATAATAACAACTTAAATCAAAATATATATATATTGCTTCTGTAAAAAAAAAAAACTTAAACCCCATTTTTTAAGTTCAACATATATATATATATATATATATATATATATATTTATGCATTCAGACTCTAGATCATATAATTTAAAAACAAAACCAATATAAGCTTTTAGGGTTTTTTGTATATATATGTGTGTGTATAAGTAAATAGGTATTTTATTAAAGGAGTACAAGGTAATTTTAATATAAAAAGTTATAAAAATACATATAATTCTATAACTTTGATTAAAAAAATTATAATTATATTATTCGGTTCAGGGCGAGGCAGTTCCCCGCTGGTGGAACCCCTCAAACCGTCCCCCGCCCCATGTCGGGTTTTTTTTCTTCACCCCCATAACCACCCCATTTTTAAATGGTGCGGTTAAAAATCGTAAAAAATGAGGCAGTTTGGGCGGTTCTCCGGCGGGGCAGGTTTTATGCCCATCCCTACTGAACATCCTATAATCATAGAAATAGAGACACTGATATATCCATGATTCTCTGATTGGGTACATTCACCGAGGGACAACTCATTATTCAGGTGAATATTACATAATACAGATATTCACTCCCTCATGTAAACCCGTTCACAGATGCCGAACGAATCTCAACCTTTGTAATTTAAATAGAAGCTATGAAATTGATAAATAGCAAGAAGATAACAAATATTTCAAGAACCAGCAAGAATTAGAGCAATTTCGGATCCTCTTCCTTTTCTTTTTTCTTCCTTTTATACATGAACTTGGTCTTACCCTCATAAATGGGTTTTAAGACATATTAAAGACAATATCTCTACATTAAATACAAGTTTTTACAAAACTGCTATAATAAAAACCATGTCAGTTTTGATTGTGTGTATTGAAACGGTCATTTTCTTAATAACTTTTATCCTGAAATGGGCTTATATCTTTGGGCTTTGTTTTCTATTTGGGCTTAATAGATATGTTGATCCAGTGTTGATTTTGTACGATGGGCCTGATGTAAAAATGTGCCTACACTTTGCCCCCATTTCCCAAGCCTATTTCATTTTTGAAATAGGGTGGGAATTCGAAGAGCCATGTGTAACTGCCACTTCCCTTATTTCCTTCGTTTCCTTCAATATTTCTTCCCCGTTTACAAGAGCAGACTCATTCCCTTTGAAGACGATTCCCAGCAAGAAACTCTTGAGGTTAGTTTTTCTCTTTCGTCCTTCATCTTTCTTTCATAAATCAAAAATATCATGAGTAGTGATAGCAGCCGAACCCCTTCTCTGGAGGTGGTTGTTGATGACGCCCCTGTTATTTATTCCTCTGAGGTTGCCCCCAATTTGATTGAACAAAAATCCCAGAAACTTTCCCGAAAACAATTACGTAAATTGTCTTTAGCTGATAGATGTCAAATAGAGTTTGACATACCAAAGGATGTTTCAATTTCTGAGTATTCTTCTGATTTAGACTTCAAAACTTATGAGGAAGTTGAACCGGGCGAAGTCTTGTTCTCTGCACATCACTTTGTCGTACTTAGATTTCCCTTACATCCCTTCTATCACTATATTCTTTTTTCTTTAGGGCTTACCCCTTTGCAAGTAAACCCTAATTTCTTCAGGGTTCTATCTGTTATGCTCGTTCTGAATCACGAACGAGGTTTGAACTTAGGTTTGGGTGATTTTCTGCTCTGTTACAAAGTCGGTCAGATCAGAAAAAACCCTGGTCGGTACCATCTGCACCCCCATTCAACCTTGAAACTTTGTGAAGGCAATCCTTCTTCTGAGAAGGAGTGGAAAGATAAGATGGTGAAAATTGGGATAAATTGGAGAGTGGATGCGTCCGGCCCGTATCCTCTGCCAAGGACCTTCGGTATTTGTAAGAAACTGAAATGTGGATTCAAAAATCCTGGCAAGTGTATTTTTTGTACTTTACAAATTTTGCATGTTTTACTTGAACTGCGTATTTGTTTGTTTGTTGATCGTATGCATGTGTTTTGTATATAGCCGAACGTGTTGAATACCTAAACGAGAAAGTATTTGCAACTCTTCCGTCCAGCAAGTCACTTTTGACTTCCCAAAATTTGAAGTTAATTGCTGTCAGTGCTTCAGAGGCTACTATAATGGAGATTCCGGTTACAGCCTCCAAGCGTGCTGCAGCATAAAAATCTACTCCCCCTGTCAGCTCGACATCTGATAAAGGAAAGAGCCAAATGATCGATCTGACCGAAGATCCGAAGAAGAAGAAATGGCATCTGAAGAGGACGAACACCGATGATAGCGGTAACGCTCAGAAAATGTTGCAGTTGGGCCCCCCTTCTGAACATGCAAAAAGAAATGACTCTGAAAAACATGAGAAGCTTGTGAAAAAGGCCATATCTGTGAGCGGCTACACAATTCCAGACTGCTGCTTTCCTCCATCATTTGATCCTGAAGGCGAATGGATCCCCAAGTTTGAGAAAAGTGATGGTAGTGTTTTGAATCGCCGATCGCTGGCAATGTCTGATCCTGATTCCTTGATGGCTCTTGCTCGTGGAATGTGGCCTCCCAAGGATGAACTCTTTCAGCAGCATGTTGATCAGAACGAGCTTCTGGCTAGGGCTCCTGTTTCTATTCTAGAGGTACCAAAGTTTTTTTTTTTTTTTACTAACGTTTCTTCTCTTTTCAGTCTATGTTTAATGTCCTAGCTCTCTGTAAGGCTGTTGAGATGGGAGAGTATAAGAGAAAGAACATTGATGATGCATACCTGCGAGCTGATAAATGCGCCATGTTGGCTGAAAAACAAAAGAAAATCTTGGAGCTCGAAGTGGAGAGCTTAAAGAAACTCCATCAAAGGGAATCTGATCGGAATGCTGAACTGAAGAAGCAGATCCATAACCTTGAAACTTCCAATGCTGTTCTGAAAACAAGTTTAGAAATTTGTCGAAGGGGAGGTATGGACATGCACCAGAAATATGTGAACATTTTTGACATAAAGTTCTGTGATGGGTTCAAATTTTGTTATGATCAAATGTCATCGGATCCATCTGCCCGTACATATGATAATCTGGCCGCCCATGATGCTGCTTGCGGAGTCGTTCACCCATATAAAGAGCCTGAGTCTTCCCAAGATGAAAAAGATTTAGCTCAATTTATTTTACATGGGATCATACCGGCCGAACGACCAGAACCTATCACTACAGTCTCTGCAACTGAAGTGTCAGCTGAGCCTTCCATACCTCCTTCGGAGAACCAACAACCACCCAGTGATGATATTAATCTTTCTACTTCTTGATTAGAAGTTTTTATCTTTGAACAATTTCTGAGGTCTGTAAAATCATATTATTTTTTATGCTCCTGTGGTGAGCGTTTTTTGGACAAGTTTTGAAATGGCACTGATGTGCTTTAATATTTTCGAACAAGATGGCACTGAGGTGCATAGGTATTTTCCGAACAAATGGCACTGAGGTGCAATATGTTTTTTGAACAGGATAGCACTATTGTGCTTAAGATTTTTGAACAAGATAGCACTGTTGTGCTTAATGTTTTTTGACCAGGATGATGTGTTCTTTTGAACATAACCTTTTTTATGCGTATCTTTATACATCTTTGATAAAGCGGGAACATGATGCCATCTTCATGATGGTCTTTTGCCTAAATGGCTTATATATTTTGGCCAAGTTATTTTACTTAGGCTTTTTGGACAGTTTAAACAGAGATATGAGAAGATATGAATAATATCTTTATTGATTTGAAATGGATCTTATCATATAAACTGTTAAACGACATTTAAGATCAACATAAATTTTACTGAAAATACCTTTTCAAGTGTATTGCATTCCAAGCTCGTTCGATTTATTTTCCATCTTGATCGGCCAATCTGTAGGCACCTTTGTCGATCACTTCTGTTACTGTGTACGGCCCATCCCATGTGGGATCCAGTTTGTTTGATCTGCTAGCCAACACCCTTAGTACTTGATCGCCAACTTGGAATGATCTTGGTTTCACTTTCTTGTTGTAATTCTTCATCAACCTTTGTTGATATTCTGCCAGTCTTATTGAGGCCATTTCCCTCTTTTCATCTATGAGATTACCTTCGATTTTTAGAATTTCTTCGTTCTGTTCAGGATCGAATAGATGAGTTCTTGTTGTGGGTACTTCCAATTCAATTGGGATTACCGCTTCGACTCCGTACGCCATAGCGAATGGAGTCATTCCGGTCGGCTTGCGGGGAGTCGTTCGGTAGCTCCAGAGGACCCTTGGTAATTCGTCTAACCACCGTCATTTTCCTTCGATCCCTTCTAATTTTATTTTTATCCCAGCAAAAATCGTTCTGTTCGTTATCTCGGCTTGTCCGTTTGCTTAAAGATAGCTGACAGATGATAGATTCTGATTGATGTCGTACTCGTCTAACAACGCCCGAACATACTGATTGCCCAGATTCTTGCCGTTGTCCATCATTATATACTTTGGCACTCCAAACCTGTAGATTATATGATTTAAAATAAAATCTATCACTTGAGTGTGAGTGATTCTTACATAAGCCTTCGCTTCTACCCATTTAGTGAAATATCTGTGGCCAAAAGCACATGCTTTTGATTTGATGCTGCCTTTGTTAATGGTCCGACCGCATCCATCCCCCATCGTGCGAACGGAACAGGAGAAGCCATCGCTGTGAGAAGCTCTGTTGGTTGATGGATTATATGCGAATGTCTTTGACATTTGTCACACCTTCTCGCATATTCCTCCACGTCCCGGATCATGTATGGCTAGAAATAACCTTGTGTTATTGCTCTATGAGATAATGATCTGCCCCCAACATGGCTTTCACAAGTCCCATCGTGTAACTGTTTGAGTACCTTTTGTGCTTCAGATGGTATCAAACATCGCAGGTAGGGCCCATTTATCGATCGACGGTATAAAAAGTCATCGATCACTGAATACTTGGTAGAAGTTGCTCTTACTTTCTTTGCTTCCCGTCGATCCTCAGGTAGAACACCGATCAATAAATATTCAAGGATTAGATCGATCCAACTTGGCTCGTACGGAATCACGCATATCTCTTTCTTTTTACCAATCGATGGAGTGAACAGTTCATCCATGGGAATTATCCTGATCATATCGTCTCCAGCTGAAGATGCATGATTTGCTACATAATCAGCCCCATGATTTTCCACCCTTGGAATTTGTTTGAAAACGACTACTTGAAAGTTTCACATTTCTTCCTGAACGGCATTTTTATACTGCAACATCCTTTCCTCACTTGTATTATAACTTCATGTGATATGATTTACGACTAACTGAGAGTCGCTGAACACAGTTAATTCTTTGATCTGGAGCTCTTTTGCTAGCCTTAATCCTGCCAAAACGGCTTCGTATTCAGCCTCATTATTTGAACTTTCAAAGCACAGTTTGATCGACTCCTGCAACTTGGTGCCTTCTGGGGATATTAGTTCCATCCCCACACCTGCCCCCAGGCTATTCACTGATCCATCTACATAAAGCAGCCACCTTGGATTTATATCGCATACCTCATCTTCGGTTGCTTCATACTCAAGGAGGAAATCCGCCACAGCTTGACCTTTTAAAGATGTTCGTGGCTCATAAGTAATATCGAACATGCTCAGTTCTATTGACCACTTTATCGTTCGTCCCGAGAAGTCAGGATTTGACAAAATTGCTTTGATCGGAAATGTAGTTGGGATTCTGATCGGATGGGACTCGAAGTAATGTCGTAGCTTTCGTTTTGCCTGGACCAATGCCAAGATGATTTTCTGTCTTCGAATATCTTCTCTCGGCGTCAAGCAATGTCTTGCTCGCATAATAAATTGGGTACTGTCTGTTCCCATCGTCTCTTACCAACGCCGAACTGACTGCGTTTGGAGAAACTGCTAAATATAAAATTAAGGACTCATGATCCTTGGGTGCCGTAAGGATTTGTGGTTTTGCCATATAGAGTTTCAGTTGATTGAACGTTTCTTGTTGTTTCTCTCCCCAAGCAATCGTTTTCTTAGACTTCAGGACGTCGAAGAACGGCTTGCATCTATCTGACAATTTGGATATGAACCGGCTCAGAGCTACTAATCTTCCTGTGAGTACCTGAATTTCTTTTGGGGACTCAGGTGCCTTCATCTGGATCAATGCCTGAACTTGTGTTGGACTTGCTTTGATTCCATCTTTGTTAACTATGTGTCCCAAGAATTGTCCGGAAGACACACCAAAAGTGCATTTTTCCGGGTTCAGCTTCATTTGGTGCGATCGCAGGGATGCGAACACATCCTCCAAATGCTTCAAGTGATCATCCTTGTGTTGGCTTTTAACAACCATGTCATCTATGTAGGCCTCCACCGTATCTCCAATCTGGGTCTTGAAAATCTTATCAATCAGTCACTGATTAGTCGCACCTGTATTTTTTAGACTGAACGACATGACCTTGTAACAATAGGTCCCTCGTTCGGTGATGAACGTCGTTTTGTCTTCATCCTTTGGATTCATTGAGATTTGATTGTATCCTGAATAAGCATCCAGGAAGGTGAGACGTTCGAACCCTGTAGTCGTGTCTATCATGCGATCAATCTTTGGTAGAGGAAAAATATCCTTAGGACAAGCTTTATTTAGGTTGGTGAAGTCTACACACATTCGGAACTTCCCGTTCTTCTTTTGTACAACGACAACATTGGACAACCACACAGGATAATGAACCTCTCTGATAAAACCAGCATCTAGCAATCGGCTGACCTCTTCAGCTACAAACTTTCCTCGTTCGGTTCTGATCCTTCTGGGTCGTTGCCGTACGGGTTGAGTGTCGGAGTAAACATTTAATGTGTGCATCATGGTTCCTGGGTCGACCCCAGGCATGTCGTTGTGCTCCCAGGCGAAAACATCAATATTTGATCTCAACATATAAATCAAGTTGTTTCTTTCATCAGAATTCAGTCCTCTTCCAATTCGAGTGGTCCTTCCCTTGCTCCCGTCGATCAGATCTACTGTGATAGTATCCTCTGCGGTCTTCTCATCATCATCAGTCTGATCACTGAGTCTCAGTAATTGCTACATGTTTCGTTCGGAACTTTTGCCCTTCAAACCTTTGGTGACGATGGCATATCATTCTTTCGCCACCACTTGATCACCTTGAATATCAACAAATCATTTCCTGAAGGATCAACACACCACATCACCTGATGCAGAGTAGAAGGAACTCCTTGCATTCGGTGAATCCAACATCTTCCCATAATCAGATTGTAGGAAGGTTGTACGTCTACTAGCATGAAATTTTCTGTTAAAGTTCGCTTTGCGGCTGTCACTGGTAAATTCAGGATCCCGATCGGGCAAATCCTCTTTCCATCAAAGCCTGCCAGTGGACTGGCGGTTGGTCTGATCAACTTCGTGCTGATGCCGATCTTCTCGAAAGCTGATTTAGTCAGGATGTTCGTGCTGCTACCTGGATCAACTAGCACCCTTTTAACTAAATAATTTGAAACTATGATCGAAATTGCCAGTGGATTTTCATGTGGTCGTTGTACATGTCTTAAGTCCTCTTGGGTAAATGATATTATAGGCATTGGGTAGTTCCGAATGATATTCACCTCCCCAACCCTTCGGATCTTGTTGGCATTGCGCATTCATGAACGTTGAACCGAACGGCTTTCCTCATCCTCCTCTGGTTTCCCATGGATTGTGTCAATAATTTTTACCGGCTGTCCGCCCACAATTTTATTGGGCTTCGGCCGATCAAAATTTTTGAGTCCATTGTCCACATACTCCTTCAAATCTCCTTTGGCTATCAAGGTCTCAACCTGCCTCCTCAATTGTCTGCACTCATTGGTTAAATGGCCAAAGTCATTGTGGAACGCACAGTGCCTCGAACAGTCCTGCAGCTCTGGTGGCATTTTCAGCGGAGATGGTGGGCGAAAAATACCCTTCGCCTTATTCTCGTTGTACAATTTTGCTAAGGTTGTTCAGAATGGAGTTTCAGGTATGTCATACCTTGGCCTCCTCTCTTGTTGCCTGTACGGAGCCGATCGTTGGTTGCTCATATTATCTGCCTTCTTGATTATCCTTTCCTTTGATTTGTTTTCTACACTGACTAATGCCGAACGATGACCTATTTCTTGTTCATGTTCTTCCAATCTCAGATATCCCTGTGCCCGTGAATTCAACTGACCCATGTTGAGGGGTGTTGACTTCACCAAGGATCTATGAAAGCTGGTCCCTTGTTTGATAGCTACCTTGAAAGTTTCCACTGCTGCTGGTTGATCACAACTGGGTATCATTCCCATTTCCAAATTGAACCTGGATAGGAAATTCTTCAATGTTTCTCTTTTCGCTTGTCTCATCGTGAACATATTAGAAATGGTTCTCTTTTGTTTCCGATTACCAAAATACTGGGCCAAAAAATTTTCCATCAGCGTTTGGAAAGAATCGATCGAACTGTCGGCCAGCTACCTAAACCATAACAGAGTTGGGCCTGTTAGGCTTGTAGAAAAAGCCTTGCACATTAGTGCATCATCAGCCATATAGAGAGTCACCATCTGCTCCACATGAAACAGGTGTTCAACTGGGTCATGCGTCCCATCGAACATAATGAATTTTGGCATTCGGAATTTATCTGGCATTCTCGCCTGTTGTATTTCGGGGCTGAACGGTGATTTAATCATTTTGGTTGTCATTTCGATGGCTAGATCGGCTGGTGATTGTGTTCTGAGATCTTTTACTTGTTCGTCTACGATCTTTTGAAGCCGAGTCACCATATCGAGCGGAACTGCACGATTATTGATATTCGTTTCATCTGCGATTGGCTTGGTACATGTATGATCTGTTGTTCGATCTGCTGAACTTGCTTCATGCTGATTGTCCTCCTCTTCATCACCGGGGCCATTACGGCGTCCTGCTACAGGCAATTCTGGATGTTCAGACTGATCCAACCTTTGCCTTAGCTCCCGATTTTCTTTTTCAAGGGCCTCCAGACGTTGAAGGATTGCAGCTGTATCTCCTAATTGTGTAGTGGTTTCTCCCGCCATTGATCTAATAACTTCTGTTTAGAAATCGAATTCCCACAGACGGCGCCAGAAAGTGTAAACCCGTTCGCAGATGCCGAACGAATCTCAACCTTTGTAATTTAAACAGAAGCTATGAAATTGATAAATAGCAAGAAGATAACAAATATTTCAAGAACCAGCAAGAATTAGAGCAATTTCAGATCCTCTTCCTTTTCTTTTTTCTTCCTTTTATACATGAACTTGGTCTTACCATCATAAATGGGTTTTAAGACATATTAAAGATAATATATCTACATTAAATACAAGTTTTTACAAAACTGCTATAATCAAAACCATGTCAGTTTTGATTGTGTGTATTGAAACGGTCATTTTCTTAATAACTTTTATCCTGAAATGGGTTTATATCTTTGGGCTTTGTTTTCTATTTAGGCTTAATAGATATGCTGATCCAGTATTGATTTTGTACGATGGACCTGATGTAAAAATGGGCCTACACCTCACAACTCACAAGTATCTCTTCTGATACCACTCTCTCATACAACTGATGTTGTAGAGCTGCTTGAGCTTGTTTGAGCTGATGAATATCAATCTGATATTACAATCCTATTTATAGGCTTCAAGCACCGTGTTTGGAAGGTTGTAGCTGTGTTGAATTCAATTTCGTGTACAAAACGTGTCGGCGGTCAAGCTTTCAATTCTTCATTCCATGGCCGGTGGTCGGTGATTTCTAGTCGGTGCCGACGATGGAGAAGGAAGCTTTATCTTATGGGGTCTTGAGCCACCATTTCTACAATATATATATATATATATATATATATATAAAACAAACTATATACATAAAGATGAAGAGGATTGAGAACTTACTTGCAACATTGCCTTGATATCCTCCAGAAATATAGAGCCATCCATCAACAATGGCATCGCAGCCGCCATTACATTACGGTCGTGGCAAAGCATATTGGGAAGATCATCCTACGAGTTGCTGTCCAACGACCAAGGGCAATGACTCGAGCGCACAAGTAGCCGCGATCGGAGAGGATGGTGATTAACTGGGTGATGGTGGTGGTGGTGCCGTACGGCTCCATAATTGAGTTAAAAATAAGGGTGATATATGTGCTAACCAATCCCATTCCTCATAATTACTACTTTCTGATAATTGAGAGGAGTCTCTGACTTTGATAATATTGCATTAAATTTCCCTAAACTATACTCTCTTCCAAAAAATTCCGAACTTTGAACCCCAAACTATGTTAACAATTTCAAATAACCCCCCTAAACTATTCTTGTGTAATAAATTCCCTGCACTATCATAATTTTTTTTAAAAAAAAAAAACTCATTGTCTTCAAATTATTTAATTAATGACTATAATATCCTTATTGAATTAACTTAATACATTTTTGTTATTAATAAATATTATGATAAAATTGTTGCAAATTTGATGACATAATCTCTATTCAAATTTGGTAATTTAACATATGATTTTATAATTAATTAAAAAATAATGCTTTTAGATTTTTATAAAAAAAAATTGAGTATAAAGTTTAAAAAAATTAAGCAATTATTCAAGACTTTTATATACATAACTTGAGAAAAAGGATTTTTGTTACTTAAATAATTTGTAAATCCATTATGAATATATATCGTATCAAAATAAGCTTTATTTAGGGTAAAAAAATTTGAACTTAGGATAATAAATTTTATAATTTAAATCAATTAATAAATTTATTAATTTTAAAAATAAAGTAATTAAAGCATATAACTTTTTTATTAGGTTCGGGAGCGTTTAACCCCCTGCAGTATCGATATAGTGCGTATAACACCCTCCTTGTTCTATGGGACCCCAATAGTTTAAATAAGGTGCGTATTGACCGTATTTGGTATTTTCCGGTGATCGGAGTTGGAAAATGTCCAAAATACCCTTAATATAATTTTTTTTTTTAAAAGAAAAAAATGTAGAAATTGTGAAATGACCATAAGGCCACCTTCTTCTTCTTCTTCCCCAATTTAGAAACCCTGACCCTAATTTCTATCTCTAACATAAGCATATCTCTTTTATAACTATTTGAAATAGATTTTGATTTTAACCCATTTTGATTTTGATTTCATCCATTGATATCGAATTTGATTTCACTCAATTATTTTGGATTTTGATAATTTCACTTTCTAAATCTGCATATATAAGTGTGTTTATACATAGAGAAATTTGTATATATCTGTAAATATATCTATATATATGCGTGTATATATATACTATATATGTATACATAGAGAGGTGGCGGGCCGACGGCAAGAGACGAAGATGGTGGTGGAGAGGAAGGTTCGAGGTGGAGAGGGAGGATGGTGAAACTCATATCTATACACACCTCTCTTTTCCTCTCTGCATCTGTAACCATATATGTATATATATATATATATATATATATATGCGTATGTATATGTATAGATATATATAGCCCAATCACACTTCTCTCTTTCTCTTCCTCTCTCCATGTATATGTATATATATGTGTATATGTATAGATATATTCTTCTTTGTTAGTTATACTTTTTGTGATTGGGAAAAATTGGTTTTTGATCCAAAAGAAGTAGTGGGTTGTGGAAAAAATTATTTTTTGATTCAGAAAAGAAGTGGGTGTTGGAAAAAATTGGTTATTCATCCATACAAAGAAGTGGGGGAAGTGAGGATTTTAACAAAAATAAAAGAAGGGCATTTTCGGCAACACAAAAGGGTAATTTCGGATTTTCAAGTATAATTTAAGTCATGTGCAATGCACGTGAGGTTTTTCCGGCCAAGAGTTGACGTCCGGTGACCGTTACGGGTCTAAATGCAACATTTTTTAAAACGAATGGACTTACACACACAAAATTAAACTTTTGGGATTTTAATGCACATATTTACAAATCGGGGGAGGGGGGATTTACAAATTATTTCAATAATATAAATATTTTTTTTCATGTTATGTACTCCATATAACTAGTGTTGAATAATTAATTAATACTTTTACAATTTATACTCTTAACTTTTTATAAAAAGCTAAAATAATTATTTTTTTATTAAATACAAAAATTGTATCTTGATTTATCAAATTTGAATAGGGATTATGCCATCAAATTTGCAACAAATCATAATATTTGTTAATAACAAAAATGTATTAAGTTAAGTCAATAAGGAAGGGCAATATAGTCATTTAACATATAATTTCAAAACAATGATTTTATTTTATTTTTTGTGATAGTTTAGGGGGTTTATTGCACCAGAATAGTTTAGGGAGATTATTTGCAATTGTTAACATAATTTGAGGGAGTTTTTTGCCATTTTCAAAATTAAGGGGGTTTCTTGAAAGAAAGAGTATAATTCAGAGAATTTAATGCATTTTATCTCGATATTATTGAATAATAAATGAATGAAAATAAAATAATCTTGAGGGATGTTTCGAAATACAGAAAATAAGAGAGAAAATAAAGACATAGAAGTGAGAGAGACAATGATTATTGTGACAGCAATCTAATCCGCGAAAGTGGTATTGGATTTTCATGAACCCACTCCTTTTTTACAAATCCATGTTCCGAAACCTTCTTACAAAAAAATCCTTCCCATATATTTTTTGCTATTTTGCAAATAACTAAACTATAACAATTTGTTGCATTTTGAATTTTTCTTATAAATGACTAAAATACCTTTTTATTGAATTATGGTTAATACATTTTTTATTAGTTGTTAATATAGATTATAAAATAATTGATACTAATTTAATAGTATATTCACCACTCAAATATTTATAAACAAATACATAATTTTTATAATTTATTTATCTGTGATTGAAATAATTTTTGGGTCATTAAATATTTTTCAAGAATCTTCAAAAACAAATTTAAAATATTCTATATCTAAAATCTTTGAGAATTAAAACCCATGTTCAGAATTGTCTAAACTAATTCCGTGTTCAATTTTATCCTTTCATTACTTAGAATCCACACCCTATATATACAACTATATGTATATGTGTATAACATGTTTTATACCTGAATTGAGACTAAACTACTTGTGTGATTGCATGACAAACATGAAGAGAATAAGAGATTGCACAATTAATAGATAAACATAAAGATAATTGAAGTGAGATAAATATAAAAAGAATTGAGTAGTTACTAGTGGGATAAATATGAAGATAATTCAGTAACTATTAGTAAGATTACATTTGTCTCATCGGCTAGGTAACAATCCATCAAAAATGGATTAATTTTTTAATAATCAACTAACTTATATTTATTGTAACTCATCTTTATAAGTGTTCATTAGCGTTATAGTTTACATCATTTTTACTCTTGCTTTGTTAGTTTACATTTACATAATTTTAAACAACGTGAATATAATAATTCAAAACACAGTGAGACACATAGGGAATATAAGAATTTTAATACAAACTTCTAATAATCTAAAAAATGAGGATAAATCTAACCCTTAAATTTTATTTGTATCTCACATATAATCTCTCATTTACGTAATTTAAAACAAGGTGGATGTAAAGATTCACAACATATGTAATAATCACTTACCGAAAAAATACATATGTAATAATCCCAATCGCCTATGAGACATTAAATACAAACTTAATAATCCAAAAAGATGAGTATAAATCTAAACCTTAAATTTTATTTTTGTCTCGGAGTTAGAAAGTTTTATTTCAATACCAAAGTAGTGAACTTCACTATAAACGTTAAATGTTATAAAAGTTCATAATTAGTTTTTATAAAAAGTAAAGAAATAAGCAAGAAGAAGAGACACGCGGAGGAAAAAAGGAAAAAAGTTGATTGTTAATTATCGAAGTAATAGACAAGAACAGGTTCTAGATATGGTACATAATATGCTTTATGAACAAACTACACTAGTATAAAGAGTTTCTTTTCAAAAAAGTACAAGAGTTGAATTGAATTGTCAATTTAGTATGCACAAACGATGTTTTGTTGTGAGGTTTGTTCCTTTGTGATTGAAAAGAATTTTGGGTCATTAAATTTTTTTTGAAAATTTGAGATGAAGCAAATTGAATCATCAATTTAACATATAGAGAACCATGTTTCTTGTGATTTCTTTCTCATCCAAAACTGAAACCAAAAATTATGTTTTGTTGTAAGATTTGTTCCTTTGTAATTAAAAGTATCTTGGGTCAATAAATTTTCTATTAAGGTTTTTTTTTTATAAGGAGAGTAATACTAGTAAAAAAAATTCCCCCAAAAGCTATTTACTTAAATATTAATAGTCACTTGGAAAATAGTAAATAATTCCAACAATTTATTTTCAATTCAGCCTCCTTTTGACAACAAATACACTACACTACTTTCAAAAAAAAAAAAACACACACTATACTGTCTCATGCAATTTAATTTCAATAATAATATATTATGTGGAAATTAGGCATTTTTGCACATAGCTTCACCTGAGGGCAATTTAAAGAACAATATTGAACTACAAGGGATGATCCCAAATATAGGGCAGAGTCCCAGTAAGCTTATTACCATAAAAAGAGGCAGCCACTCCCATGAAAGAGGTTGAAAAAAATATTAGAGCCATGAAAACTTCCACCAAATAAAATATAAATTATGAAATTCAAATTATGTCAATACTAATCCCACCCTGTATAATTCTGATCACAGCTAATACATGCAGGAATGAACTCCACATAAAAGTTTCCATACCTATAAAATAGTCACATAATATACACAACACTGAATTCCACAAGAAAGTTACAATCCATTATGAGGTATTCCAGAGTTGACTTCAACACATTTAACAAACTAGACCTTAGAATACATATATATAGCAAATACAAATCAGTTCGTTCGTCCACCAGCACCGTTGATATATCGCCACATTCCAATGGATCATCACATTTATATTCGTGTTTCTGCAAAACGAATAAGCTCAATTAGTAATTAACAAACCAAAACCATCCCAAAACCAAAACCGAGAACCTCAACAAAATCAGCTGTTAATCAATCCAAAACCACACCATCCACATTACACATAACCTCATAACCTCCAATAATACAATTAAGTATTCACAAGGAGTTGAATACAACCATCTAAGATATACTTAATCTACTGCATAATCGATGAAACAAAACTACAGCCGAAACGGGAATTCTCAGTGAATTGGCTATTAGCAACTCCTAAACCAAGGCAATATGGCTATGATAGACAAAGAAGATAATGTTGCGCTTTCATATCTACAATTTCTCTGAAATTGACTTGAAAGGATTTGTCACATGTTCGAACATATATTTTAATAGTTATAGGAATGCGTGTTCGATATAGGGTCCGTGAAAGGGATCCTATTCAATGGCCTTCACTTCCAACAACGAAACTACTTTCACTTTCCATAACCAAAATAACATTTTCAAGGGAGGAGATTCGTTCTTAATTATGGTTCCGATTCAACAGATAGAAACCTAATCCAACTTTTCCATTTGCAGACCATAAAGTGGTATAAATTTCTCTCTCAGTGGACGATCTTCTATTGAGAGTTTTGTTTCCTCATTGAAGTTCTATTCAAACGATTAATGTTCCTACTGAGTTTCATCTTTCTACCGAAATTCAACAATGATAACATAATCACTTTGCAGCCTATGTAAATGTTCATTATTGACTTTGACAGGAAAGAGCCAATGATACATTCAAATGTCTTGGGCAATTCAATAATTCATTTACTATTAGGAATTACTTTGTAGAATTATTATACACTTTTCTATCTATCTTCTTGAACAGAAGCTACTGACCCTTCAGCAGATAATACTAAAAAAAAAGCTTCCTACAGTAAAAATACTAATGTCGAGATCCTTACGTGAATGTAAGAAAAAACCAATTACAATAAAACCAAAACCACAATGTACTGATTTCGAATGATCACCCACCCCCACCAATAAATAATGAAATGTTTTAACTACTTAAGTTTCCTCGAATAATCTTGTTTCAGAGGGACTAAAAGAAGACAAATAATTGCTGTAATTCTAAAGAGAGAGGAAGGAACCTTCTTGTCACGAACCAATAAACTAATCAGCTTATAAATAAATCAGAAATCAACAATTGAATAAATGTTAAAAGCCGAAAATGCAAAGGTAACACTCACTTATCCAAAACAACATATTATAAATAAATGAATAAAGAGGAATGCAAAGGTATACTCAAAAGAATCCTCTTGAGCTTCCAAACTTCAGAACGACTTCAACAAATCTACTATGCTCGAAACCATACTTTCAAACTCAATTTCGTTGTAAGGAAAGAAAAATGGAAGGAAAAGATTATTTAACATGTTAGCTGAAAGCCTGGACCCTTCAAAAGTAATGAAGTGCCCATGTTGGACACATATTACTTGGACATGGTTATGGAATATGTGGCCCACACTTATGGCGGGACACCTACATAAAAACGCATATCTAGATACTTAATTACATCATATTGTTATTTTAAAATGAGTTAAAAGCCAATTTTGAACACCACATTAACAACATTACATTACTCTAAAACAATAAAATAAAAATTATAATTATAATTAAAAGAACTTAATATTTCGTTGTGTCCATGTGCCCATTTTCACAAATTTGAGATGTCCAACGGACGAATTCATACCCGTACCCGACACACATACTCGAGTCCATGTAACATAGGCTAGAAATAACTAATACGTGTTAAAGAAAGAAAACATCAACAAAGAAATCATAAGCTGAAAAGTTCTGGATTTGTTTCTTTTTCTGTTCCACATTTTCCAACCAAATGCCAAGATCCTAAAGTGGCCACAAAAAAAAAATTAATAATAATAATAATTCCGTGCTTGTCCCAACTATATGGCTTCACCACAATTATCCCTTTTGCAAAACCAAAACTCGGAATAAATCCGTGCTTCAGTTTCATCAATACAAACTATATATATAAATAGCAGATAAAATATCCCATCCACACGAAAAATGTGTAATTAGGAGATAAAATACCCCACCGAACCTCATTTCAGATTAATGCTATTGAAATATCTACAACTAAGGCAATAAGGGCTCAAAATCGAATGTGATCACTGATGCAAGTAGATAGTAATGGAAAGAAAAAGGAATAAGAACCCGCACATTTACATTTTCTATAACAGTTGTAGTATTTCTATTCTTTAGCGAATTTTGCAACTCCCATTTGTTCTTAATAAAGATTGGGACATCCTCAACAAAAAATATTTTCTTCGATAGTGGCCCTTAACTCCTTTTGATTCTCCAAGGACATTTTTGTGATACTCTTCGATATGTTGTCATCCTATCCGTTAATAGTTAGTTTCATCCACTAAGTTTCATGTTGGTTCTTTTGAAATCTTATCCATGGTCAATTCTGCTTCCTCGCCTTCTAACTTCAACACTCAATTCTGATCTTTAGTCTACTTTTTAATTATTGATTATCCTTTTATAAATAGTTCAAACATCAAAAATTGTCCTGTTGAGAATTCACAAGAGCTAAAATATTATCTATTTTGCTCCTAGTCTCCTTCCATCCCAAAATTAGTATCCCTTTAAAGCATCTGACATTTTTGGCCACATGATCTAGTCCATATCCCTGTTTGAAATCCCAAAAATAACCTCCAAAATGTAAATAAATACATTTCTCATTTGCGAGGGTTTCGAAACCAAAGTATAATTCAAGAAAGTTTAGATATTACACATTGCCCTTTCAATGAACACATTTCGAAACAATTCAAAGGGAAAGTGCGAGACTTATTTTTAAACAGTAGAAGTGTTATTCCATCCCCTTTAATAGCAAAAAATTACTATGTTCAGATAAAAAATCTTATCAACTATAGGCCGATTTAAACGAGGTCAGACCGCAAGTCCACCGCGATGTCCCAACACAATTATTTCAATATATCATTAAAATTAATATGTAATATTCAGGGTTTCTCTAGCCTACTCTCCTACATTCGAAGTGTTTTGCAGACATGCTATGTTATCCACCTTCTATCAATTCAATCCGTTTAAGTAACCACATTCATAAACTCGATGGCTATATTTCGACACTGCCAACTTGGACTAACTTCTTTATCCACACTCAGTCCAGAAGTGTGTAATAAGATATCTATTATCAAGACACTAATAAGATACTTATTATCCTTTAGGATAATACACTAGCATTTATTCAATGGTTCTTGTTGATGTGTAGAATGATCCGGCTGAAAACGGTGGCGTTCCTGTCAAAAAAGAAAACTATAACCGGGAGTGGTACCGGCCAAGTACGCTCCGACGGTCAAGTTAGTAATTGGAACGTTAAGAGGGTAGTAGTAATGGAGAGCGTGATTATGGCGTCCCTTTTTAGGTTGACCTCAACCCTATATTTATAGGGTCTTTAATGCGGTGGTGTTGATAGAATTATAGCTCTCTGTAGATATCCTGATGAGATTGTGAGTTGTGGATGTTATCTTGATAACAAGTAAAGTCCTGATAGAAGGTAGTCGGTTGGCGACTCTTATCTTCACCGTGTCGTACAAGTAATACTTATCAGTTGGCCCCGTTCCCAAATTCGTTTGCCAGGTTTAAGGAACGAAATCTTTTTATTTTAGCGAACGTACTGCAATTTACTCATATATACATTTTTAAGTAAAATGTAATCCCCTAAAATTTTTAAAAAATTATAGGGTTATTTTACTAATTACGAAAACTTTTGTGGGAGGAAGGCTAATTATTTTAGTTACTATTTTAGGCACCCACTTTTTTTTTACACTACGTGTAGGAGTGTACATATAAAAAGGGGTGAAAATAGTAAGAACAAAGTGGTTTCTTTAATAATTTAGAAAGATTGTTGGTGTTTAAAGGAAAATAGAAAAGGTAGCAATCTAATTCTCCAAAAAATTGAAGGAGTTAGAGAGAGAAATTCCTTTTGATTTTTCATAATAGCATATAGATGTATATATATATATGAATTATATACATATATTCACGTGTTTTAGTGAGAGAAGAAAGAGAGAGAAGAGAAAAAGTATGAGAGATGAAGAAAGGTTAGTGGAATTGGAAAATTGTCACATCTATATACATGTATATATAAAGATGCATGGGAGAGGAGACCAAGTGGGGCACAGCTGGACCTTAGCTTATAGGTCAGTGCTTGTGCAGGGGCGGTCGTGTGTTAACACGCGACCATAGGTTGGTTCTGGTTGGGCGTGTGCTAGACACGCGACCCTCAACCATCCTATTAGACCACTCAACCTGCTCCCAACGATTCCAGACTTCAAATAATTAAGAATTTCAAAAATCTGTAGCTGCAGTAAAAATGCTTTGAAGGCCTCCAACGATAAAAAAAAAAAAAAAAATTCAACGGTCACTAATTTCTCTCCATATAAATACCAACATTTCTTACCCATAACTCTTCACCAATTCAACTCCCAACTCTTCACTTTTCACTAGTCTGCTACCCATCAACCACGACTCTCCTCCTTCTCTTTTCTTAGTCTAGAAAAAATTTATTGTACTAATATTTTCATAAAAATATTTTATGTCACCACCTAGAGATATAAAGGATCCGTTATCCAGCATCAGTCCAAACCTGCTTGATAAGTTGAGGTATGACTTTTTGATACCAGTCGATGTCGCACTCCGGTGCCCAACCCATAATGAGAGGGCGCACGACTGCCCTCAAAGTGAGGCAGGCCACGAGATAGGCTTCTATTGCTCATTCTTTTTGGATGGGCTTTTTCTTCCCCTTCCCCGCTTGTCAAGGGAGATCCTGAATTATTTTGATCTTTCTCCTGCCCAACTTTATCCCAACTCATGGAAGGCGATACTTGGAGCTGCTTACCTTTGGCATCTCTGTGGAAAGGGGTCTATGACCCTCAACGAAATTCTCTCCAACTACACCATTAAAAAGAGTGGCTCTTGGGCCATCCTTTTCGCTAATGAGGCGGGCCTCCCGCAATCCACGACAGACAACAAGAAGGGCTGGTCTGAGAAATTCTTCTTTGTCAGGGAAAATGGATGGGAATTTTTTTATGGCGATACGGACAACGGCCCGTCCGAGCAGAGCTGGCTAAGTTGTAGAGCTCCCGCGACCAGTATGTGCATCAAAGCCAGCAGGTTAAGGTGGCCAGGGTGGAGGAGGCCGCTGGGTTGAGGCAGACTTACGAGTCTGACCTCAAAAGGGAAAGAGACCAGGTTTCCTTACTGACCAGGAAGCTGAGTGGAGCAAAACTAGCTGGTGTCGAGGAGTTTAGACGCTCCCAAGAGTACATGGAGTGCGGGGTCGACTACTATATTAATGGTTTTGAGGATCTCCGTGAACAGGCAAACGTCCATTATCCGATGCATGACTACTCCGGATTCCATCCCACCCCCAGACTTACGGAGTAGAGTAGTATCTGTTGTATTGTTGCATTCCCTTTCTTTTTCGTCTGTTGTACTTTGGGTTTTACCAATGAAGTTGTTTTTGTCTCTTGAATTTTGATTTGTGTAAACTCAGCTTAACCTTTCAGTTAAGTAGCTTTTGTTAAAATAAAAGGCATAGTTTGATCATCGCAAGAATTGTTTTGTTGACAATCTCTGTCTGCCCGTTCGCCTGCGGGTGCCCAGGAAAGGAGTAGTGATTTTTTATTCCCAAACCCGAGCAAAACTCTCGAAATTCACTGCCTTCGAATTGCTTTCCATTGTGTGTCACTATAACCCGAGGAACACCGAACCTGCAAACGATTGACTTCCAGGTGAAGTCTTTAACATTCTTGGCTGTGATTCGAGCCAATGGTTGTGCCTCCACCCATTTAGTGAAGTAGTTAATTGTCACTATTGCAAATTTGGGTTGACCTTTACCCCGAAACAGTGGACCAACCAAGTCCATTCCCCATTAGGGGAAAGGCCAAGGTCCGGTCATGGGTGTTAATTCCTTAGATGGAAGTCTGGGGACATTAGCAAATCACTGGCACTTGTCACACTTCTTCACATACTCTAATGCGTCACTTTGCATCGTTGGCCAATAGTACCCTTGCCTTATAGCCTTATAGGCTAAAGATTTGCCCCCTGCATGGCTTCCACATAAACCTTCATGTATCTCCTTAAGGATGTACCTTGTCTCTGTAGTAGAAACGCAATGTAAGTATGGAAGAGAAAGGCTCCTCTTGTAGAGAACTCCGTTGATGAGAGCATATCTGGTGGCACGGAGCCTTATCTTTCGGGCTTTCATTTGGTCTTCTGGTAATTCCCCATCCTAGATATACTTGATGATAGGTTGTGTCCATTCCAAACCTTGTTCCACTTGCATGATCATGGTAGTTTCTTCCTGGGCAATGCTTGGTTGATGTAAGTATTCCAAGGGAAATATATTATCCTCTAGCTCGATTATTGTAGCTAATCGGGCTAGGGCATCTACATGACCATTCTTTATTCTTAGTATTGGGCAGACTACACATTTCTTGAATTGGCTGATTAATTCATTTACCTTATGTAGATAAGCCTTCATTTTTTCTCCTTTTGCCTCATACTCTCCATTGACCTGGCTGGCCAGTAGTTGGGAGTCCGTGTTGACCTTCAGGTAGGGAGCCTGTAAAGCTTGCGTTGTTCGAAGTACTGCTATCAAGGCTTCATACTCTGCCTCGTTATTAGTAGCCTTGAACTTGAATCGGTGGGCGTAAGGGAATCTTTCTCCTTCCGGCGTGATTAATAGCAACCCGGATTCGCTCGCTTGGGAGATGGATGAACCGTCCACAAAAAATGTCCAAAGTACTTTTGGGTCTATCGGCACTTTTGCCTCAGGGATGACTAGTTCACTGGCAACTTCAAGGGCCTCTTGTAAAGGATATGTGAACTCTGCCACAAAATTTGTAAGTGTTTGTCCCTTAATCGCGACTCTGGGCTTGTAGTGGATGTCAAATTCTCCCAACTAAATCGACCATGTCACCAGCCGACCGGATGTTTCAGGTTTGTGGAGTAACCGCCTGAGTGGTTGATCAGTGAGGACTACTATCGTGTGAGCCTGGAAGTATTGTCTCAATCTCCTAGCAGAAATAACCAAGGTTGTGGTTGATGGTTAGCAGACTAGTGAAAAGTGAAGAGATGGACTCGAATTGGTGAAGAATTATGGGTACGAAAGGTTGGTATTTATATGGATAGAGATTAGTGACCGTTGAATTTTTTTTTTGACCGCTGAAGGCCTTCAAATCATTTTTACAACTACAAATTTTTGAAATTCTTAATTACTTGAAGTCTAGAGCCGTTGAAAGCAGGTTGGGTGATCTAATAGGATGGTTGAGAGTCGCGTGCCTAGCACATGCCCAACCAGAACCGACCTATTGTCGCGTGTCAACACGCGACCGCCCCTGCACAAGCACTGACCCATAAGCTAAGGTCCAGCCGTGCCCCACTTGATCTCCTCTCCCATGTTTCTTTATATATACATATATATAGTTGTGACAACTCTCAAATTTCACCAACCTTTCTTTCTCTCTCCTACTTTTTCTCTCCTCTCTCTCTCTCTTCTCTCACAAAACACGTGAATATACATAATTCATATATATATACATCTATATGCTATTATGAAAAGTCTAAAGGACTTTCTCCAACTCCTTCAATTCTCTGGAGAATCGGATTGCTATCTTTTCTGTTTTCCTTTAAACACCAACAATCTTTCTAAATTACTAAAGAAACCATTTTGTTCTTACTATTTCCACCCCTTTTTATATGTACACTCCTACATGTATTGTAAAAAAAAGTGGGTGCCTAAAATAGTAACTAAAATAATTACCCTTCCTTCCACAAAAAAATTGTAATTATTTAATAACCCCTATTTAAAAAAAAATCATAATTAGTAAAATGACCCTTTAATTTTTAATTTTTTTTAGGGGATTACATTTTACTTAAAACTGTATATATAAGTAAATTGCAGTACGTTCGCCAAAATAAAAAAAAATTCGTTCCCTAAACCCGGCAAGTGAATTTGGGAACGGGGACAACTGATAAGTATTACTTGTACGGCACGGTGAAGATAAGGGTTGTTAACCGACTACCTTCTATTAGGACTCTACTTGTTATCAAGATAACATCCACATCTCACAACCTCATCGGGATATCTACAAAGAGCTATAATTCTATCAACACCACCGCATTAAAGATCCTGTAATTATAGGGTAGAGGTTAACCTAAAAAGGTACGCCATAATCACCATCTCCATTACTAGTACCCTCTTGACGTTCCAAGTACTAACTTGACCATCGGAGCCTACTTGGCCGGTACCACTCCCGGTTACAGTTTTCTTTTTTTACAAGAACGACACCATTTTCAGCCGGATCATTCTACGCATCAACAGTTCTTGTAATTCATCTTCATATAAACCTACAAAGCGTTTATAAATTACGCCTGCAAGTATGCAAACCTCCTTAGGCCTTGGTATCAACTGTTAAGGGTACAACTGATACTTTTCAGATGACTAGGTAGATTGACATTGAAACAATCAAATTACTATCCTAACTAAAAGTAGTATCTCAACAAAAACCATGAACATGAACAAGCTCTATAAAACAAGCAGAAGAAGAGCTTAGATGTTAAGATAATCCAACAGAAACAAAAAATATATTGGTGAATGAATATTGACATAGCAGTTAGTGAGAAGTATATAAATTGAGAGATAAGCTGTTCACCCCTACAGTCAAGTTAAACACATAACACAAGTTGCCATGACCTAGAATAGTATCAACTCAGAAAGTGGTCAGAACCCAAATGAAGATTATTTTCCATAAATCAAACAATACATGAATGAATGACCATTTCTCAGTTTACTGATACGAAAAAATGCAGTTCTAGTAGAATGGCAGAATCCAAGCAACCATATTACAAAACAAAATATAAACCAGAAGAATATATAATGCATTACCTTCCATATAGAAACTAGTCCTCTTCTTCATGGTGGCGCTTCCTACTACGCTTCTCAGAACGCCTTTTGTGCCGGCCGACCCTTGAATCATCAGAACCGCTGTCCTCAGAACCAGCTGGTGAAGCTGCTCTCCTGCCCTTCCGCTTGTGTCGTCCGGCAGAATCCTCAGATGCATCGGTATCATCCGACTGCTTATGACTTCTCCTCCTCCTCTTCTCTTTCCTACTTTTCCTCTTCCTACTTCGACGCTCGTCATCCTCATCCGATGATTCGTCCCTCCTCCTCCTCTTCTCCTTTCTTCTTTTCCTACCACCCTCATCCTCATCATCCGAATCAGTATGCCTCCTCTTCCCACTTCTCCTCTTCTTTGACCTACCCCTTTTCTTCCTATCCCCAGAATCAGACCCATCTTCATCAGAATCCACTTTCTTCTTTCTTGATAATTTCAGTTTACTACTAACCCTTTTCCCAAACTTTTCAGCAATAGCCCTCTCAATTTCCGAATCAAAGTCAGAATCTGAACTCTCACTCTCCTCCTCTGAACTCTCCTCGGAACTCTCAGCTGCAGTTTTACCCTTCCCCTTAGCCCCATTCCCTTTCAATCTATCCAGCCCAGACAGCACAGCTGCCTGAATCGCATCAGGGTCTTTATCCTTGATATCATCCTTCACACTCAAAAAGTTCCTACATTGGAAAGTGAGGTGGCCAACACGCCCGCACTTCTTGCACGCCCCACGAGCTTCATCGGCATTAGAACCCGTAATACGTGCAAGGGCAAGCAATCCCTGGAAACTGGCATAGGCATTTTCACCCTCAGGCTCTGAATTCGAAGACTTAACCTGGGTGGCACCCTTATTATCCTCCTTATTCGGGGCATAAGGATCGTACCCAATTGCACTCTGCCATATTCCATGGGTCTGGAGAGCAGCACTACTGTGCACCCGATTGTTTGCGGGCATACGAACCCTACCTGCTGTTGCCGGCATCTTGACCAAATCTGAAGAACAACTATGGTACAAAGAATCAAACAAACAAGGTTTCAATTTTCGAGTTTTACTCTAGAATAAACCACAACATATATACAGCAAATCATTCAAATATTCAATCTAAGGTCGACTTGAATTCAAATTGGGGATGGAAATGCTCAAATCACTCAAAAAAAAATTAAATCTAAACCTGACTTGATTTCAATTTGGGGATGGGAATGGTTTCAATTACTAAACTGGACAATAAGGAATTGAGATCTAGGGGTTTGTTGAAAAACTCTAAGCATTCTCAACTATATATATTTATGTAATAATCAGAATACAAGAACAATGAAACTTATTTAGGAATTGAATACAAAATACTTTGAGAAATAAATAAACAAACAAAAAATCCCAGCTATAATGACCAAAAAAAAAAAAAAAAACCCTAAACATGAGATCGGTTGGAGAGAGGGTTTTAATTTCTTATCTTCTTCGTGTATCGAAACCCCTTTTCTAATTTTATTCAATATTTTTCCGAAATCAGAGTGTCGAACACCAAATTTATCAATCTCTCATCCTCGCAAAGAAAAATCGCATCAAAAGTACATATACGTGAAAACTTACGCACGTATCAAAATCTGGATAACCGAACCATACAGTCCTATACAAATCTATACATATACATATATAATTACACAGATAAACATATACACATAGTTTCTACACAAAAACTCTACCTTGGCAGATGAAGAATCAAGAATCGCAGGAGTTCTCGCTCTTACTTGATGAGAGAGAGGGGCGAGAGAGGGTTATCTTTTTGAGCCGTTGGATATGCCCACACACTATCAGATTGTAATTTAATCGAAATTCTTATGTTTGGTATTGACCATGTAATTTTAATTTTTAATATTTAAACTTTTATCATTTTTAAACTATACGAAGTGTCCTAGTCTCCTGGATGGATTATGCAGTACTATTATTAAGGGTGCAATAAACCCCTGAACTATACTCTCTCTTTCAAAAAAAACCCTAAACTATGAAAATTGCAGAAAACCCCAACAAACTATCTTAAAAAATGCAAATATCCACCTGAAATTTAAAAAAGCTCCATGATCTTCAAATTATTTTATAAATGACTATAATACCCTTTTTTATTGAATTAACTTGAAGAATAAAATGCAAAAAAAACCCAAAACTTTTACCTCAAGTACAAGGGACAAAAAAAACACCACAACTATTCCACAATTTTAGAAATCAGAGATAGTTGAAAATAGAAGCAAATAATATTTAACTAAAAATATAATTTTAGAAACCTATTTTCAGTATTGGTAGGACTTTTGTGTAAAAAAGAAACAATTGTAATATATTATGATGTGTTTTAAAATATTACTCGCAAGTGCACGAATCAATTGTAGTTTAGGTTATGCAAGAACGAGGTCGAACCCAAGGGAATGTTTTAAAGAGAACTTAATTAAACTCAAATTAATCTAAAAATAACCTAATTTCTCAAAGTTTGTTTGTTGAAGTGATTTTTATACTAAACATGCAATATCGAAATACAAATAATTAAAGCGAGAATAATAGGGAGAAAATACTAAGGTATCGGAATCCACCACCACTAATCCATAAACTTCTAATTATTCTTTTTATCAATTCCAATTTTAGAGTAGTAATTCAGAAATCAATCTTATTACTTTCTCAAGATTTAACAATAACACACTAATGAAATATATTTTCAAGAAATAGATTTTCCTTCGCTTTAAAGTGTAAAATTCTAAGCATCATATGTATGCAATTTAATGGATCACATAAGATCAAAGATTTTTACTTATAAACTCATCAAATCCAAACTTAATTAATTGTGATAAGAATTCTTAACTACTATAAATACATGATATTTATAGTGAAAGGAATTTAAAACAATTAATACTATGAAGCGAAAATCATAAGCATTTAAATCATACACATGGAAATTGATAAAAGACTAAAAGGAATTTATTTCATAAATAGTGGTTTCATCCTCAACCTTAGTTGATGATTTAGTTACACATGCTTAAAAAGAAAATAACAAAGTAAGAATAATAAAACCCGGAATTGAAGTTAAATTCTCCTCCTCTTTGGTGTCCTTCTTGCTCTCCTCTTTCTTCTTCTTCTTCTTCTCCCTTTCCTCCCCTCTTCTTCTTCAAGATGTATCCATATTTATAGAGAAATATTGGAATCAAATTACAACTTGTAAAGATAAATCAAATATTCTTTTCTTTTCTTTTTCATAACTTTCCATCACATTTTGTTATTTTTCCATGTGCATTTGAATCTTCCAACTTTCATCCATGTGCATTTGATTCATCCAACTTTCATCCATGTGCATTTGAATCTTCTCTCACTTTACACCTATAAATGAAAGACATAAATGTAGATGTAATTTAATGACATTGAAAATGATTTATTCAACAATTTTATTATAAAAATTAAGTTTTGTGCACTTATCATTATTACACTTCTAAATTAATTAAAATAAATAGTTTTACCTACTAACAAATATACATTTGGGGATAAAATGTGTATGTAAAATGAACTTATCAAATACCCCCAAACCTATATTTTGATAGTCCTCGAGTAAAACAAAAAAAAAAAAATTCTAACTACACCATTTTCGCTGGTTGTCTCGATTACATTTAGCATATGCAATAAGCCTTTGAACCCCTAGGTTTCCCCTAGTGGACTAGTTATAGTCTCGTGAGGGTTTCCAGTGATGATACCCACAAATATTGATTCTCGTGAGGGTTGGATATACTACCCACAACTTCTCAATTTTTTATAATCACGCATTCATGTATTCACATACTCATCAACCAAGTTATGATATAATGCACAAGATATTATGGATGCAAATACTCTCATTCACTACCTGATAAGTTCACAAAATCACTATTTTAAATGTCAAAAATAAATTTTTAATTCACCATTTTATTGCATAAATGTTCTTATATATATCTTTTTATTTCTTATAGGTTTGAATTGGAAAAGATGAAGAAAATATATTAAAGTGAAGAAAGGAATGCACATGGATGGAAGAAAGAATATAATGCACATGGATGAAAGATGAAGAATATAATGCACATGAAGAAAGAAGAAAATGACTTGGAAAACATCAATATTCAAAGAAAAAGAAAAGAAAAGTAGATCTAACTTCACTTTACAAGATGTCATTATATTCCAATTTTCTCTATAAATAGGAGAGTAGTTGGAAATTGTAAGGAGTTAGATGGTAGAGAGTGAGAAATTGTAGAGAGAATTTAGTCTTGTATCAAGTTTTTATTTTGTTGTAATTTTTTTCTTAGTTAATGAAAATTTCTTCTATCATCATGTTTTATTCCTATATCATTATGCTAGCTTAAACATCTTCTCAAGGGAGTGCTGAAGCCACCTTGGGTAAGATATACATAATTTTATTTTATTTCTTATTGTTTAATTCTCTTCCCGAATTAATTCTTTCAAGTGACAAAACCTACAATAGAGGTTGAAAATAGAGGAAGGATTCTCCGTGATTACCAATCAATGGAAATACGGGGAATGCCTACCACTATTTATATTTATTTATTTTTAAACCAAAACATTAGAGGGAGGATTTTCCGTGATTACCAATTAATGAAAATACGGGGAATGCCTACCAATATCTATGTTTATGTTTAATAGGTTGGAGGAGAATTTACAATAGAAATATATAATATTATTTATATAGACCCGGGTGGTGGATTCTCTTCCCTTGAGATTTCTTCCATCATTTGATAATTATCTAGTTATTTTAGTTTACTATTCAAAAATTCAAGAATTGTTTTAAGTAATTTATTTTTATCTCGAAAAATATAGTTTTGGATCCTAGTCTCAAACCGATTTCTAAGTTGAGAGTGGTTCGACTCTACTTATTGCTATACTATTTTAAGTAAAGTATTTGTAGGTATTATAAATTTTGTTGACCGGAGTTTGGTGAAGCAACGACAAAAGAAACAATAAATCATCAATCGTCAAATGGCGTCGTTGCCGCTTCAACATTGAATTCGGAGTCAACGATCCTCAACTTAAATTTTTCGGGAACCCACCCGAACTTTCTATCCCTCCGTTTATTTTAATTTTTTCTATTGTGTGATTTTTGTTAATTTTCGAAAAAAAAAAAAAAAATGCAGTAGGCTCCAACAGTGAGTAACTTCCATTTCTTTTAATTTTTCTCTATTTAGTGGTGTCCTAGTTAATTAAAAAAAAAAATACTGTTAGTAATTTTTTTAAATCACAGTTTCTCTATTAGGTACTTCTAGGTTTTGTTTGAAAAAAAAAAAAAAAAAAAAACTGCAGTATTCCAGCACAGTAAGGTTTCATTAAAAAAAAAAAAAAAAGTTTATATGAAACTGCCGTAGACAGTGTATACTAGTAAGGTCTCATTTGAGTTTTTGTTTTTTTTTTTTTTTAAAATATAAAAAAAAAAAAAAATCTGCAGTATTCCAGCACCGTAAGGTTCTTAAAAAAAAAAAAAAAAAAAAAAAAAAAGTGACGTACAGATCACTCATTCTAATACAAATTTGTTACTTGTTACTTTATTTTGTTATGTTCATTTTTTTTTTCCTCCATGCTGTATTTTATTCATTTTTTGTCATAATTAGTTATTTACTAATTTATTATTATTAATTTTTTTTTTTTTTTTTGCAGGAGGTACTGTACCGGTTCGTCAGCCAGGTTCCATATCTCTAAACCCTTGTTATTTTATTTTTTTCCTAGATTAGACAAATTTTGCATGCGAATTCTAGGATAGAATAACATTAGAAATTACCCTAAGTTCTCATCCTTTGTATTTAGTTTATTTCTATTTTATTTATTTTTAGTTTTAGTTTTTCTAGACACAAATTTTGCATGCGAATTTTAGGATAGAATAACATTAGAAATTCCCCTAAGCTCCCGTTTTTTTTATTTTTTTATTTCTTTTTCTCTTGTGTGTGCATATTTTAATTAGCATTTTGCATAAGATACTTAAAGCCAAAATTCCCACAAGATACGGTCGGGATTTCATCACCCGTTTCCGTGGCCCACAAATCACAAAAATCCTTGCATTTGTTAAACCATGAGCCTAATTTTAAAATTCATTAGCAATAATCCAATTTAGGGTTACGAGCTCATAGGCCCTCTAAGAAGGAAGCGGTTGGTAGTCACTCCAGTGAGTCATTATCAAATTGATAAACGGTAGGAAATTCTGTCTAGGAGTGTGGTTGACGCGCCATTAAGCAGGCCACGTGCCTCGCCACACTTTCCTGGGAACTACTCCGTTGTTAGTTTGATGATCCTTAATTGGTAATCTATCAACTTAATCTGGAATAGAGTAGGACCTGTCTAATTAGGAGAGAATTAATTTGGACACCATCCTATTAATTCTCTACAATATTAGATTTAAAAATTCACCACCATTGAATTTAAGCTCAAGATAACAAAGCCAAAATTTTTGTGTGATTTGCCCATCATCTAGCTTTTTTTTTAGGTTTCTTTTTGTTTATGCCCCAGTGGTTGCGAGTTAACAAGTGTTTAGTTAGGTTTCCTAGTGATCTCTCACTATTTGATTTAGAAGAAAAATCAACTACCTTGTTAAATCTGTCAACCACCAATAATTCATCAATGGTTGCACCGAGAACTCTTAATGACTACTTTGCCCCAATCACAGCCAACCCACCCAATTGCATTGTTCTACCTGAGAATGATGCACCCCAGTTTGAGATTAGACCCGCCACAATCAATATGTTGCCAAAATTTCATGGACTTGAAAGCGAACAACCCTATATCCATTTAGGGAAGTTTTTAACAATATGCAACACATTCAAAAATCAAAATTTGAATGAAAAGGGTGTCAAACTGCGTCTTTTCCCCCTGTCCTTAGAAGATAGAGCTGCATCATGGCTAAACTCCATTCCACCCGACTCCATTCGATCATGGGATGAACTTGCAAGGAAATTCATGAGTAAGTTTTATCCCATGCAAAAGACCGAATCAATGAGAGATGCCATTAGTACTTTTAGAGGAAAAATTGAGGAACAATTCCATCAAACTTGGGACCGATTTCATGACTTGCTACTCAAATGCCCACACCATGGCTTTGATAAAGCACAACTAGTTCATTTCTTCTATAAGGGACTTTCACCTATGAACCGAACCATGATTGAGTCAATGCACCAAGGAAAGTTCAATGCCCAAACCCCTGACCAAGCATATATATTTTTGGAGGAACTAGCTGAAAATGCCCAAAATTGGAATTGGAACCAAAATGATAATGAATTTTCTAGGAATGATCAAATGAATAGAACATCTGGTTTTTATGACATCAAACCTGAAAATGAGTTAAAGTCTGTGATGAAAAGTCTTGCTGAGGGAGTGAAAGACTTAGGCAAAAAGTTTGATGCATTTGCTATAATATTTACCCCTGCACAATGCAATGTTTGTTCTGGTTTATCCCATCCAACAGAGGAATGTCCGGTCTCTTGTACATCTGAACCTTCGGATGCGCAAGTTTGTGCTTTCAATACCTTTAGGAGACCATTGCCTAATACATTTAACCAAAGTTACCATCCTGATACTAGAAACCATCCTAATTTTTCATGGAGGCAAAATTTACCTCCACAAAACTTAAGTGGTCAGTCTGGTTTTCAAGGTAACTCCAATAGGCAACCTCAAACTCAAGGACCAATAATTCCTCAAAATCAATTCCCTAGGAATAACTAGTTCAATCCAAGCCGAGATTTAGCAGTTGATCCCATGAACAACTATGTTGCTCTTGTCCCACCGGTCAATAATACTTCCAATTATGAGGACACTTTGAAAATACTTGCCCTTAATCTTGATCAATCCAATAAGCATTCCAATCAGAGATTTCAAAAGTTAGAAAATAACTTTGATCTCTTGACTCAAAATCAACTGCAATTTCAGCAGTCTCTCCAAAATCAGTTGAGTCAACTCACTGCAGCTCTGTCTGAAAGATAAAGGGGTACATTGCCTAGCCAACCCGAAATCAATCCAAAAAGACAAGGAGTTAATCTTGTAGGGACTCCTTCCACTTCTGACCAATCAAATGCCAATGTAAATTCCATCATTACCCTCAGGTCAGGAAACAAAATTGATAATAAGGTTGAGCCACCCATCAGTGATGAAATTGAACCATCCAAATCTCTTCCACCGAATTCCCAAAAATCCAAAAAGGACCAAGGTCCTAAGCTTGATGAGGTCATTCCAAAGCTGTTTATTCCACGTGCACCTTTTCCCTCTAGACTAGTCAACAATAAGAAAGATTCTCAATACAGTGAAATCTTAGAGATTTTTCAAAATCTCCAGATTAACATTCCATTTCTCACTGCTATTAAGCAAATTCCTTCTTATGCAAAATTCATTAAAGACTTAGTCAAGAGGAAAACCAATATCCCTAAGGAAGCCTTCATAGCCCAACATTGTTCCTCCTTCCTACAAAATCAAGCTGTGGTTAAATACAAAGACCCTGGTAGTCCAACTATCACTTGTAGGATAGGAGAAAATTTTGAAGGTCAAGCTTTATTGGACCTTGGTGCCAGTGTCAATGTGTTACCGTATTCAGTCTACTTGGATTTGGGATTGACTGATTTGAAGAAAACTGATGTTAGAATTCAGTTGGCTGACCGATCCATCAAAATTCCAAGGGGTATCAATTGCGGTAATTTGTTCCAATTTGTCTCTTAGATGTATTTTTAAACACTAGGGACAGTGTTATTTTTGTTTGGGGGTGGATATCTATTTAATCAAAATAGAATTTCATTATTAAAAAAAAAAAAAAAAAAAAAATTGAAAAATTGATTTCGTTTGGAAAAGTTTTTTGTTTTTATGCATGAGTGTTTTGCATTATAAGTTGATTAAGTTTATGTTTATGATATATCCGTAGTATGTGATGCGATAGTCCCGCTCATGAGAGTAATGATTAAATTGAGTTAGTGAAATGATGTGATTTTACATTGGTAAATAAATTAGTGAAATTGAAACCGAAAAGGACAGCTTTGACCTATAAGCACATGCACACATTCACTATGGGAAAAACAGTTGATCTTTGACTATGGAGTTGAAAAATTAGCTTTGCCGCTATAAAAGGGGAGATAGAATGGAGAAAATTTAAAAAAATTATTTTCAAAGAAATGCAAAAAGTAGTTCTTCGATCTGAGTAACCGGACCTTGGTATCACCAATATCATTGTTCGCGTAAAAAGGGGAGAAAACTAATGAGCATAAATCCCATGGAAGAAGTTCGGGCCCAGTTGGTCGGGACTAAAAGTCCTCGCTGGAAAGTCCGGAGCTTATAAATACAAAAAGGGATGGAAGTGAAATGATGGAAATAATGAGTTTTTACGAAAAATATGGCAAAGTTTGATCAATGAAGTAGAAGAAGAGAGATTGACATACCATAGTAGAATGTTCACAAAAACACGGAAGGTTGTCTAGATTGGGAGTAGAAAGTAACGAAATTATTTACTTCAGTGGGGATCATTCATATCATTAGCTTGAGATAGTTATTGTTCGGTAGTGAGTGGTAGTATTTGTATTCATATTATCTTATATATTGTATCATGGCTTGATTAATGAATATGTGAATGCATGAATGCATGAAAATGAAGAATGAAGAAGTTGTGGGTAATATATCCAACCCTCACGAGGCTATTGCTCGTCCACTAGGGTAATCTAGGGGTTTAAGGCCTTATTGCATATGGTAAATGCAATCGAAAGCAGCCTGCGAAAGTGGCACATCTTTAATTAAAATTAATAAGAGTCTAATTTTGCGAACTAATCTATTTTGTCCTTATTTGCTAGAGGACTAACAAGAGCTTGTTTGGGGGTAATTTGATAAGTTCACAAAATCACTATTTTAAATGTCAAAAATAAATCTTTAATTCACCATTTTATTGCATAAATGTTCTTATATATATCTTTTTATTTCTTATAGGTTTGAATTGGAAAAGATGAAGAAAATATATTAAAGTGAAGAAAGGAATGCACATGGATGGAAGAAAGAATATAATGCACATGGATGAAAGATGAAGAATATAATGCACATGAAGAAAGAAGAAAATGACTTGGAAAACATCAATATTCAAAGAAAAAGAAAAGAAAAGTAGATCTAACTTCACTTTACAAGATGTCATTATATTCCAATTTTCTCTATAAATAGGAGAGTAGTTGGAAATTGTAAGGAGTTAGATGGTAGAGAGTGAGAAATTGTAGAGAGAATTTAGTCTTGTATCAAGTTTTTATTTTGTTGTAATTTTTTTCTTAGTTAATGAAAATTTCTTCTATCGTCATGTTTTATTCCTATATCATTATGCTAGCTTAAACATCTTCTCAAGGGAGTGATGAAGCCACCTTGGGTAAGATATACATAATTTTATTTTATTTCTTATTGTTTAATTCTCTTCCCGAATTAATTCTTTCAAGTGACAAAACCTACAATAGAGGTTGAAAATAGAGGAAGGATTCTCCGTGATTACCAATCAATGGAAATACGGGGAATGTCTACCACTATTTATATTTATTTATTTTTAAACCAAAACATTAGAGGGATGATTTTCCGTGATTACCAATTAATGAAAATACGGGGAATGCCTACCAATATCTATGTTTATGTTTAATAGGTTGGAGGAGAATTTGCAATAGAAATATATAATATTATTTATATAGACCCGGGTGGTGGATTCTCTTCCCTTAAGATTTCTTCCATCATTTGGTAATTATCTAGTTATTTTAGTTTACTATTCAAAAATTCAAGAATTGTTTTAAGTAATTTATTTTTATCTCGAAAAATATAGTTTTGGATCCTAGTCTCAAACCGATTTCTAAGTTGAGAGTGGTTCGACCCTACTTATTGCTATACTATTTTAAGTAAAGTATTTGTAGGTATTATAAATTTTGTTGACCGGAGTTTGGTGAAGCAACGACAAAAGAAACATCAATTCACCAACCGTCACTACCGAACAATAACTAATCTCGAGATTCGTGTCATGAATGGTTCTCACAAAAGTAAAATATTTCGTTACTTTCTACTCCCAATCCAGACAACCCTCCGTGTTTTTGTGAACATTTTACTATGGTATTTCAATATTTCTTTTTCTACTTCATTGATCAAATTTTGCCAAAAAAATTATTACTTCCATCATTCCACTTTTCATCCATTTTTATCTTTCTAAGCTCCGGACTTTCCAGTGAGGATTTTTAATCCCAACCAACTGGGCCCTAACTTTTTTATTGGGATTTATGCTCATTAGTTTTCTCCCCTTTTTACGCGAACAATGATATTGGTGATACCAAGGTCCAGTTACTCAGATCGAATAACTATTTTTTGCATTTTATTTTTCAAAATAAATTTTCAAATTTTTCTCCATTACAACTATATCAACTCCCCATCTCCCATTTATTGTGGCAAAATTAATTTTTCAACTACATAGTCAAAGATCAATTGTTTGTTTCCATAGTGAATGTGTGTTTGTGCTTATAGGTCAAAGTCGTCGTTTTCGGTTTCAATTTTACTAATTTATTCACCCATGTAAAACCATATCACTTCACTTAGCTTGATCTAATCATTACTCTCATGAACGGGAATATCGTATCACATACTACTCACACATCATAAACACAAACTCAATCAACTTGTAATGCAAAACATTCATGCGTGAAAACAAATTTTATTTTTTTTCTGAAAAATTTCCATTTTTTTTTTTCAAAATTAATGAATTACAAAACAACAAATTAGACACCATACCCCCAAACCTAAACTCAACATTGTCCCTAATGTTGGACAAACTCACACTTTGTAAACAAAAAGACAAGAGTGAAAAGGTATTACCTGACTCATGATAGGTTGATCTGGTCAAACTTGCTATCAAACAACAATGAGTTGTTAAAATTCAAAACAAAAATTAAAAATAAAGTAAAAAAATCCTAAAATAGATATGTATAACAAGACCACATAGGTCATCCTGATAAACAGGATCGCTCAGAAAGATCTCCTCATTTTCTTAAGAAAGTAACTCTAAAAATGGTTTCAAACGCTGACCATTAACTTTGAACACATCACTATTTTTTGGATTTTCAATCAATAGCTCCATATGGATGAACAATTCGAACAATGAACGGACCAGACCATCGAGATCTCAACTTTCCTGGAAACAAATGCAACCGAGAATTATAAAACAAGACTTTTTGACCAAGTGTGAAAGTTTTCTTAAGAATACTTTTGTCATGTCTTATTTTCATTTGCTCTTTATAGATTTTTGTACTCTGGTAAGCATCGTTTCTAATTTCCTCCAACTCATTCAACTGAAGCTTCCTATGGACTCCTGCTTTGTCAAGGTTAAAGTTGAGTTGTTTAATAGCCCAAAGGGCTCTATGCTCTAACTCAACTGGGAGATGACAAGATTTACCATACACCATTCGGTAAGGAGACATTCCAATGGGGTTCTTAAATGCAGTACGATATGCCCACAATGCATCACTAAGTCTCAAGGATCAGTCTTTCCTATTTGGGTTAATTGTTTTCTCCAAAATGTGTTTAATCTCTCTATTGGATAACTCAATTTGACCACTAGTCTAGGGAAGATAAGCGAGTGCAATTTTGTGGGTTACACAATATTTTCTCATTAATGCTTCGAAAACCCTATTGCAAAAGTGTTTCCCCCCATCACTAATAATAGCACGGGGTGTACCAAAACGTGAAAAGATATTATCTTTCAAAAACTTGACTACCACCTTGTGATCATTAGTTTTACATGCAATTGCCTCAATCCATTTAGACACATAATCACTGCGACAAGGATGTACAAATTGCCAAATGAATTAGGAAATGGTCCCATGAAATCAATGCCCCAAACATCGAAAACTTCAATAATCAGAATTGGGTTTAAAGGCATCATATTTCGACGTGAAATACTCCCTAACTTTTGACATCGCTCACATGCTAAGCAATAAGAATGACAATCTTTAAAGATTGAGGGCCAGTAAAATCCAGATTGCAATATCTTTGCAGCGGTTCTCTTTGAACTAAAATGATCTCCACATGTATGATCATGACAAAAGGAGATTACACTAGTTTGGTCATAATTGGGGACACATCTTCGAATAATCTGATCAGGACAATACTTGAATAAATACGGATCATCCCAAAAGAAATGACGGACCTCAGATAAGAATTTGGATTTATCTTGCTGTAACACCCCACTCCAACACTTGGTATAATATTGTCCGTTTTGGGCCCAACCCGCACGATTTTGTTCTTGGGCTCATCCCAAAAGGCCTCATACCAATTGGAGACAACACTGCACATATAAGTACATCCCCAGACCTCTACCCGGGCGATATGGGACATCACAATCACCCCCTCTTGGGACCCAGCGTCCTCGTTGGTGTTACCCACGGGCTTGTGCATGCACCCACACTTAATTCCGGCGGGGCTCTGGCTCTGATACCAATTGTAACACCCCGCTCCAACACTTGGTATAATATTGTCCGCTCTGGGCCCAGCCCGCACGGTTTTGTTCTTGGGCTCCTCCCAAAAGGCCTCATACCAATTGGAGACAACACTGCACATATAAGTATATCCCCAGACCTCTACTCGGGCGATGTGGGACATCACACTTGCTTAGTCCAATATGAAGGCATTTGACCTGTGACAAGATAGTTCACAATGTCGGCAAACCAAGATGACTCAGATACAACAAAAAGTTGTTCATCAGGGAAAGACTCAAGAATAGGCATGGAGTCTGAGGATGTCTCAAGAATGAGCCTAGACAAATGATTAGCTACTACATTTTCAGACCCCTTCTTATCTCGAATTTCTATATCAAACTCTTGTAGCAATAGGATCCATCGAATTAAATGCGGCTTAACATCTTTTTTAGAAAAGAGATACCTAAGTGTAGCATGATCTGAGAAAATGAGGACTTTAGACCCTAACAGATAGGACCTAAACTTGTCTAATGCAAACACAACTGCTAACAATTCTTTTTCAGTGGTAGAGTAATTCAGTTGTGCCTCATTCAATGTCTTACTTGCATAATAGATCACATGGGATAACCTACTCACACGTTGCCCTAACACAGCTCCAACTGCATAATCAGATGCATCACATATAATCTCAAAAAGCGCATCCCAATTCGGTGGCTTCATGATAGGTGTTGTGGTCAACAATGTTTTGAGTTTCTCAAAGGCTTTCAGGCATTCGTCATCAAAGACAAAAACAACATCTTTAGCAAGTAAATTGCAAAGTGGTCTGGAAATGCTGCTAAAGTTTTTAATGAATCGACGATAAAATCCCGCATGACCTAAGAATGACCTAATCTCTTTAACCGTACGTGGCGGTGGAAGATTGGAAATCAGATCAACCTTAGCTTTGTCAACCTCTATACCATTCTTTGAAATAACATGCCCCAAGACAATTCCATTTTTCACCATAAAATGGCATTTCTCCCAATTTAAGACCAGATTTTTCTCCTCACAACGTGTAAGCATGAGTTTCAAATGAATGAGACATTCATCAAAGGATGAGCCAAACACAGAGAAGTCATCCATAAACACCTCAAGAAAACGTTCTACCATATCAGAAAATATGCTGAGCATACACCGCTGAAAAGTAGCAGGTGCATTGCATAATCCAAATGGCATACGTCTATAGGCAAATGTTCCAAAAGGACAAGTGAATGTGGTTTTCTCCTGATCCTCAGGTGCAATAGGAATTTGGTTATATCCAGAATAACCATCTAGGAAATAGTAGTACTCATGACCGGCTAATCTATCAAGCATCTGATCGATAAAAGGAAGTGGAAAATGATCTTTCCTAGTGACAGAGTTCAACTTCCTATAATCAATGCACACTCTCCATCCAGTGGTCATTCGGGTCGGTACTAACTCATTGGCATCATTTGTGACAACCGTGATACCTGATTTCTTAGACACTACCTGAACATGACTTACCTATGAACTATCTGAAATAGGATATATGATCCCCACATCTAACAACTTCAAGACTTCTGCCCTAACGACCTCTTTCATCTTAGGGTTAAGCCGTCTTTGCATTTCTCGTGAAGTTTTAGCATTTTCCTCAAGATGGATACGATGCATGCACACAGATGGAGATATACCCTTAATGTCTGTTATAGTCCACCCAATAGCCGATTTATGCTGCCTAAGGACATTTAAGAGTTTTTCCTCATGTTCTTTATTTAACTCAGAAGCAATGATGACAGGAAGACTCTCATTTGGACCTAAGTAGGCATACTTCAGTTCAGAAGGTAAAACTTTCAAACCCAATTTTGGAGGTGACTCAACAGATGAGACATGTTTAGATTCAATTGATGAAAGGGGCTCTACCTTGGCTTTCCAATTCTCATTGTCCATAAAAGGGACATAATCTAACAAGGTATTCACTTCTTCACAAGCACTAACCAGATCAAAATCACACCCAAAGTGATTTAGACATGCCTCTAAAGGATCATCAAAACTTGAATGTTCAAAAGTCTCTTGTACTAGACTCTCTATTAGATTCACATCACTCATATCTTCAGATTCTGATGGTTGTCGGCTCACATTAAAAACATTAAGCTCAACAGACATGTTTCCAAATGAAAGTTTTAGAACATCATTCCTACAATTGATTAAAGCATTTGAAGTGGCTAGGAATGGTCGACCAAGGATAACAGGAATTTGGCTATTGGGATTAGCCACAGGTTGAGTGTCTAAGACTATGCAGTCTACTGGAAAGAAGAATTTGTTAACTTGAATTAACACATCCTCAATGATACCGCGAGGTATCTTGACTGAACGATCTGCCAACTGTAGCACTACCTTTGTGGGTTTCAAATCACCAAGACCAAGTTGCTCATACACAAAGTATGGCAACAGATTTACACTCGCACCCAAATCAAGCAAAGCTTGCTCAATTATCTGGTTACCTATTGTACATGAGATTGTAGGACAACCGGGATCCTTGAATTTAGGTGGTGTGTGGTGCTAGATAATTGAGCTTACTTGCTCTGTAAGGAAGACTTTTTTATACACATTCAATCCATGCTTAACCATACACAAATTTTTCAAAAACTTAGAATAAGAGGAGACCTATTGAATTGCATCGAGAAATATAATATTTATTTTGACTTGTTTGAATATTTCCATAATCTCTTTGTAATGATGCCCCTTATTAGGCTTTTGGAGTCTTTGAGGAAATGGTGCAGTAGGAACAAAGTTCCTAACTGAAGGTTCTACTAGAGAATTGCGGACAAGATCGGGAATTTGGACTTTTGGGTCAACTTGAGATTCTATTTTGTTTTCCTTTTCTGGTTGATGGTTACCTTTCACAGTTTCCCTTCTTGAAATTTTGACTTGATTATCAACTTGTTTGCCTGACCTTAGGGTTATGATTGACTGGACTTGATCAGTTGGACCAGAGGTCAACTGTTCACTCACATGATATTGACCCTTTGGGTGGGGAATGGGCTGACTAGGAAAATTTCCTTTTTCCCTCTCTCCTACAACAGTAGCTAACTGACCAATCTATGTTTCTAATTTAGAAATCGATTGACTAGTTTGCTGCATGAATTGTTGTAAGGTATCTTTCAGTGTTGGTTTCCTTGGTTGTTGGGGGACATATAGATGAGAATTTTGGGACATAAGAGGATATGATGCTGGTGGTTGCCCTTGGGATTGCATATGTTGTATACCCGAGTTGTTCCGAGACTGATTTTGACTCCATGAGAAATTAGGATGATTTCTCCAATTGGGGTTGTATGTGTCAGAATAGGGACTACCAAATGGTTTCTTATAACCGTTTAGTGCATTAGCTTGTTCAGTTATACACTCATGGAATGATGCTATAGAGGGACACATCTGAGCAGTATGAGATGGACTCTCACAAAGTTGACATGTCTCACTAATAACATGGACTGAAGAAATTTTTCCATTTTTCATCTCTATAGCCTCCACTTTTCTGGTGAGACTAGTTATCCTTGCACTCAAATCAGTTCCCTCACTAACCTCATAGACTCCTCCCTTTTTGGTATCCATAGACATTGGTAAACTTCTTCTCTCAACCCTCACTGAGTATTCCCAATGTTGGGAACTCTCAGCTAACGCATCTAGAAATTTCCAAGCCTCATTCTCATTCTTAGACATGAAATCTACCCCACCTCGTGACTCAATTAGTTAACGATTTTGAGCTGATAATCCATCATAAAAGAATTCAACTAAGCGTCATTTTTCAAAACCATGATGGGGACACTTAAGTAGCAAATCATTGAATGTTTCCCAACATATGTAAAACTGTTCACCTTCTTTTTGAGCAAATTCCATGATATTTCGGCGAAGGGAATTAGTTCTATGTCTAGGGAAGAAATTGGTGAGGAATTTTTTACAGAGTTCATCCTAAGATTTGATTGATTTTGGTTCCAATGAATATAACCAAGACTTGGCTTTCTCTTTCAAAGAGAACGGGAATAACCTCATCTTAATTGACTCTTCGGGAATATTCTAAAAATTCAAAATGGAACAAATCTCTAAAAATTCCTTAACATGAAGGTATGGGTCTTCAAAGTTCGAACCTCTAAAAGTCGGCAGTAAATTGATTATTGTTGCCCGTATCTCCAAATGGGCATGTTGTGTAGCAGGCAAGACAATACAAGAAGATTTGTGATATATGCGGGAGTATAATAATCCTTAAGGGCTTTCACTTCATTATGCTCTCCCTCCATCTTGACTTCAATGATCTTTCCAACACTAGAATTCCTTACACCTTCTCTAAAAGTTATCTCAATTTCTAGATCTAAAGGTGCCAACTTTGATTTCAGAGATCGCCGACCTAACATGCACTAGGAAGACTCCATGACTCAACAAATACACTACCAAAACAAGTATTTTTTTTATCTGAAATTTAATTCAAGGGTAGTGGTTTCTATTTTTTTTTTTCCTATATGAGAGATTATTAGGACTAATTCCAAAATAATCTTCACCTAGTTAGATAGCTCCTACTCCCTTTCAGAGAAAACTAGTGGATGACCAGTTAAGGACCATCAAACTAACAACGAAGTAGTTCCCAGGAAAGTGTGGCGAGGCACTAGGCCTCCTTAATGCCGCGTCAGCCACACTCCTAGACAGAACTGTCCTACCGTTTATCAATTTGATAGTGACTCACTGGAGTTACCAAAAGTTTAACAATGTCCAAGAGGATCCTATGAGCTATATGAAAACCTATTGGCCAACGTCTACTTGATTTTAAATTAAACTAAATTTAGCCAAGGGTATACAAATGCAAGGAGATTTTTAACCTAATGGGCAAGAAATTGGTGATGAAATCCAATCCTTATCTTGTTAGAGGGTTAATGCCCTTACTAAAAGATTTATGCAAAATGCTAAATTAAAAATGCACATACAAACAAGTCAACAAAAATAAAAGTAAAGGGAGTGAGCGTGTGAACTTTTTTTATTTATTTTATAAATAGATAAAGAAAAAAATAAACGAAATATAATAAAATAAATAACAAAAAATAAATTTGAAGAAAGTGTGTACCTAAAGGTTATTTCTAATGTTATTCTATCCTAAAGATAGCATGCAAAATTTCATCTATATTAAAACTATGTTCACCTAATCTAAAAAAAAATAATACTATTTACTAAAGATAGGGGTACTTACCTGGATTCCGCAACAATGCTAGTGAAGTTGGCACAAAGAAATCCAAGTATTTGCTTATCCAATGCAATCTCAAAAAAAAAATATTACCTACAAAATTCAAAAAGTATCAATTACTTAAAAACAAACAGTACAATAAACAATAAAAATAAAAATAAAAATTCTAAACTTAAGTAAACAAACACTAATTTTATACTTAAGCTAAGGATAAAGAAAATAAAAAAAAAATTTTAAAAAATTGTGTTTTTTTTTTGCTACAGTAGCCGAAATGCTACAGTAGTTTTGATTTTTTTGATTTTTTTTTTTTTTTTGATTTTTTTTTATTTTAAAAAAACAAAAAAAAAAAACAGTAGCTTATCACAAACCAATTTTTTTTTTTAACAAGCTTAATGAATCCCAGTAGGTGAAGTGACCTGATATATGTATATAAATATTTATACAAAGTTGTTAAATGCACTAACAATCCAACAGATTACTAATGCTATTAGAATCACAATGGATATGACCTTTATTTACTCTTTTCACCTCTGTTTTCCGAATTTTTTTTTTTTTTTTTTATACAAAGCAGTAGTTTATCACAAATGAATTTTTTTTTTTTAATTTAAACAAAGCACAAACAGTAGCTTCTACTATAACACTTGAAAGAACAAGATTTTTTTTTTTTTTTTTTTTAACCAACTAGTAGAAGAATTAAATCAAATTAAATTTAATTAGTTTCTTGTTGCTATTCCCCGGCAACGACGCCAAAAACTTGATGTGTTTTAAAATATTACTCGCAAGTGCACGAATCAATTGTAGTTTAGGTTATGCAAGAACGAGGTCGAACTCAAGGGAATGCTTTAAAGAGAACTTAATTAAACTCAAATTAATATAAAACTAACCTAGTTTCTCAAAGTTTGTTTGTTGAAGTGATTTTTATACTAAACATGCAATATCGAAATACAAATAATTAAAATGAGAATAATAGGGGGAAAATACTAAGGTATCGGAATCCACCACCACTAATCCATAAACTTCTAATTATTCTTTTATCAATTCCAATTTTAGAGTAGTAATTTAGAAATCAATCTTATTACTTTCTTAAGATTTAACAATAACACACTAATGAAATATATTTTCAAGAAATAGATTTTACTTCGCTTTAAAGTGTAAAATTCTAAGCATCATATGTATGCAATTTAATGGATCACATAAGATCAAAGATTTTTACTTATAAACTCATCAAATCCAAGCTTAATTAATTGTGATAAGAATTCTTAACTACTATAAATACATGATATTTATAGTGAAAGGAATTTAAAACAATTAATACTATGAAGCGAAAATCATAAGCATTTAAACCATACACATGGAAATTGATAAAAGACTAAAAGGAATTTATTTCATAAATGGTGGTTTCATCCTCAACCTTAGTTGATGATTTAGTTACACATGCTTAAAAAGAAAATAACAAAGTAAGAATAATAAAACCCGGAATTGAAGTTAAATTCTCCTCCTCTTTGGTGTCCTTCTTGCTCTCCTCTTTCTTCTTCTTCTTCTTCTTCTCCCTTTCCTCCCCTCTTCTTCTTCAAGATGTATCCATATTTATAGAGAAATATTGGAATCAAATTACAACTTGTAAAGATAAATCAAATATTCTTTTCTTTTCATTTTTATAACTTTTCATCACATTTTGTTCTTTTTCCATGTGCATTTGAATCTTCCAACTTTCATCCATGTGCATTTGAATCTTCTCTCACTTTACACCTATAAATGATATAAATGAAAAACATAAATGTAGATGTAATTTAATGACATTGAAAATAATTTATTCAATAATTTTATTATAAAAATTAAGTTTTGCGCACTTATCATTATTATATTTCTAAATTAATTAAAATAAATAATTTTACCTACTAACAAATATACATTTAAGGATAAAATATGCATGTAAAATGGACTTATCATATTACTAAGAAAATAATTGCCCCATATATAAGGCATTCGAAATTTTGGGGCATTTTCTATTGGTCTGGGTTTTAGGCCGTCGTGAGGAGTTCAAGTTAAGATTGGGTAGACACGTTGATATTAATCACACTTAATAGGTCAAATTTTGAATCCAACCGGAGTGTAGAAATATATTACATAGCCCGAATGGCTAGCTAGAATTAAGACAGACCATAATTATTAACGATTGAATGGATAATTGTGAGACCTAAATATATTTGTATTTATCCATCTAAATAGTTGATAATCATTCCGTCGCTCAATTCAATTAATAATGGATTGCTCTTTCTTGTTAAAATTAAAATAATAATAAAAAAAGTAAATAGTAAAAAGTACGTTAGTGGGCCTAATTAATTAGAGGGATCCATGTAACACTCCACAAGCTCTCTTTTTAGAATAAAACTCTAATGCATATATATATCTCACTTGCAAATTTGCAATGGACTCTCTCTCTTTCTTTATTTCACACAAAAACACCCACACAGATAATGGTTACCGTGAAGACCCCCACCATTATTATAGATCCTCTTCACCATCTCTAAGCAGGGAAGAGCTTGTGATCATATGGAGTTGTTCATTTGTGCCGTTACCATCTTCATCACTGGTTGCTGTCTCTGCATGTGTATATACTACACTCCACAACACCACCACCATGTTGGTGGCGCAAAGACAATGAAACCAAATAGATTAATGGAAGTGGTTGCATACAAAAGCCATGAGACCAGAAGAGGTTGTGACAGCGAGTGCATCATCTGTTGGAGGGACTTTGAAGATGGAGATAAATGTAGGGTTCTTCCTATTTGTGGTCACACTTTTCATGTCAAATGCATTAATAGGTGGTTCAAGATCAAACCTATTTGCCCTATTTGTGGGTCATAGTTCTTGCATTCCAGCTTTTTTTTTTTTTCGATAATTGGGGTGTCAGGATTTTCGCCCGGAATGTTGCAACCCTTCCACACCGATGGGATAAGATTCAGACTATATTATGTTCGATAAATTGTTTAATTTGAATAAGATTCCAACACGATAAGTAATGCTTATTTTTGTTTATTGTTTTTCAAACTATAGTCAACATTAGTGCCACCACGGAATTATATATCGATATATTTTTATATATTTTTTTACATGACTCAACCACTTTATATACATTGTTGATTTGCTTCTATGTAGGGTAGTGGTTTAATTGCCAATTGAAAAGTCTATATACTTTTGTGTTTTGTAATTGTAGACAAGAGACTTTCTATGAACATTTTCCTTTTTCCTTTTTTTTTTTTTGATACAAAATGTTGTCCTTCGTGAAATACTATTTATTAGGCTTTATTGCTTTAGAGGGCAACTTTTTTCTAGTAAAATTTTCAGGGGTAATATATATATATATATATATACACATAGATAAGTTTAATCCCAGGTTTTGTATGAACAAATTGACAAATTTAAAGAGTTCCTTCTGCAGGGATGTGCTAGCTTGGCTTACGGAGTAGGAAAGTTTGACGGTTTAGAGTGGTTAAGAAAGTGTGATGCTTAAATGGTGCTTAGTTAATCGTGTTAAAGTATTATGCAAGTATATATCTACCTTTGTATTTGTATATAACTATATCTGATGTTTACAATAAGCTGTTTATTCCCTTCTGGGATATGGGAATCAACTTGGGAAGAAAATTTATATGTTTTGCTGTCTATTACCATTATTTATTGAATCCGAAACATAATCTTCTTACTTATATTTTTCTGCATTGGCAAAATTATTTTTCAAGTATGACTAAACCTGTTACAGAAAAAATATATTATTCATAATAACAGTAATTTCTGGTCTGTGGGAGAATTGTTCAATATTGAAGACATCAAAATAATCTTCACAACATTCGTAAACATATTCACGAACTTTATTCACGAACATTTTCGAGCATTTTCGAGCCGAGCTTATACATGTTCGCAAACATATTCACGAACTTTATTCACAAACATTTTCGAGCAGAGCTTATACATGTTTGAGCTTCCCTGCTCAAGTCAGCAAGTGAATGTCATAGCCAATGATTTCTGCGAATTAGGGTTTTGCTAACCAAACCCTATTTCTCTCAAAAAATGGCAATTTTGAGGCGTTTGAGAAAGAGTTAGTGTATGGTTCAAATCCAAGAAAATGTATTGACTAGGTAACAATCAAAAAAATTATGTATCCCAAGTAGGCCTAATGACCTTCAACAATAAGATCATTTAGCAAATAACAATAGTAACAATTATAGCAGAGTTGTTTATGTGTTTTTGCAATTATTAAAAAAAAAGTTTTATTTCTTTACCATTTTTCATTAGGAAAATAAGAAGTCGATTATTAAATTCACTACCTTAAGAAAACAGTTCAGAAATGCATTTCATTGACAGTTTGTAAAGCTGTTCTAACCAAGTAAAGTAGCCAAGTTCTCAACATCAGAAAACAGTCATGTCTTAGTTCTTTGAAAACCTTTCTATTCACAGAGTTCTAAAAACTAAAGCAAACAAACCCTATAATATATACTAATAATAATAGAAAAAAATTACAAGCAATAGATTTAGGTCTCCACATTTTGCTGATGCTTCTATACAAAATAAGAAGATGAAAACTAGTGCATGCCTTCAAGGTGGTGAAGGCTCAGCTCCATCATGAAGGGCGCAGCACACGGCTGCCTTGTGGTGGCCTTGGTACACTTGGATCGCTTCCCCATTTGCCATCGACCAAAGTCTAGCTGTTGCATCCGAAGAAGCTGCACAAGGCAATAAAAAAGAAGGTGAGTTGCAGAATGTGGTTGAATCATATTAGCCCGATTTAGTAAATTGGCAGCGGACATATTGGAATGGATGCCCGGTACCTGTGATTAGGAATGCACCGTCAACAGAGAAGACACAATCCCAAACCCACCGTTGATGTCCTGGTTAAAATAAAGAAATGTATGAGCTAAACGCCATACGAAACGAAGATAAATAAAATTCAAAAAATTTGCAAATGACATTGTTTTTAAGATTTACCAATTAAAGTTTTTTCTAAGGTGAAGCCATCCATATTCCATATTTTAACTGTATGGTCAGATGATGCAGTTGCCAGATATCTAGAAAGCAGAACGATCAGTAAAAATAAGCATTACAGTTGCTAGTATGAAAGCATGTAGTAAAAGTAATGCCGAAAGAAAAATTGCTTCTATATGGGGAAAATGAAAAGTGGAGGAGGAATTTCGGATGAACCAGACCGTTGGGGATCGCATAACTCCGGTGACAGCAAACACTTCAAAATGTAACCACTGTGTGCTTGTAGTTTATGAAGTGGTTCAAAGTTGGACATCATCTGTGCAGATTAGATTACTCGGTAAAATCAAGAGTTTTGAAGACATGTTTATATCAAAGCAGTCAAGGGAGAAATCAATTTCTAAAACAATGACCTGGTTTCCCCTCAGCAGACGCCAAACGTAGCATGTACCCTTGTTGTTTGCAGCAACAACCAAGCTTCCATCCCACATAACCGTCAGAGACCTCACGGCTGTGTCCACCTCCGGTACCTGAATTTACATTTTCAGATTTTAAAGTTATTATTTAATGCTGGTCCTGCCTGTGATGGGTATTTTCAGGGGTGGATTAGTCAGATGCTTAACCTCTTACATGTCTTGCAGAAAAGTGGCTGCTCTTAACCCATGTATCTCAAGTTTGGGCCCGAGTATTTACCATTACACAAAGTTATGGCTTCTAAGATTTTAAATGTGAATGAAGATTTTCAGATTTTTAAAGTTATTATTTAATGCTGGTCCTGCATGTGATGGGTATTTGCAGGGTGAATTAGACAGATACTTAACCTCTTACATGTCTTGCAGAAAAGTGGCGGCTCTTAAGCGGTTAAGCCACGTTTCTCAAGTTTGGCTGCCCAAGTATTTACCATTACATGAAGTAATGGCTCCTAAGATTTTAAATGTGAATGAAGATTATTACTTTGTTTTCTTAACTTATCCCCACTGTCCTTTGGGATTGAATGGCACTAGAAAGATGAAGAATTCAAGATTTATTTTCAAGAGAATTGATAAATCAGTTATTTTTTATATGTTTATTTTCCCTAAGACAGAAGGAACTTTATATAAAAGAGATCAACTTCAGGGATTTGTGATGGGATACTTAAGAGACATATAAATGGCTAATGTTTCTTAAACATGACAACATGCTCTGAATTATCGAAAAGGAGATCACGTCTACATATTCTGCATGAGACTTATTTTATATGCCCCTGCCAAAACATCCGATAAATGAAAAGTTACTAGAATCAGTCTATTGTTCCAGTCATTCATAATCAGGTACTTGCACAAAAACAAAAATATTATATGCTGTACCAACACATACCAACTCACAGCTGCATGAATTTGCGGTCAAATCCCAAACGCGTATGTTTCCATTTTGGTCCCCAGATATTAGCTCTGTCTTAAAACACAAACAAGATAGAAATATTGAAATAGAAATTACCGAGTATCACCGCATGAAATTTAACTGAGCAAGAAAAAGAACGAAAATGTCAGATTCCAGCAGCAAATAATCACTCTTTTAAAACCATACATACATATAAAAATTGAAATCAAAATGATCTGCATGGATGAGCAATACAATAGCTCCTCTAAGTTCATGTCAAAGTATAAAAACCTGGAAAGTTGTTTGAAACAACACTATTCAGAGGGGACCAGAATACATTAAAGAGAGAATGGACCAATTGAATATGTAATTGAAAAGATAGTAGTCACATACTACAATAATATGTGGAGCCATGAGTCACGAGAGAGTAACAGCTTCAAGATCGGGAATTTGTGCATTGTAGACATGTAGTAATGTATCACTAGCAATAGATAATAGGTCACCCTTTCAGAAATACTTCAAAGAAAAATTCAGGAAATACTCCGAGTGATGAACAAGAATACACATTAAGAAGGGAACACCTCTTGTCATCCAAGGAACTAAGATAAATAGGAACCTAAAATGGAGTCTTCCACAATATCCTTCAAGAATTGAGGAGTCCGTAAAACACTCGTCATGAAAAAACGAATAACAGTCTTTATTACCCCGAAATAAATATTGGGTAAATTACACAAACCACCCCTCAACTTTGACCTAATAACAGGCACTACCCCTAACGTTTCATTAATATCAGTTACCACCCTTAACTTTTGCTCCGTTGTAACATTTCCCCCCCCCCCCCCCCCCCCCCTCCGGTAGAAGTCAATGCCAGAAAATTCAAATATTGGTCAAAGTTGAATATTTTGGAACTGAAAACCCTATTTTACCTTTACTACCCATACATTTACATTTTAACCATTACCTTTGTAATGATAATTACTAGAATACCCCTACTTAATTTGTTAATTTGATAAAACAAAAATAATGTATAAAATTATATATTTATAATTCGGAAAAAATATTTTTTATATACTTTTTATAAAAATATATAATTTCGGAAAATAATATTTTTATATATTCGGAAAAAAATATTCGGAATATTTCCGAATATTTTTTTTCCGAATATATAAATTCCATAAATTTCCAAATATTTTTTCCCGAATATATAAAAATATATAATTTCGGAAAAAATATATAAATTCCGGAAAAAAATATAAAATTATAAAAATATAAAAGTATTTTTTGAATTTATATATTTTTCCGAATTTTATATACTTTTTATAATTTTATATTTTTTTTCGAATTTATATATTTTTTCCAAAATTATATATTTTCCGAATATTTTTTTCCGAATTTATATATATTTTTATATTTTTTTCCGAAATTATATATTTTTATATATTCGGAAATTTCCGGAATTTATATATTTGGAAAAAAAAATATTCGGAAATATTCCGAATATTTTTTTCCGAATATATAAAAATACTTTTATATTTTTATATTTTTTTCCGAAATTATATATTTTTATAAAAAGTATATAAAAAGTTTTTTTCCCGAATTATAAATATATATTTTTATACATTATTTTTGTTTTATAATTTGAAGGTAATTGTGTAAATTCACGTGGCTCTAGAAAAGTCTTGAAATATTTCCAAATATATGAGGGTATATCAGTCATTTCCCTATTTCTAACAACTGAATCACTGTTTCGATTCAGTTCAGGGGGTAACTGATATTAATAAAACGTTAGGGGTAGTGCCTGTTATTAGGTCAAAGTTGAGGGGTGGTTTGTGTAATTTACCCATAAATATTTGATGACATATGACTGCCAAGATCAAATTCCTTATTTTTCCCAGTTCTATTATTTCCTACTAACATACCCAAGGACAGAAAAGAAGAGTGACGAAAAAGTGTAAGGGACCATATTTTAAGCAGGCCCAACAGTGACTTGTGAAACTTCCATTATGAGATCCCTTTGGTATTATGTGTTCATAAATTATTTTACGTATCATATACATTTACGAGTTCTATTTATTCAATCTGTTGAACAGAAAGAGGAGAGAGAGCGACCCCTAATTGCACTGATGGGTGTTGCTGCAAGCTTCTCCTTGCCACACAAGTAATTCCTACAACCCATACTAAAATCTGGCAGTCAGTTTTTTTGTTTTATTTTTATGTTAGGTAAACAACTCACATTCCCACACCATTTTGCCCCCCTTGGGCTCAAACCCCTAACCTCCCTTTAGGAATATACCGGCTAGGCCAATGGCCCACTATAAGATCTGGCAGTTACTTCCTCCACCACCTCCGATCCACCAAACCATATTCGGAAGCAATCATTACATTTAATCCAACAATCATTACCACCTGCCAAAACCATCAAAATAAGCAAAACAAAATAACCTATGCATGAGTTGGTTGAAACAGGAAAACCTGTGCAACTTGCGAAAGTTTAATATGCTCAATGTGGTTCCAAATTTTCACCCGAAATTGTTATTTTTCAGAAAAATGAGTGTATTCGCACTGGAGAGCAAGGCTATAAATCCTTACATAATAGAAATTTAGTACGAATAATGTGTGTGACAAATAGTTAGTTTTCTGTGTGTGTAACAAACTTCCGTTTCATGAGATGAAGGGATGGACAAGGGTAAAATTCTGCATACTTCTATGCAAGTAGGACCACAGCAGAAAACCACTTTCCTATATTTTTTCTTAAGCTAAAACTGCTTATTTACGTAGTGGCAATACAATTGCACTACAAATACAATTCTTCAACACCATTTCCAGAATGCATTTTCTACAAAGAACAAACGAGCCACTTTTCACTTGACATGCTATTACCAAACACAATGTATATATTAAGGTTAAAACCATGTTCAAGTAGTCCATAAGCCCCATATTAAAGTTAAAACCATGTTCAACTACAGTCCATGGGGCCCATACACAACCACATGGACTCTTCAAAAAGTAGCACAATACTCAAACGTAGTTATGGGATGTGTCCAACATGTTTGGTTTTTACATTGACCTAAAAAGTATACTCAATTCTTCAATCCTGTTATATCATTACTCAAAAACCACCGAAAAGCCTGTACTGAGCAGTTTGTTACATCAAGGCTTCATTTTAATCTAGAAAATAAAGTAAAATTTAAATAAGATGAATATTTTGCACAACTATTGCAATTCCATAGCCATTTTCCAGAAAGAAATAACAAGTATATAAATAGCCCTAATTCCAAGTCGTTTGGCTATAATAAAAAAACCAGAGTGGTCTCATAAGAATCTTCAAAGCACAGCCATAAGAATTTCCAGATGTTACACTATCATCTTTTCCGTCTGCAATACTATACATAAACGTTTTGACTCTGTCAAATAAACTTGTGTCAATGTGTGAATTACCCATTCACCTATAGGATTCTATTTATGAGTCTGATTGGACATACACTTTGCAAGACTGTCTGATACTTAAACTCTCTTATTATGTTCATTTTGTTATATTATAGTACTTCAAAACATATGAATTTTCCATGCTGATTGTTGGGGAACACCAAAGGAGTGACATGGGTCAAGCAAAAAAAATTTATTCTACTTGGGTCAAGCAAATTCCTTTTGTTTTTAAATTATTTTTATTGCAGGCAGCTATAAATACAACCTGAAGGCCAAATATCAGCAAGTTTAAACTAAACAATCAAGAGTCCTCTCAGTACCGATCAGTTTTTATACCAGCCTAGAGATTTTATTTGTAACTATATTAACTAGGTACAGATCACTCCTTTTTGTTACTTCCTGGTTCTAGCAAATACATTGATTTAACTAACTACTAAGGTTGATCCCAAAAAAAACAGCAATATAGCTGATTTATGTACTTAATCCAAATATATCCACAAGTAACAGATTAGTATATGCATAGTGATCTGTACTAATGAAGTAATAATATCTCACCTGGTTAGGATGGAGAACGACCGTATTAACAGCAGCACGGCTTTCATATTCCATTTGACAACCTGGAGCCCTGTAACGGACTTGAACTCAGAACATGGCATGGCATAAAGAAGAAAACCAAAAAGAAAACATGCTGCAACTTTATTTCACAGTAAACGGCCAGAAAGCCAGTTGCTCTAGTTTAGAATAGCTTTTCTATGCTCATCAACTATTAATGCTGTAGGTGCATAAACTGATTTTATATTTTAGTACGCTTCTTAGAACGCTTCTTATGTGTGGATATGCGTCTCAGGTCGGATTTTTACTTATGATGCTTTATGTAACAGAGTGATTGACATGGGCACTACACTAATTGTGAAGCAATCATGAAATGCAGAAATATTATAGAAGAATATCACTCTGTTATTTGCAATTCTATGTGCCTTTCTGATTTATCAAATATGCTTGTTGGCTCATATCTGACCAGACATGTCCAATACTTAACCCAGCGAACCGTATCAACAGGTGTACATCTTACTTTTATCCATATAACAGTAGAACACACCTCACATCCCATACTTTAACTGTCCCATCTTCAGAACCAGAATACATCCATTTTCCATCACATTGAAACCCCACAGCTGTGACATTATTAGTATGCGAATCAAAGCTCACGACCTATCATTCGCCCAAAGAAAATAGGTTAATTAAGCATAGCAAATGAATCTATAATGATACAGCAAATGGATGATACAAACATACAGGTTGAGGGGTGTTTGATTCAACATCAAAGAGCCGAATGCGAGGATTTCCAGCTGCAGCCAGGTACTGCTTATCAGGTGTTATTTCCAGCTTATTAACTTGCTGCATTCAATATAACCACCACAATAGTCAAGCTCATTTTATAACTCCTATACAATCCTTTAATTTTAACACCTCGATTCGTACACTGACCCCATTCCTTGAAACCTAAATCATAATCACACAAACCCTTACTGATCCATTTTATCGAACACCAAACTGAACAAGTTTTGGAGGGAAAAAGAAGAGGGGGAAAAAACAACATAAAAATAAAATTACAGTGACCCATTTTCTGACTCATGAAACCTAAATCATAGATTACAGAATCCCTTATTGATCCATTTTATCAAACAACAAACTGAACCGAAAAAATAATAATAATAATAATACCAAAAAGAGAAGAAGAAAACAAAAACATGCCCAAGATAGACCACTATAATTTCAAGAAACAAAACAATAATGGTCCTCAGAATAAAAAACCAAAACGAGACTCTAATCAACAGAATCGCACATTGACCCATTTCATAACACAACAATCTGCACAAAATTCTGGAACAAAAATAAAAAAATAACCAATGAAGTGAAAATAACAACATATTAGCAACCGACCACCAAAATCCGAGAAACAAAACAGGAATGGACCTTAAAATAAATAAATAAAATGAAATGACCCATTTCGTGATCCTTAAACCTAAAGAATCGTTCATTACCATTTCATCAAACAACAAACTGAACAGAACAAAAAAGAAAAAAAAAGTGGAAAAAAAAAACAGTACTTTAAGAATAAAATTAAAAATTATTGAAAAATAGAAGAGAGGGTGTAGAGAAAGAGACTTACAGAATCTGGGTATTGTATGGTTCGATAGCATCGACCACTCTGGGCTTCCCAGAAGCGAATAGTGCGATCGTAGCTCGCCGTAGCGAGTATTACTGATGGGTGTTGGGTCATTCTAATCTCCAACTAAATCACATCCAACAAAAATTGATATTTAGCTTCAAATAAACATTAACATCAATCAATACTTGTGACTTTTATTAAAAAAAATCAAAGAAACAAAGAGAGAATTTGGATAAGTACTTCTTTATTAGAGAAGACACTGGTTTATTTAGGTCCAGTTTGGCGTAACTCTCATTCAATACAATAGAAGCTGTTTTGAGAAATTACTTACCCAAATTTTTTAAAACACTCTGCCAAAACTCACGAAAATTGATATTTAGCTTCAAATAAACATTAACAATCAATCAATACTTGTGACTTTTATTCAAAAAAATTAAAGAAACAAAGAGAGAAATTGGATAAGTAATTCTTTGTTAGAGCATAGACTCGTTCATTTAGATTTTGTTTGGCATAACTTCTGTTTCACAAAAAAAAAAAAAAAAAAAAAAGGATAAGTTATTTTGAGCCAACTTTTTTAAAACGATCTTCCAAGGCTCAGAAATTCTTTTAAAATTTTTATCAAACACTGTTCAAAACAGTTTTTCCCTTCAGAAAGTCAAAAACAGCGTTTAAAAAGTCATTCCAAACAAGGCCTTAGACTTTTTATGCTCGGTAACCAAAATTTATATGATTAAACGTTAAGTTACAGACTTGCGGAGGGGGCGGATATTCGAGCTCACACTCGGTATACGGGATACAGTTCGTCCAGACATCGAAGATTCGTTCTACCAACCAACTCCGCTACGCCTGCGGGGTGATTAATTTAACTATGAGGAGGCATCAAGGAGATATTGATAATAAAAAGGGTAATTTACACAAAAAAAAACCTGAGGTTTTAGGATTTAATCATCAAACCCCCAGATATTTCAGATTTTAATCAAATACCCTCTTCAAGCCAATTTTCATATCAAAATGACTTAAATACCCCTCACATAAATTATAATTCCACCCCTCTTTTTTTAATATATTATACTTTCGTCATCCTCTTGTTTGGATAATTACACTTTCCCCCTCTATAACAAAATATATATAAAAATTTGAAAACATTATTTAAAATTTGAACAAATATATAAAATTTGAAAAACATATATATAATTCGAAAATATATATATATAATTCGAAACAAATATATAGATTTTGAAAAATATATATATAATTCATAAACTATATATTAAATTTCAAATATATATATGAATTTTGAAATATATATATAATTGAAAACAAATATATAAAATTCGAAAAATATATATATATAATTATAAAAACTATATAAAATTTGGAATATATATATAAATTCAAAAAATATTATATTAAATTCATAAATATATTAAATTTCAAATATATATATATATATATAATTCATAAATATATTAAATTTCAAAAAAATATATAAAATTCAAAATATATATATTAAATTTCAAATATATATATAATTCGAAAATATATATAAATTTTGAAAAAATATATATTAAATTTCAAATATATATATAAAATTCAAAAAAATATATAAATTTACCCCCATAAAAAATAGAAAGGAAATAAAAAGAAAATGATGATGCTAGTATTCAAGAAGAGATAAACAATCAGTTCACCATCTTACCATATCTCACTTCTTCTTGTCCAACTTACACACCTTTACTTATTTTTCCTTTACTTTTTTATCCATTTAAAAAAATACAATAATAAAAAAAAAAAGATTTAAGTACACAACATGACATGGGTCCCTATTCAACCTTACGTGTCTGGTCCAAACCATACACCCTGTCACGTGTCACTCACGTGGTGACATAAAAAAATAAAATTCATTTTTTGAAATATATATATTTTTCAAATTTTATATATTTGTTTTGAATTATATATATATATGTTTTAAGTTTATATATTTTTTCAAATTTTAATATATATTTTTGAATTTTATATATATTTTCAAAATTTAATATATTTATTTATGAATTTTTTTATATATTTTTAGAATTATATATATATTTTTTAGAATTATATATATATATATTTTTTTTGAATTTATATTTTTTTTTCGAATTTTATATAAGTTTCTAATTTTATATTTTTTTTCAAATTTAATATATATTTTTTGAATTATATATATATTTTTTAAAATTTATATATTTTTTCAAATTATATATATATATTTCAATTTTTAATATATTTTTTATGAATTATATATATATTTCAAAATTTATATATTTGTTTCCAATTATATATATATATTCGAATTTAAATATATATTTTGAATTTTATATATATTTTTTTATAGATGGAGAAAGTGTAATTATCCAAACAAGAGAGGGGGAAGTATAATATGTTCAAATAAGAGAGGTGAAACTGTAATTTATGTGAGAAGCATTTAAATCATTTTAACATAAAAATTGACTAAAGAGGATATTTGATTAAAATCTGAAATATCATGAGTTTGTGTAAATTACCCTAATAAAAATGAAAAGGGCAAAAACTAAAACACTAATTACACTGGCCTCCAATAGAACTTGTTATAATTATAGGGACATCTCCTTTTATTTAATTTTTTTTTTATCACTCTCGTCAAAACAAATTAGTAGAAAAGGTCGAAATAAAAATAAATAAGAAAAGAGGAGAAGAGTGTTAAAGATATATTTTTTTTCGTGGTGAAATAAATGTGCACAAGAAAATTAAAAAGAAAAATATATTTTATTTGGTTTAAGTTTGCTTATCATTATACTAAAGCGTATTAAATAAATATATATATATATATATATATATATATATAAGACCATTTAAGGAATATCAACTTCGTAACAGGTAAAAAATAAAATTTTAAGAGACTGCTTAAATTTCTATTTTAGATTTTATCAAAATGCCCTGATTTGTAGCATATTGGTGATTTATTAACAACGAACTAATTTTAACAAAGTTTAATTTTTAAGATTCATAACATTGTGTAATTAGTCCCAATAAAAGGGCAATCCCGTCATTTTAGGTAGAAAACAGAGGCTACTCTTTTCATTTAACCGACTCTGGCTGCTATAGTTGTCCAAAACCATTAGGGCCTGTTTGGTTGGCCTGTTTATGTTTATGTTTATGTTTATTTGTGTAATACACATGTTTGGCAAGTTGTTTATGGCCAAGTTGTTTAATGCACAGTAAAAAAATACAAACCCAATCTTTGCCCATTTTAGGCATAACCCAATAAACATTTTTTTTGTGTTTTTCCCAGCTCTCTCCAACACGAAAAAACACAACTCTCTTTCATAAAATAAAAAATAAAAAACACAACCAAAAAACAAGAAAAAAATAGGTCGAAACACACTTCTCTTCAGTCTTTCTAGGGTTCGTGCAAGAGAAGAAGAAGGCGGCAACACACAGGCGATTCGCGTCGAGGGTTTCCTTCATCGACTTCTAGGTTTCCTCGATCCCCTCCTAGGGCTTCTATTGTTCGATTGTAGGGTTTCATCGATCCTCTTCAAGCTCGCGACATCTAGGGCTTCGATCGATTTGGGAATTGCAGATCTTCATACTCAAACTTATATCAGGTTCGTATGCGTGTGTATCTTATCTCTGTGTGTATGTATGCGTTTATGTGTCTCTGTCGTTGTTGTGGATGCCTGTTACATTTACATATAAAATCATGAAGAAAATAAAATCATGCGAAGGAGTAATAAGACAGGGAAGAGAATACAGGACTGACAAAGTAGGATACTGGTATAGTTTATTTATGCACATTTTTCATATGTTTCCTAAATTAGATGAACATTTTTGTGATAGACCATTCTTATGTATCTATCTGCCTCGTACTGGTAATTCAATATAATGCACAAATGCTTCTTTTTTTTTAGTGTGTACTTGAGATTTAGAGGGCTGACCATACCCTCTTCTTCTATGGAAAATCAATTTGAAAGAGACGCCACAAAACCTATTCAAATTGCTCTGACATAAACCACTCGACCAATCATAATATCTAATTGTTCATAAAAGTAAGGATTGATAATCTCTTTTTAAAATCTTTTTTTTAAAAAAAAAAAGAAAGAAAGAAAGAAAGAAAATTAATACTGGTGATACCCAAATAAAAGAGATTGTAAATTTTGAAGCTGGAATCGCCAATGTGGTTAAATTATTGATTTCTAGGAACAAACGGGATAAAATTATATAGTTTAGAGTGTTTATACCAGTTTTAAGTATAGATTGTGGTGTATAAAAGATCATACTCAGAAATGTTGTTCGGTAAACATGTAAAATCTGGTTAGTGGATCTTATTGAAGTTTACGGAACTTCAGAATTTATTTGATTTGTCACCAAGACAAAAGTTTGAGGAAGATTCAAGTAAAGGTTCATATTGCACTTTTTCAGAACTAATGGTGTTTCATTTTTGAAGCAGTAAGATGTGTTGTATGGTTCATTTTTGTCTCTTTCTTTCTGTTCAATCAAATTGCAATTAATATATGGGTTTTGCTTTTGTATTTTACTGCTTTTTCTGTTACTAAATTCACCAATTCTGTTTTTGTATTTTGGGTGTTGAAGCTAAGCTCAAGTGCTCAATGACCCACATGGGATTGGGTTTGATTTGTGTACAAAAGGATACATAATTAGGTTGCGTTTGTTTTTCAGCTTTCACTTGAGTCAGGTTTTTGAGCTTTAGAGAGATGGGAATGAGGGAGAAGACAAGGGTAGTTTTGTCCATTTGACTTGTAAAAGGAAGGATAGTTCTTTTCACATTATTATCATGCAAGAGTAAATATGTTTTCACAAATATTTAGAGATAATACTGTTTTTCAAAACAAAAATATAAATAAATAAAATCTACTAAAATCTTCATTAGAAAACAAGTTTAAGGTTCACATGTTAATACTTCTAATTTTCAACTTCATGAATCATGTTGTCTCATTCTGTTTTAAGCAAAAACTGCAGTTCAGAGTATAAGGATTGTGGATTGAATTGTGAGTAGTGCTGTTGAAAAAGAGATGTCATAACAATTGATTAGTCATGTAATGCTTTTTGAAGCTATATAAGCATCATGGTTGTGATGAATATGTATGTATATATATATATATATATATATATATATATATATATATACTTTGTGTGGTTGGAACTTGGTCGAAATTTTTATGAAACTTCTTTTAGAGGAAACTTCATCCCGTTTTTTGGTTCAAAATAGCATTCTAGAGAAAAGGAAGACAAGGTATAACAATATATAGGGTCTGTTTTTTTAGCAGTAGACTGTCATAGGCGTTTTTAGACAACAAAATGGGTAGTTGTTGGTTGTAGCTTTCTGTCTTAGTGGGAGGTACTGAAAATTAGTTATGCCTATATTTTTATAGTAAATTAGTATAAAGTTAGTTAAAACATGGGAATGCCTATATTTTTAGTTATGCCTGAGAATTTAAAATATTGTCTGTTTGTACTGAATGGTATTATGAATTGGTATATGATTACCTTTTAATATTTATTAGTGATGGACTTGCAATATGTCTTATTGAAAATTTAGATGGATACCACTAACATAATCGAGGAGGTAGATCATGTTCGCGTTTGGGGGAAAGGGCCACTTGATATATTGTTTAGTTTGATGGAGGAACAAGTCAAATTGGGTTATAAGATAGAAGGATCTTTCACAAAAATTGGGTGGTCCAATATTCGTGAAGGTGTCAAAGCCAAAATCGGATCTGGGTATACTCCAACTATGATTAGGAACAAATGGCAAAGTCTGAAAAAAGACCACCGTTTGTTTCTAAATGTCAAAAAGGCAACATGAGTTGGCTTTGATGAGGCGACGAATATGGTGACTATGGAGTATGAACAATGGGATAGGTTGGATCAGGTTAGTATTCTTGAATATAGTTTTAGAAGTTGAGATTACAATTTAGTAATATCATTTACTAAAATAGACGATTTATATTATGTTGTAGGTGAACAAGGGTTGCAAGACAAAATTCCAGGGAAAGCCTTATGTTTACTATAGGCAAATGACTCTCTTAGTGGGAGGTACTGAAGCCACTGGTGAACACGTCCGGCCTTCTACTAGGTTACCATCATCCTTTCCAGGGTCCTCGTCCCATGCTCATGTTGACATAGATATTGATGATGAGGATGATGTGGTCGATATTCCTGTCAAAGGCAAGATCCAATGTCAAAGGCAAGATCCAATGTCAAAGGCAATTTATGATTTGATAGCTACTAGTGCTGTTAAGGTTCAGACCGTGAGTCAAAGTGTGGGTAGTGTTGTATCCGCCTATGAAAAAGGGCAAAGCGATGAGGCTATCTCACCAACTAAAATTGATAATACTTACCAACACTTTGAACAATGTGCTGATATATTAGGGAAGCTGGTAGGAGTGGATGATGCCCATTTTGCTAAGGCCATTGATAAGTTCGAGCATTCTGAAATTTTTCGACGTTTCTTTCTTAAGCTTTCAGATGAGAGTAAAGTGGTATGGGTGATGAATCTGTAGTTGTGTGTGTACTTTTAAATTTGGAGGAATGTGTGTGTACTTTTAAATTTGGAGGATTCTGTGTGTATTTTTAAATTTGGAGGATTGTGTGTGTATTTTTAAATATTGGATGATTGTAAGACTAAATGTGGATGATTATTATGTTATGTCTATTTTTAACTTGGATGTTTATGTTTTGGTTAAATAGTCAAATATTTTATTATTTGTGCCTCATGATGAACTATAGTTTTTCCAATTTATCATATTTCTGCTAAGCCTGGAAACCTGTTGAATGTTTGTTTTAATACTGTATCAGGACATCGTCAGTCCTATTCTGCGCCATGAGTAATGATGGTCGTATGTTACAGGACATCATCAACATTTTTCTTGAATCACTTGTTGATGATTCGGATGAAAATTCTTGCCTCGCTGCAGTATGTCAGGTATTGCAACAATATAATTCACGGAGAAACAAAATGCCGTGTAGGACTTCGGCTTTACGTGGTCAACAATATGTTACTGAGTTAATTCGTGGGAATGAGAGTAGGTGTTATGAAAATCTGAGGATGAACCCTGATGCCTTTGAAAATTTATGTGAGCGATTAAAGGGATTAGGGTTAAGCGACTCCAAATGGTTAACGACACAGGAACAGTTAACTATATTTCTCCTAAATTTGAGCCATAATGCTAGGAATCGGTTGGTAGCTAAATGATTTCAACACTCAACATGGACTATATTCACTCACTTTCACTGTGTTTTACATGTTATTGGAGTTCTTGCAACTGAAATAATTGTTCCTCCTAACTTCAATGTCGTGCCACCTGAAATCTTGGCGAATCCAAAGTATTTTCCTTTCTTTGAAAATTGCGTGGGTGCAATAGACGACACCCATGTCGATGCCCATATCGAAGCAAGTAAACAAGTACGATATAGGGGCAGGAAAGGGTTTTGTTCTCAGAATGTGATGGCCGTCTGTTCATTTGACATGAAATTCACGTACGTCATAGGTGGATGGGAAGGGACAACCAATGATTCTAGAATTTTGAATGAGTGTCTTGCACGGGGGGATTTAGACTTTCCTATGCCTCCTGAAGGTATATATTAACAAAAATATAATTGCTCCATGATTTTTTTTAACATATTTTCCTAAGTTCATTCTATAACATATTTTATGTTTACCAGGAAAATATTATTTTGTTGATTCTGGGTATGCCAATCAACCGGGATTTCTAGCTCCGTATCGAGGTCAAACATATCATTTGGCCAAATTTCGTACTAGAGGTAATCGTGTTCGCGGCCGTGAGGAATTGTATAATTTCAAGCATTCTTCATTACGTAATGTGGTTGAAATATGTTTTGGCATGTTGAAGATGCGATTTCCAATTCTTAAGCGGATGCCTTGCTACAAGTTTCCTACACAGGTCGACATTGTAGTAGCTTGTTGTGCACTGCACAACTTCATTAGGATGCACGGACAGACAGATGTTATATTTGACGGTACATCGGGTGAGAGCTCGGGCGAAGGGAATGAGGATGATGATGGAGATGACAATCATGCACCTGAAAATGTTATGCCTATGAGGGGTGCAATGAATGCAGTTCGTGATACAATAGCTGACTTAATTTGGGCCGAACGATAGATGTTATATTTATCTATTATTTGCTTTGCTTTTTCTGCACTATTGCTAATTCGAAGTTGTTCAAATCCATACTGCATTCTGACTAGTTTTGAAAATTCTGAGGTAATTTCAGTGATCTGGTTGATATTCTTAACACATTCATTCAGGTTATTTTGTTCGCTTTATGGTTTCTCTGCTAATTACAAGCTTGAGTAATAAATTGCTGGTTTGGTTAAACTGATAATTGATTTTAAGCTGCTTGCTGAGGCCATGTTACAACATGCTACTTATCAAATTTGGTGAAAATACTTATTTTGGGACCTTATTGCATTGTATATCAAGTTTTCATAATTCCTGGACTGCTGACAATGAAGTTATTGTTATTTTAGAAAGAACTTTCAGATGAATGCATCCACCTTGTGATATTATAATGATTAAATCCCATATTCATGTGTCTTCAATTTGGTTTTCATTGTTCAGGATGGGATCTTTCTGCCAGATGGGCTTGAAAAGAGGGTTGGCTCATTGAGTTTCAGGCTGGCATAAAAGGGTGGTCTACTCATTGTGTTTGAGGCTCTTTAAAGTCAATCTTCTCTGAGTTGAAGGACTTGTACTACTACAACGGTAACAAACTCCCTTTTGCTGCTGCTCAGATTGGCCAAGCTTTTAGGAATGAGGTATTAGAATTTCCTCTAACTACTTCCCTGTTGTAACTTATATTTGTGCGTTCATGTACATCTGTGACTGTGGATTGATGGTATTAGTTTTGTCACTGGAAGCATGATTGATAACTAGCTCTTGATGGCGTTAGGTTTTGTCATTGTTGCATGATGAAGTTATGTTTTAGTGGCAATACGAGTATGGTTGGAATAGTAGTAAAAGTTCCAGCAGTGGAGGGGATGGTGCATGTTCTTAGATTGTGAAAACAAAGCAGCAGATGCACTTCCTTTGGCAGTGGACCACTGTATGGTAATTTCTCACTTCTCTCATAGGTTTATTCATTATGGTGAAATTTTGAGAAAGCTTTTGACTTTTGAGTGCTTAAACCTTTACAAGAACCATAATTACTGTGCACATGACTGCTTTTGTAGATCTAGATTCAGCATTCGATTGGTTCAAGTAAAGATATTGGTCAATGGAGTGTATCATGTCCATTTAATACTGTGACAAAGTTCTAGAAAAGTTTTTTGTTATGTTTTCAGTGTTGGTGTTAAGAATTTGCCAAATGTTGGCAGTTTGCTCACACAATCTTTTGAGCTTGTGTATGTACAGTTCTTGCACTGAAGAATGCTTCTGCCAAAATATCTTAGATGAATTAAATTTCTAATGAATGCTTTTCTTGAATACTACTTTTGTTCTTACTAGGATAGAGGAGCGCAGATTGAAGATAGCCTTGCACAATCAACAGTTCCATGGGATGACAGTCTCACTAACTTGAGCATCGGAGGCCTGCTATCTGAAGCATCTTTGCAGGGAAAAATCAATAACTACAATCCAGAATCAAATGGATGCAAAAACTTGCATCCAATTACGGAGAATGGCCCTACACAATCACTACTGCAATGGGATGATAGTCTAACTACCTTAAGCATTGGAGGTCTGCTGTCTAAAGCATCATTGCAGGGCAAGATTAATACTGGTGATCCAAAATCAGAAGGGAGCAGATCAGGGTTGCAGCCAACTCTGTTAATCTCCGATTCTTTTGATGCTTTCATTACTGGCCAAACAAATTCAAATGCTCGAGTTTTAAAGCCATCATCACATGAATTAAACTCGTCTATCTTAGATGCTGAAGAGACATGTCATGCATTTTCCTTCCGGAATATCTCTTCTTCATCGAAAGCTATGTTGGCTTTCAGTGGAAGTGTTAATTCAATGGGCGGCAGCTGTGACAGTAGCCCAAAGTCATTCAAATTTCCTAATTTTGCTGAGGTTTGCTCCATCTTTCTTTTTTGTACTCTAGTCTTGTTACTGCTATTTGCTCATGGTTCTAGTTCTGAAATCATGGAAAATTGTCAGTTTGAGAGTTTTATAGCTTCAATAACATCCATATACAATTGTCATTGAAACAAAACAAACAAAATCTTGTTTCTGTTTGTTTTAGGATTTTGTTAAGCCTGTAAATTGACTACACGGGGACAAAACCAGGATTCATCTTTAAATTAATGCATTTTTGATGTAGTTTTATAATCTCTCTCTGTTTCTCAGCTCTACACTTCCACCCTTTTTTATTTTTTATTTTTTTATGTCTCATCTCCTCTTTCTCTTGTCCTTTTGGAACTCTTCCTTCTATCTCGCTTTCAATAGTTTTTACTTGTACCTCTTCTCAATCTCATATTCTCTTTCCTCTTGCGTCTCCAGTCTTTCCTTATGCACATTTGATGATGAAACCATTGATATAAAGGCTGTAATGCACATTTGACTAATTATGTACTAAATATGTTTTAGGATGTTTTTTGGCAAGGACAAATTGCTGGAGTTGATGCAGCTTTAGACACATTCAAGGCTGATCAAGCATATCCAATGAAAAGATTATCCAAGGTGAGCTTGTTATTTTCCTTTGATGATTCAGAGAACATGTAATACATCAGCTGCAGCTGTAATATATTGTCATAATGTCTGCTATAGTTACTACCACTTTGAGTCATATTTTATTGCAGTGTCCATTGGCTAGAGGGGTGTGGGTTTTTTCTAGGCAATGTTTGCAATGCAATTGATGTTATCAGCTTCTACTCTGGAGATGCTTGTCTCTTGGAAGGTGATGTATAATAGGAAGAAACAAACACCTTGAAACTTGATCCGCTTTCCTCATTTAGAAGAGGCTCAGATTGAAGCACTTGTTGCACATTTAGAATGTGCGCACTATCAGCAACCGACCACAGTTCATATGGAATATACGATTCTCTAACCGGAGAGGCCAAAAAAGAAGGATGTGAGCATGTAATTTTTATTTCTTTCAAAAATACAAATGAGATGAATTAGCTTTAAGGGGAGATTTATTTAGAAGCAAAAGACTTGAATCATCTTTTATGGGCGATAATTTTTGTTCCATTATATTGAACAACGAGTATTTCTCTATCTTGGCAATTGTAATAAAAGATTGTGGTGATATTTACATATATCTACCCTTATTTTCCTTTTTCTTTCTATCTTTTATTTTTATTTTATGAACATGACAAGTATATCTGACACATGCCACAAGTTATGCACTCGAGATGAGAAAATAGATAGTGTGACTGGATGAATTTTTAATTTAGGTGAATTCAAATTAATTTAGATGAATTCGAAGAAATGACAATGAGGTTGAGAGTCAAACATACAACTTTATTTTCTTCATTTGTTTTTTTTATATATATAGCCAGGGAAAATTCTTCTATTTTTTAATTTCTGATATATGTAATCTTACCTGGCAACTCATGGGGAGGTGTTGCCGAAATTTTTTCATTTTCAAAAGTGTCCATGATGAACAATACCAACTTGTCATAAAAAATATTTGATAAAGAAGTACCTTTCAATTGCCAAAAAATTGACATCATTAATTTTTTTATTTTCAAAAAACAAAAAAAAATACATTTGAAGTCACCAAACGTGTTTTTCTGTAATTGTTCTCTGAAATTCAGAATAAACAAACTCTGCCAAACATGTTTTTCTGTTTCTGTTAGGAAAAACAGGATTATCCAAACATGTTTTTCTGTTTCTGTTATGAAAAATAGGACTCTGTCAAACGTGTTTATTGATTTTTAATTTTTTAATTTCAACCCAAAAAATATCTCTATCAAACATACTTATGTTTTTGAATGAATAAACGAAAAAAACAAAAAACATGATTTTTGTTTATTTCAACACAAACACAAACACATTATACCAAACATGCCTTAGCCTCGGGACTGTGTTGTATTGACCTTTGAGTTTCACTTCTCGATTGTATCGTTTGGCAGCCGATAAAAAATGGGCAGAAAATTTTTCGTCGGCGGCAACTGGAAATGCGTATGTCTCTCATCTCTCTCTGTATCTATGTTCACGCACATATACACAAATGCATATATCGATTCGTGGAGCTTCCTTAAATCTACGAAACTGATCTTGAATCTCCCGTGCTTGTTGTGCTTTTATTGGATCTTGCATTTACTCATCAAAATAATATTGATTGTACAAGGCTTTCGAAGTTACAACACTGATTTGGTTGGAAAAAAAAAGTTTGAATTATGTTTACTTTGTTGTTTCTCTCTTAGTAGAAATTAATTTTTTCTGTGTACCGTGTATGAGTACTTAGCCACCAACTACACGCATATGTGTGTGTATATATATATATATATATATTGCTGCAAGTAAAATGCGCAAACAAAATTTAAGGGGGTTCTGTAGTTTTACCTGGAGTCTAGAGATATGAGTGATGGCCCAAGTTGCATGGTGAAATAGTAATGTCGAACACATATGGCTCCAATATGGATATGAGTGATGACCTAAGTTACATGGTATTGGTTGGTATGAGGAGTCTTATGGGCAACTCTACTTACAGATATATTCAGTCACTCAATAAATTAGATAATTGACTTAAAAACCTATTTTGAGCAGCACTACCCTACTTTAGAAAATGAAATTAGATAATTTAAGAACTAAATGTTTAGTAGTGTCCGTGTTTCCTTTTGTTATAGATTTGACACACATATGTACATACTAACCCATAGATACATACTCGTACGCGAGTCCGTGTAAGATGCATGATGAAAATCTAGGATTTTAAAAGAACTGTAAATGTTCATGAGTTTGCTTCTTGGCCTACTTTATGTTACTGTTCTGGAATTTCTGTTACTGTTTGGACTCTATTAGGGCAGTAGTTTGTGTGCATTTTTCCGGGTGATGATGCTTCCCTAATGTTTTGTAGTCGGGTTCAAAGTTGTTTACTGCACATTCCCAGTATGTGTAATATTATTAATTTATTTATCATGTACATTAACAGAATGGAACAGCCGAGGAGGTGAAGAAGATTGTTAGCACTTTGAATGAAGCCGAATTTCCTACAGATGTTGTGGGTAAGTTTTAAACCTTGTTCGAACAAATTATAGTTGAAACTGCTTAGCTGCTTGTCTAGCTCTGTTGCCATGTTCTCTTAGGGCTCGTTTGGAAACCCTTTGTTTTTGTATTTGTTTTTTGGATGAAAGAACAAAATTTATTTTTGTATTTTTCCCTAAAAAAACAAAAACAAATATGTGTTTGGGACAAAAATTGTATTTGGTTTATACACACACATATACATATATATATATATATATATATATATATATATATATATATATATATTGGGGGTTAGGGTTCCGGTGGTGGTGGTGGTGGTGGAGAGGGAAGAACAAACAGTGCCAAAACACCAAAAAGGTGTTCTAAAAATTTGGCCAATTTTTGTTCTTGTTTTTCTACTGTTCACCAAAAATGTTTTGGCCAATTTGGGTGCCAAACATGGATTTGTTCCATGAACAGTAGAAAAAAACAAGAACAAGTACAAAAACACCCCTTTCCAAACGGGGCCTTAGATATGTTTTGGGGAATCTCAATTTGTTACAGTATTGATTAATTTTCTTCAGAAGTCATACCTCAATCATAATTTCTTGATATACACAAGTCATAAACCATGGAGAACTTTCTAAAAAGTCTTAAGGATGCTGTTGATACCTATAGGTAACTGATTTTCTTGACATGTAATCGCAAGACACTTGGAGATTTAGAAGGGAATCCAATATTAAGATATTGTGATACAATAATAAGAGGTGAACTCCATTCGGAGTCCCTTTTCACTTACTCATATACATTCCTCATAAATGTAACTCTCACCGAAGTTATTGAAAAATTAAGAACATGATGGAAATACAAGTAGTGGGATATTGGTAGAATATTAAATCAATTATCTGAAAATGCAATTACTTGATTTGAGTAAAAGAATTGCTACTGAAGTGTATGATATTACTGTGCACCTGCAGTGGTGCATATTTTGTGCATTATGAAATATGATACTATCCTGTGTTGAATTTGAGTTTTGCTTTTTATGGACATGTGTGTTGGATTTTCTCAAATTTTTAAATTTGCCCTTATCATGTTTCAATTTGACTATTTCATTCTGGTCAACAAATAATTGTCCAACCATTTGGAGTTCGTTATCAAAATCTTCGTTATTAGAATCATTTTTCTTTAGTTTTCTCTGCCTCAGACTATAATTTAAGTTAAACACTTGCAACTTTATGTTAGCAGAGGTTGCAGAGGCTCACGGTTGCACTCTTTCCACTCCCTCCTCTCATATATTTTAGCGAGTGCAGTTTCAGTTTGATAGGTTTACAAGTTTTTACATGGTGTAGATGTGTTTAACGTGCAGAGGTTGTAGTAAGCCCTCCATTTGTCTTTCTTCCTCTGGTAAAAGATCTGTTGCGCTCTGATATTCAACTCGCTGCACAAAATTGTTGGGTAAGGAAAGGAGGTGCTTTTACTGGCGAGGTCAGGTATGTTATAAGATGATTTTATTGCATACTAAACTGCAATCAATGCCTGAAATTTTTCATATCATAACTATTATTATCATGCTTGTTTTGTAGAATTTGTAGAGATTTTAATTGGAGGATCCAACCATGGACCTAAAAGTGCAAAACCTTGTAATGCCCATTGATAAGTGTGGTGTCTCATAGTTTCTGGACAATAATCTATTTAGTTTTTGAACTTACAGACTATTGTGGATATACGGCAAATAGCAATAATTGGAATACTGATACAATATAAAATGTAGATTCAATAAAAGCCCCAATTTATCGCCAAAATCTGGGACTTGTCAGTTGTCACATGGCATGTTGCACTTTCCGCTCTACTTTTGTTTCAAAAATTAATCATCCTTTTTATTTTTTCAGTCTTTGAGAGCTTTCAACAATATGTGTGTGGGTTCTCTTTTTGTTTATATGCTCTTAACTATATTTTCAGCTCTAGAGGTTGTACTGTCTATTAACTTTGAACTTTTGAACAGAAACATAGTGTGTCACATAAAGTTGGTCTCTTGTTTAGAAGCAGATGATAGAAGGCTTTATCATTTTATATATATTTCATTTTTTGAATTGAGGGGGCATTGCTTGGTACAATACTGAAAATTCAATTCTGTACTTTTTAAAACATGGGTTCAGATCTCAGAGCAGGTACGTTGTGCAATATCGTGTCCAACTCCAATGCATAAGAATGCCCATATACACACTGTGTAATCACTGTAATGTACTTTTTCATCCTATATTTTAAGAATATTAAGACCAATTGGTGTCTAATTTATGCACCATGGCTTAGATTGATATTGCAGTTTGAGTGTTAAGAACTATTCTTCTGTAGAAGTTCTATATTTTAATAAAACAAAAACAAACCTTATATATATCAACATACAGGGCAAGTAAAACAAACCAGATACTACTAATTGATAGGTAAATATACCGGAGAATGACTTGTACATCTATATGTGGAGAAAGGAATGTCATTTTCAGTTTCGAACTTGTTCAAGAACTCCATGTGGTACCAACGATGGAGTTGGTTATAGTTTAGTGGGGGTTTACTTCAGGATTGGATATATAATTGACCTTTAACGAGATATTGAAGATTCATGTAATTGTGTATGATATTTTATTGCTTGGTATTAATAATCTTCTAAGCAACTCACCTTTTCATATTCTGCATACATCATATTTGCCAATTTTAGTTTCTTTATTTAACATATTAATTGTAAATAGCAAATTAAAATTACTACTCACCTCCAAAAGTTCCATTCAATATTTTGTTTTAATGCTGGATTTATTTTCAAAAGATATAGTAACGTAATCTTATTTGTGGATTTTGACTGATGTATCTGTGTTGTCTTACTTCTCTGTATGATCCTACCATGGGTTAGTTACCTATTTCTTTTTTCTTTCCTTTATTTTATTATTATTAATTTTTTTGATTTTTTTTTCATTTGGGGGATAAAAGATCTGCTCTTTTTTCGATTGAAGATAAAGAGAGGAACTGATTAGATCATTAGGAACTTGAAATATAGGAATCATTTTGTATTTATGGACAGTAGATCATCAATTAGTAGATTGTAAGCTCCATCTTGAAAATTTTATTCTTTTACTGAAAATAAAAAATAAAAGATCGTAATCTTTCTGTTTTTTGCTTCTGTTGACAAGTGCAAAAAAATTGATGTCGTGCACTATGGTCCAATATTTTTGTTCTTATGCCGAGCTTTATTTTCTTGTTGCCACAGTGCTGAGATGCTTGTTAACTTGGGCATTCCTTGGGTCATACTTGGTCATTCTGAGAGAAGACTTATATTAAACGAATCAAATGAGGTAAGCTGTGTTACAGTAGCATACATTTACTTTCTTAGCTATACACATGCTTTTTACACATTAATGACCACAGATCTTATAATCTGTGTTATTGGCACATCAACGCAGTTTGTTGGAGATAAAGTTGCCTATGCGCTTTCTCAAGGTTTGAAGGTGATTGCTTGTGTAGGTGAGACTCTTGAGCAGCGAGAGTCAGGATCTACAATGGCTGTAGTTGCTGCACAAACAAAAGCAATTGCAGGTACTTTCCTAAAGAGTCTTGTACTAGAAAGAATATTTCTATGTAAATCATCTGTCTGTAGTTATATTATATATAATCATCTACTATCTACCAACAGTAAGTATATAAACTGATTCCTAATAATTTACTGTTGGTAATACACATTCTTTTTTCATTAGTTCCAAATTTACATGGATGTGTATTTATTAAATAAAATTGAAATGCATTCTTGCAGATCAAGTATCAAACTGGTCCAATGTTGTTTTAGCTTACGAACCAGTTTGGGCCATCGGAACTGGAAAAGTTGCAAGCCCTGCTCAGGCTCAGGAAGTAAGTGTTTGTCGTGTTGGTCTATCGTGGTTGCTGAATTTAGTTGATTTTAGTTTAATATTTACAGGGATTTTGAATGGGGGCAACATATGCATCCAAGATCTGTTATACATCATTTTTCACTTGGGTGGTAGTGCCTTGAATTCTAGCTTGGGCATTACCTAGCCTTGCCACTTTGACAATGGGATGACCATGGTTCAACTATTTTAAAGCCTATGCCTAGCCTAGGGACCTTTTCTGGACTATTCCGCTGATGTACCCAGACAACTTTTGACTATCCAATAAATAGATTGCTCAATGGTTGCATCTTATGCCCTCCAGAATGTGTACTGAAATACTAATCCCCATGTAATTTGTTGTGCTGGTTCCTGGTGTTTTGTTGTTCAATCATACTTCTTGTACTGTTTCACTGCAACTTTATTGAATTTTTGTTGCCTTATTCGTTCATCTCCATTCATTGTTGTACTCGTGTTTTATTTTCTTAGTACAATGCCGCATCAACTTATTAGGCACCTTATATAAGTTTCTCTATGCTGCAGGTCCATTATGAATTGAGGAAATGGCTTCAAGAAAATGTTGGACCTGAAGTTGCTGCATCAACCAGAATCATTTATGGAGGTATCTTTTGTCGTTCTCATCAGTTATGGTTCAATTGCTTTATTTTATATTTCCTAAATGTGAGGTAAAATAAGGGGGACACTATTCTAGAATTCCAGTGCAGTGGCAAAGACATCTACAAAGGTGTGGTTAGTTAAGTCTAATTTTCAGACTTTCTGTCACTTGTTTTTCGGCCAGTATAATGGATGGATATGTTTCCCTTGCATAAACATCCCCGAAAAACATATGCAAGTGTGTGCTCGTTTCAGACTTTTGTTTTCCAGCCATTTTTGTGGGGTTGGGTTGGTACATGCAAGTGCATGCGTGCTGTATATTTAATTCATTGGTTCTATTATTGCTAAAGACTGGACTAGGATTTTGTAACAGAGAAAAGCAGCTAAAATCCGGTTAGTTTGTCAAGGATATGACATAGGGGTGGCAAAAAAACCCGCCCCGCCCCGTTTAGCTAACCGGGGCGGGTATGGGGCACCCTCGCCCCGCCCCAATTAGCTATATAATATATATATATATATATATATATATATATATATATATTTATATTTATATATATTTATATTTATATATATTTATATTTATCTATATATATAAATAAACATATATTGACGGATTGTTTATTATGCTTTTGAAATCTTTGATTTTGATTTCATATAGATTTATTGTTTGATTTTGATCTCTTATAGTTAGGTTTGATTTTGGGATTTTATTGTTATTTGGGGGAAAAATAATACGTAAACGAGCGCACATGTGTTGCAATGGTATAATCTCACTCCCAAATTGGGAAGGTGAGGAGTTCGAGCCTCTTAGGAGACATTTGTGGGTGTGGTGTGAGTTTCTTACCAGTCAAAAAAAATCAAAAAAAAAAAAAAACGTAATCGGGGCGGGGCAGGGCGGGGAAATAAAAAATTAATCGGGGACGGGGCGGGAAAAAATAATCGGGTTCGGGGACGGGGCGGGTGATACCCGCCCATTGCCATCCCTAATATGACATAGTGCAGTTGCATCAAGGTAAAAATGGAGGTTTATAACACTAAATTATCCGTACTTCTTTTGTTTTAATGTCAAGGATTAAACAAGTTTGAAAGCATAGCAGGACAATAAATTTTTTGCTGGATTTCACTTGAGAGGGTAAAAGAAAAAGAACTAAATATTAAAAATTATAAACAAGCTCCATGCCTGCAACTTATCTGTTGCGGTATGTTCAATTAAGAAGATATTCAAACTGCGAAATTTTCCATATTCCCTTGGATTTTGTCAACTGTTAAGATTTACTAATAAATGGCTACCTTTCCTCTCTCATTTATTTCCTTGGATGCCAATAAACAGGCTCCGTGAATGGAGCAAACTGCAAAGAACTGGCAACACAGCCAGATGTGGATGGATTCTTGGTTGGTGGAGCTTCCCTAAAGGTGGTTGTTTTGTTGGTTATGTCCTATCATATGAAATTATTGGTTTATTGGTTTTTAAGCTTGTTGGCTGACTTTCATGTTACTCCCTTTATTTGGATCAGCCTGAGTTCATCGAAATCATCAAGTCCGGCACGGTGAAGAAGAATGATTGAACTCTGATATGAATTATGGTATCGCCCAGCTGCATCTTTATCTTCATCTTCTTCTGGAAATGTGTTTTTGGACGGTGTTAGCTTTTAGTTTTGCGGTTTTGTTGTTTGCCCAGAATTAACCTTGGCCAGTGGGGTTTGAGTGTAACTTATCAGAGGGTTGCTTTTCTGTCTTTTTTTTTCCATGTATTTCATTTCGAGGATTCTCTCTTAATTAATTTATTCGGACATGCTAATTTATCGATCTGTTTGGTTGCTATGGAAAGCTTTTACTTCATGAAAGTATGAGGTCAGACCATGGTTTGCTGTCGTGATGGCGGTGTATTTGACTTGGGCAATATCGGTCTTATAAGTATCAGATCGATGATCAATATCAGTCTAGAAAATAAGGATCCAAGTATTGGTGTTGGTGTTGTGTAATTGATAAATATGTAATACGTAGGTGTTGTTTGGTAGAAGGAGTTTGTGCCAAATATATAGTTTTGGAATGAAATTCGTGGCCCAATCTATGTTTGGTAATTTTGGTGCTGGTGCAACAATGTCAAATCATTAGTACCAAATGTCCCATTTTTCACATCATCTCAATAAATGGTTTTGTTGGCTTGGTTTTGTTTTCTCACATTAAAATTATTCTTTAACCCAAACTAATTCAATTTGGGGTACCATTGTTTAACTCAACCAATTTATTTATAATATTATATATATATATATATAAATTCGAAAAAGAAAATATTTATGAAAAAATAAAATATTTCAAAAAAATATATTTCGTAAAAAATAAAATATTTCGGGAAAACAAATATTTTTGGAAAAAACAAAATATAATTATTATTTTTAAAAAAATAAAATATTTTATTTATAAATATTTTGAAAAAATTAAATATTTATATATTTTATTTTTTAAAACATATATATTTACAAAATATTATTTTAAATAAAAAAATGTCAAATTATTTTAAGTTACCAAATATGATTGGTTTCAGAATTTCAGCCCATATACCAACTCTACCAAACATGATTTGGTTTTTCAGCTTTACTTTTTCTCACACAAAAAATATATGCCCCAAACATGGTTTCAGTTCAGAATAAAACCACACCAAACCCAACATAACCCAACCCAAACCAACACCGTACCGCACCGGTTGCCAAACAAGCACGTAATGTATTGGACAATGCGGTGGGTAGGGTATGTAAGGGTGTAGTGACCCATTATCAACCCGTTATAACGGGTCATAAACGAGTCGGGTCAAAATACAACTCTATATATGGATATTTGTAAAATTTTGAAGAAATTCAACGGACTAGTATATATATATGTATATGTATGCGTGAAAGATAAGGATGTTCAAAAAATCTTGAAAAATCCCATAAATATGCATGAAGATATATACAACTGCATATATATCTCTATGAAATATATGAATATTAGTAAAATCACAGACATTTTTCGTTAAAACAAAACAAAATATACATATATTGAGAGAAAAATGGAGTATACAGAGTTTTGATTACAATTTCTCCCATTTTCCAATGGGATCGTGCAATCTAATTTCAATTTACATCAATACCCCGAAACTCGACTACCATGGACACCGTACGAAGAAGAAGAAGAATGGGTGAAGCATCACAAATGTTGTTGGTGTTTCCTTTTCGTATTGTTATGATCCTAAATGGTTTGGGTTTTGTTGCATTTGTGCTTCAATATAGTGTAATATATATGTGAACTCGTTCGTAGTTACCGAACGAATTAACAAATTTTTATAAGTTCAAAAGAATAATAGTATTAAGAAAAATGGCGGGGTAAATAACGGAATTTGAAGAGCCAGAGAGAATAGATAGAATTGGAATGCTTTCTTTGATCTTTTGAAGTCTTTTATACATGAATTGGTTCTACCGTTATGAGAAATGATAAAAGGGAATTTAATATAGTTATAAAGAGCATGAATGCATATAGAAACTGCTCTAATGTTTTATTTATATTTATTGATTTATTTGAAACTCCCTTCCGTTTTGATCTTTAACCTATACTGGGCTTCACTTTTGATTTTGGGATTCATTCGTTGTTGGGTTTGGTGTTTGATACTTGGGCTTGTATCAAGTTGGGCTCTGAGTACTATTGATGGGCCGTGTGAAAAATATGGGCCTACACTTTGCCCCCAATTCCCAAGCCCATTTCATTTTGAAATAAGATGGGAATTTGAAGCATCTTCTAACTGCCTCATTACTTTTCTAATTTTTATCATTTTGCTTCATCTTCTCCAAGCAAACTCAACTATAAGGGCAAAATTTCCTTTCTCTGGAGCTTTGAAGATCTTGGCAAAAATTCCTGAGGTTAGTCCCGTTTTTCTTCCTTCTTGTTTTTCTTCAATAATCTGCTACCATGAGTGAAGATAGTAGTCGTACTCCATCTTCGGAGAAAGTTGTGAATGAAGCTTTTGTTGTTTTCACTTCTTATGTTGCCCCCAGTTCTAGCAAACCAAAATCGAATAAGCTTTCCCGTAAAAAAATGTTTAAACTTTCTTTAGCAGATAGGTGTAAGATAGAATTTGAAATTCCTGATGACATTTCGATTTCTGAGTACCCTACTGGTTTGAATTTCAAGTCGTATGAAAAAGTTGGTGTAAATAAGGCCCTTTTCTCTACAAATCATCTAGCCATACTTAGATTTCCCCTTCATCCTTTTTATCATTACGTTTATTCAATTTAGGGTTCACTCCTCTGCAAGTGAACCCTAATTTTTTTAGGGTTCTGTCTGTGATGCTTGTTCTGAATCGTGAACAAAATTTGAATATGGGTTTGGCCGATTTCTTGCTTTGCTATAAAATCAATCAGATTAGGGAAAATCCTGGACGGTACCATTTGCACCCTTGTTCGACTCTGAAAATTTGTGAAGGAAATCCATCTTCTGAAAAGGAATGGAAATAAAAGATGGTAAAAATTGGAGGAAACTGGAGGGTGGATGCGTCCGACCCCTACCCTCTGTCAAGGTCCTTCGGCCTTTGTAAAAAATACGAGTGTGGATTCCCAAATCCTGGCAAGTGCCCCCCTTTTTATTTTTTTGTGTTTCTTAATTTATTCTAACTGCACACTAATTTATTTCTGATCGTACATTCGTCCTTTTGCAGCCCTTCATCTTGAGTACTTGAACGAGAAGGTTTTTTCTGCCCTCCCTTCAAGTAAAACTCTTTTAACTTCTGAAAATTTGAATTCTATTGCTGTAAGTGCCAAAGAAACCACCGTAATGGAGATTCCACCACCAGCCTCCAAACGTTCGGTAACAACAAAGAAATCATTTGCCCCAACCACCTCTGTTGCTGATAAGGGGAAGAGGCAGGTGATCAATTTGACCGAAAACCCAAAAACTGCAAAGGGTCTTTTAATAAAGGCAAACACTGGTGATGGTTTTCCTCTTCAAAATAAACTGAAGTTGGGCCCTCCATCAAAAAATTTCAAAGAGAAAGATGCTGAGGACACTGAGGATCTACCAGAAAATGGTTTTCCTCTTCGAATTTTAAGATGAGGAAAATTCGTGAACTATTTTAGATGTTAACTACGAATATGAAGGGTACAAATCGGACTAACTTGACCCCAGTCCGAAGATTTTGTCTTTTGGTGAGGTAACAACCTAATATCAATTTGAACCCTACGTACGGGATGGATTATTTAGTGAATTGATTTGGGTGGAAATATTAGCATTCAATTAATTTATTATGGAGGGCAAATGCTTCGATAATATTAGTTTTCTATAACCATCAGAAATCTACCAGAAAATGAAAATTGCAGCTGGAGCTACGAGTCTCAATTTAACTCAAGCTTAAAAAATGAATATAACTTATTGTGCTATAGTAGATTGTCACTTCTAACCCTCCCCTTGCCACCAAGGTTGTTTTAGTAGTACTTTCAAAAACAAAGAAAAAGTTGTTTTAATAGGAAGTCTAAGTAGGATAGTTAGGGTTCATAAAGTCAAGAATTGTGAAATTGTAAGATTCTAACTAATTATTAATAAATAATTTTTTTAAAGAATGATATGTTTGTCATACAATAAAAATATACTTAAAACATAAAATATGAAAAATAATAAGATTTTGGACCTTTAATTAAGTTTGGGGCATATATTGGATATTAGACTAAATCATAAAAATTTTGGGCATTTTATATGAAAGACCTAACTCTTAAAATCATTATTTCACCCCAAAAAATCATAAAACACATATGAGTAGAGTAATAGTAAAATTTTAAAATCATTCGGAATCAATTACTATTATAAGATTTTACATCGCAATTTTGATAACCATGCTTACAACTCTACCAAATAGAATTCTACACAAATTTTGTGGATTAGTCCGTAAAATTCAGTTGTTCTGAAAGACTATCACGCGGTGATACTTGGTAAGATTTATAATTTATTGGAAGTTGGAAGGCAATAAATGATGGGGAGTGAGTAGTGAAAAAAAAGAGAGGACAAGAATAACAACCGAATTCAGGGTTTTAAAGAGTAGGATTGACACTAGAGAGAGGATATGTAGTAGTAGGTACGTACAAAGTATGGCTGGGCTGGGCTCGATGGGCTGGATCACTGATACGCAACATCATGACCCACTTCGTCATCGATGTGTCTAATCAAATCTCAATTCAGATCTCTCTATCCGACCAAACACAGCACTACTCCTCCTTAAAAACCAGTCTGAGTGTTGTACGGATTTTAACAGGCGTAGTTTGATCCCTTCGAATAATTCATTTTATATTATAGTCCGAAACCCATATGTATAACCTTGTTTGTAATATTTTAGAAAATTGTTGATATTGTTATTTTGCATCGATATTCATTAAATATTTATTTTAGAGGTTGATATTATTCGAATTTATTAAACTGATATTGCAACCAAAATCGCAACGAAGAACCATACCGCTTAGATACCCTCAATCTCAAAATAATTTATTAAAGAAATAATTTTATTAGTATGTTGGGTTTTGGAAAAGATATTGGGTATTATTGGACAAGCAAAAATTGCAACAAAATCAAATTTGGAATGTTCAAATTCAATTTATTTATTAAATGAGGTTAAAAATTATATTCGAATTCGGTTAATTTGTTAACGAAACAAACTCAACCCGAACACTAGTTTTAAAAAGGTAAGTTTGAGTCTGTTCATGAATGATTTGGTTCAGTTACAACATAGATTATTCTGGTCAATAATCACCTAAATTGATTCGGTGCATGTTTGTCTTTAACATATTTTTATTTTTTGATATCATGTTCTTTTGGTTCTTATTTATTTATTTTTCTCTATATCCTTTTTTCACTACAGATTTTCTTAAAGTTTTTTATAAGAAATGATTGTATCGATAATTAACACGGTATTTTGGGTGGCTAATGTTGAAACTGTGGGAACACAGATGCTCAAGAAGAAATACACACTCTGTATCAAGAGATAATATCCCCTTGACGCAATTTAATAAGTAAAATGCTCTAAGATTTTTTAGCAAATTGTTTATTAAAATATTTTCATTTATTAACATAGAAAAATATTTATTTTTAAAATTATTTTGTAAAAGAATTTATTTCATTCATCATAAGGTTTAATTTGTTACTCGAATTATAAAAAATATAAGTAATTGTTCCATTTTAAAGTGAAATTATAATAAAAATGGTAGTGTTTATTACAAGTAATTGAAGGTGGTCAATATTTTTTAAATTGCTTCCGCTTTTCCTTTCAATCTGATTGTCCTATTTGAAAATATTAATGCAATGATTTGATATCACTAGCACAAGTATATGAATCCATTTAAGGAATATTATAAGGAAATCTTATTGTGGTTTCAAAATAAATCAACTTACCCCCTTCCATTTAAGAAAATTTCCTTACAGTTTTTAAATTTAATCAAATTGCCTCCTCTCCTCCAATTTCCGTCAGCTCCTGAAGTATTAAATGACTTAAAAACCCTTTCCTCAAATTATATGGGGGGTTTTCTGAAATGAAAGGGGGTTGGTTGATATTTTTGAAATCATAAAGGAATTTACTGATAATTTTTTTTTTAAGTCTCATAATATCCCTATATATTATATATTAAAGTTCTAAACCTCAAATTATGATAAAACCGGTTTTGTACCCACTACCAGTGTTCAGTACAGACGTTGTTTTGATTCTATAAAGTATGTTCAGTTGCATATAACAATGTTTTAGAATTAAATTGCAAAAACAAAAATTAATCCAAAGTATGAACTAATTATTTTTCAACTTCATATAACATGACAAAACAAAAATAATTTACAACCTGAATTTAAAGAAACTGATCATAAAAGATACTTACTTGCACTCCCTCCATGTCTTCCCTCCAAATTGGAGTTTGCACTCTTTCTTATTGTGTTATGAATTAATGATCATTATATTTCTTATAATTTAGCTCAAAATCCGATTTTTTCTCAAATGGTTCAAATTATTCTTGTATCTACCAAATGTAGGAAATGTTATATTCCGATCTTGGAATTTTTTTTTCTTTTATTAGAACTGAAAGCAACTATTCTATATTAAGGAAAAGACTCCTTGCTAGTTGAACAAATCTTCATATCTACTAGTGTGCTCATAAGTAAATATTTAAATATTCATCTGTCTGGTCACGATAGTATTAGGAAAAAATGAAGAAATTAATAGCAAGAAATAAGGTATATGCACTAATTTACGGGGGCGGAGTGAAGAAAATATTTAGGGGGCCGCATATGTAATTTTTTAAAAAAAACTTATCCATAAATTTTTTTTTGATGACCTAAAGAATTTTTTTAAAACTTTTTGGAAATATTTTTTTTATATTTTTTCAACATTTATTAGTAAACCCCCTGTGGTTTACATTAAGAACGATTATCAGTAAATCACTTGTGCTTTCAAGAACATTTTTGTATTCACAATCAACCTTTATGCCTTACATGACACGCACATGTCAATAATTTTAATGGAACTGACAGAAATTGTATGTGAGGGGGGCAATTTGATCAAATTTAAAAATTATAGGGGAATTTTCTGAAATAGAGGGAGTTTAGTTAATTTATTTTGAAACACGAGGAGATTTTATGATAATATCCTTTCATTTAATTCTTGATATAAGGATATTATAGCATTAAATACAATATGTTTTCTATGAGTATTGTTTTTAGACCGAATGTACTGCAAAACTATAAATATCATATTATGTGCAGGATGACCCCAAGGGGGACCCCAAGTTCCTCTACACTAGGGATATGGTAAACTTTTTTCTTCAGTTAGATTTTCACAGTAAGGTTTTCTTTTATTTATTATTTATATCTTGTTTATGTATGTATATATATATATATATATATATATTGATACAAATCATATATACAACTGTTATACTATACAGTATATGATGGTTTCATACCAAATTATGAAGCAAAGGTTGACAAACAACTTTAATGGGAGGTGCCTAACTCACATAGTCAAAAGAGGTGCCAAACATGGCCTAACCATGGCCAAACTTTCTTTGATTTTTCCTTTTCCCTTCACCCTATAAATAGGGAAGCTTGTCATTGTTGTAGATATCACCAATTTAAGAAACCAAGTAGAGTTGAGAGTTGTGTGCATCAACAAAGAGAATTGTAAAGAACCAAGAGAATTCTTGTGAGGTAGAGAGATAGATTGTGAGGTTGAGTTGAGTGGAGAAAATAACTTGTATTATCTTCCTCCCTCATTTTTCTTCCAAAGATAGTGAAGCTCTCTCTAAAGTGGACGTAAATACCAATTGGACCGAACCACTATATATCTTGGTGTCTATATTTCTTGTGTGTGTGTGTGTTTGAAGTTGATATAGATACAACAAGTGGTATCAGAGCTTGGGTTCACAATCATTCCGCACTTTCGAGCCTATTTCAAACCTATAAACTCATTCACACCACAATGTATAATATATCGTTGGAAAGCTCGTTCGAAGAAAAACGCGTCGGTGTAAAATTCAGTCCATTCTGACGACGGACGCACCCTCACGCGCCACCTGAAGTTGTTGTGCGTGAGACCACTCAGCAGCGGCCAATTCTCCTTGTTGACTCTGCCACGTCATCGCCACGCAAGCGTGCCACATCATCAAGCCACCTCAGCGCCACATCATCGCTGACATCACTGCCACATCAGCAACAATAAATTTTTTTTGAAAAAAAAAAAGAAAAAGTAAAAGGTGAAAAAATTATTTTACCCCTTTTCACAGTTTTGGGCTTCTACAACTCACTTTAAGTCCTATTGAAGCCCAGTCAGAGGCGATCTTGAGATTTTCAACCATTCCGGACGCAGCGGTGAAATCCATTTTGGGTGATTCAACTCCTAAAATATCAAATAAGCCAAGTTGAGCTTAAAGACCGATCCTATTCATGGAGGAATCGGGGTCAGGAACTATGATTAAATTGACGGTATCGAATTATACCATATGGAGACCAAGGATGGAGGATCTCCTTAATTGCAAGGATTTGGCGGATCCGTTAGAAAATGAAGGCACAAAACCTACGGCCATCGCAGAGAAAGATTGGACCAAGATGCACAGAAAAACTATTGGCCAAATCAGACAGTGGATAGACCATAGTGTATTCCACCATGTTACACAAGAGACCAATGCCTACGAGCTCTGGAAGAAGCTCGAGGATATGTACCAGGCCAAGACTGCTCGAAACAAAGCTCTTTTAATGATGCGACTGGTAAATTTGAAGTTGAGGAACGGAAACTCTGTAGCCGAGCACACCAGCGAGTTTCAGAATCTGGTGAACCAACTTGCAGCTGTAGAGTTAAATCTTGGCGATGAAACTCAAGCCCTACTTCTACTCAGCTCCTTACCACCAAATTGGGAGACACTGGTGGTTTCCCCCGGCAACTCAGCACCAAATGGAATACTCACTATGGCGACAGTAAAGGATGCCATATTCAGCGAGGAAGCCAGAAGAAAGGAGGCCGGCATGAACTAGACACATGCCCTAGTTACAGAAAGCAGAAGAACTGGTAGAGGCAGAAGTAGAGGAATGTCTCGAACTCACGGCAGGCCCAACGATGACAGAAATCCACAAAAGGGTAAATATGTTTGTTTTCATTGTGGCATCGCAGGACATTTAAAGAAGAATTGCCGCAAATTACAAAGAGAGCAAGTTCAAAACAACCACCAGCCACAAAAGGAAGATGGCGACTCCATGGTCACTGTTAATGGAGATATCACTATATGCTCAGTCGATAAAGAGGTATGCCTCCACGTAGGAAGCAATGAAGCCGAGTGGGTGGTTGACACAACAACATCTTACCACGCCACTCCCCACAGTGATTTTTTCACCTCGTACAAAGCTAGAGACTTTGGTACAGTGAGAATGGGCAATACAAGTTTCTCGAAGATCGTGGGAATCGGCGATGTCCATATCAAGACCAGTATTGGTTACAGTATGGTGTTAAAAGATGTCAGACATGTGCCCGACCTTCGTCTCAATCTCATTTCCGGGACAACCTTAGATCGGGAAGGCTACGACAACTACTTCAGCAATGGCACCTGGAAGCTGATAAAAGGAGCCATGGTTATTGCCTGAGGACAAATAAATGGCACACTATACAAGACCCATGTGAAGGTAATTTCATAAAGTCTCAATGCAGTTGAAGATGAGACTTCACCAAATCTGTGGCATAAAAGACTCGGACACATGGGGGAGAAAAGATTACTTACACTAGCAAGGAATAAACTAATTGTAGTATCAAAAGGTATTCCATTAAACCCTTGTGATCACTGTTTATTTGGAAAACATCATAGAGTCTCATTCAACTCAACTACCAAAAGAAGATAAGAGTTGTTGAGTTTAATACACATTGATGTTTGTGGTCCTATAGAAGTGGAGTCTGTAGGCGGTAATAAATATTTTCTCACATTTATTGACGATGCTTCACGAAAGGTGTGGGTATATTTTTTGAAAACAAAGGACCAGGTGCTCGATTACTTCAAGGCATTCCACGCTATGGTAGAGCGGGAAACCGGAAAGAAGCTAAAGTGCCTCCGATCAGACAATGGAGGCGAGTACACTTCCCACGAGTTCCGAGCATACTGTTTTGAACGCGGTATCCGACATGAGAAGACGGTCCCACGTACCCCACAACATAATGGTGTAGCCGAGAGAATGAACCGGACCATTATGGACAGAGTCAGAAGTATGATCAGTATGGCTAAGTTGTCAAATCCATTCTGGGGTGAAGCAGTTAAAGCCGCCGTCTATCTGATCAACAAATCACCATCAGTACCGCTGCAGTTTGAAGTACCATAATAGGTATGGACTGGAAGAGATCCCTCATACTATCACCTAAGAGTATTTGAGTGCAAGGCATTTGCAGATGTATCCAATGAGCAAAGACAGAAGCTCGACCTGAAGTCAATTCCATGCATCTTCATCGGTTATGGAGACGAAGAATTCGGATACAGACTATGGGATCCAGAATCAAATAAGGTTATCAGAAGTAGGGATGTTATGTTTCAAGAGAACCAGATATATAAAGACACTGAAAAGACCACAAAGTCCAGTGGTACCAGTCCCAGTGTTACAGACATCATCCCAGATCCTGCACCAGTACAGTTGACCCCGGATAATGAAGAAATGCATGATGAAATTCTAGAAGCAGGGGAGGAAGAAGAACATGAGGGTGTTGAGCAGGGGGAGCCACAAACCCCTCCACCAGAAGCTACAGAACCAGAAGTAGCTCCTCCATTTGAAGAGCCTCAGCCAAAAAGATCTGAAAAAGGCTGACCCTCTGATTCCGTTGAGGAGATATCCAGAGTCAGACTATATTTTGCTTACTGATGAAGGGGAGCCAGAATGCTTTCAGGAAGTAAAGACCCATACAAACAAAGGTAAATGGGTGCAAGCTATGCAAGAAGAGATGAGTTTCTTGCAGAAGAATCAGACTTATGATTTGGTGAGACTTCCCAAAGGCAAGAAAACATTGAAAAACAAATGGGTGTTCAAGCTGAAGAAAGACGCTAACGGAAAGCCGATGAACCACAAGGCCTGATTGGTCGTCAAAGGATTCCAACAGAAGAAATGCATTGACTTTGATGAGATATTCTCACCAGTAGTGAAAATGACTTCAATCCGAGTGATACTTGGATTGACAGCTAGTCTGAACCTAGAGCTTGAACAAATGGACGTCAAGACAACATTCCTCCATGGAGATCTACAGGAGGAAATTTATATGGACCAACCAGAAGGTTTTAAAGTTAGAGGGAAAGAACATGTGGTCTGCAAACTGAATAAGAGTCTCTACGGCCTCAAACAAGCACCGAGGCAATGGTACATAAAGTTTGACTCATTTATGGTGGGTCATGGTTACAAGAGAACTGTTGCAGATCAATGCGTCTATATTCAGAAATTCCCGGATGGTAACTTTGTTATTCTATTGTTGTATGTTGACGACATGTTGATAGTTGGACAAGATGCTAGTATGATGAGTAAGCTGAAACAAGAATTGTCCAAGTCCTTTGACATGAAGGACCTAGGCCCAGCTCAACAGATATTGGGCATAAAGATTGTTCGTGACAGGAAATCCAAGAAATTATGGTTGTCACAAGAAAAGTACGTTGAACGGGTGATTGCAAAGTTCAACATGGGAAATGCCAAGCCAGACAGTACTCCACTGGCTAATCACTTCAAACTAAGTAAGCGATCGTGTCCCTCTTCGACAAAAGAGAATGAAAAGATGGAAGCAATCCCTTACTCTTCAGCAGTTAGTAGTTTGATGTATGCAATGGTTTGTACAAGACCAGATATTGCCCATGTTGTAGGCGTTGTGAGCAGATTTCTTTCAAATCCAGGCAAAGACCATTGGGAAGCAGTCAAGTGGATTCTTAGGTACCTGAAGAGTACATCAAAACTATGCTTATGTTATGGGGGAACATAACCAGTTTTGGAAGACTATACAGATTCAGACATGGCCGATGATGTGGATAGCAGAAAATCTACATCAGGATTCCTATTTACTTTTGCAGGGGGAGCTGTATCATGGCAATCCAAATTGCAGAAGTGTATCGCCTTATCTACAACAGAGGCATAGTACATTGCCGCAACAGAAGCTGGGAAGGAAATGTTATGGGTGAAGCGATTTCTCCAAGAACTAGGTGTTAGCCAGAAAGAATACAAAGTACATTGTGATAGTCAGAGTGCTCTAGACCTGAGCAAGAATTCAATGTACCATTCTCGCACGAAGCATATCGACATTCGCTATCACTGGATACGCGAAGTAATGGAGTTACAACTGTTGAAACTTGTGAAGATCCACACAGACGAGAACCCAGTAGATATGTTGACAAAGGTTGTTACTCGAGAGAAGCTAGAGCTATGCAGAGACATAGCTAGGATGAACATAAACTGAAGTGCAACAGAAGACGTTCTCCTTCGATAGGTATGGAAGTGGGATAATTGATGGTTCCATACCAAATTATGAAGCAAAGGTTGACAAAAAACTTCAATGGGAGGTGCCTAACTCACATAGTCAAAAGAGGTGCCAAACATGGCCTAACCATGGCCAAACTTTCTTTGATTTTTCCCTTTCCCTTCACCCTATAAATAGGGAAGCTTGTCATTGTTGTAGATATCACCAATTCAAGAAACCAAGTAGAGTTGAGAGTTGTGTGCATCAACAAAGAGAATTGTAAAGAACCAAGAGAGTTCTTGTGAGGTAGAGAGATAGATTGTGAGGTTGAGTTGAGTGGAGAAAATAACTTGTATTCTCCTCCTCCCCCATTTTTCTTCCAAAAATAGTGAAACTCTCTCTAAAGTGGACGTAGGTATCAACTGGACCGAACCACTATATATCTTGATGTCTATATTTTTTGTATATGTGTGTGTTTGAAGTTGATATAGGTATAACCGTAAACACCCCCTCTCTCATTTCTAACCAAAACCATTTATATGGTTTTTGTTGCCCTAAACAAAGTGACCTGTGTTACAAATGAAAAAAGAAAAGCATCACAAACACTGTTCATTTGGAGATACCATCACCTTCTCTCCATAACTTGTGCAGCTTTTAGGCTCATGTTAGACTTTCTTTAACGTCCTAGCTAGAGCTGACACTATATAGCATGCTACATATATATATAGGTCACGGGACCTAGTATAATTTCATCACTTTTCCTTCATGGGTAAGACTAAGCATATTCTTTACAAAAACTCGTATAAAAAAATAAATGTTCATTTTTATAATTTTATTTATTTTAAAATAAGTGTTCATTTTCGAATTTCAATGTAATATAACTATATATTTTCTTAACTTATCTTTCTTCATTAACTTAAAAAAATAATGAGTTTCACTAAAAACTAAAACTATACTATAGTTTCAAATGACAAATTTGAAAACACAAAATACCCCAATTTTTTTAAAAAAATCAAATATGGATACTTATTTTGGTTACGGCCACAACCATCGTAGTAACAATGTAGTAAAATGTATTCGGATATTATCAATTTTAAAAACAGATATAAAGAATAAATATTAATGTTATGTAATGATATTCACATCTTTTACATGCTTTGTAATAATATTGACATTAATGGAATGATAAGTATATAATATTGGACAAATCAATATAGAAACACATTTAATATATTAGTCTAGATCCAGCATTCTTAAACACTATTTTGCTGCATAAATCAATCATAAAATGTATTGGTAATAAGTATAATTAAACGGACAATATATTAATTCTAATTAATCAGAGGCTATGTGATGGTCAAAACTGAAGGTCAGTTTGAGCAGTAGTACAGAGGCATGCACATAAATGCATGTGAATCTGATACAGTACTATCAAGAAATGACAACAGCAAAACAACCAAAACCAACTAAATATGAGAAAGCAAAGCAAATCCTCCACAAAGTTGGATAACCAACAAGCGCAAAATAGAATATCGCATATTTACACACACATCTATATCTATATAGGGTTATCAGTGAAAAAATTATACTATGTCTTTATAAATTTACTATGTTTAAAAAATGTGCGAAACGATATGAAATTCTTAAAATATCCCTCCTACCCTAATAAAATAATAAATATTGAATTAATAATAATAATTTATAATAAATAATAAATAAATAAATTATAAATTTTGAAAATGAATATAAAATTATAAAAAAATTATATAAATTTTAAAAAAAACATATAAAATTCAAAATAAATATATAAAATTCGTAAAAAAATATATAAATTTAAAAATATATATATAAATTTCAAAAAATAAATATTAAATTTAAAAAAAAACATATAAAATTTGAAACAAATATATAAAATTCAAAAAAATATATATAAAATTAAAAAAAAACATATAAAATTTGAAACAAATATATAAAACTTATAAAAGATATATAAAATTTGAAAAAAATATAAAATTCAAATAGTTGTGCAAATAGAAGTATAAAAAACACAAGTAACCAAAGTATAATATACCAAAATAACATTTAAAGTCAAAGAAATTAGAAAACCATGAACAGAAGCTAGACAATTATACAAGTATACATTAATTAAAACTTCAAAGAGCCAAAATACAACTTTTCTTTCTAATTTATATGTTTTTTCTTAATTTTATATTTATTTTTTAAATTTATATATGTTTTTCAAAAATTTTATTTTCCCCGAATTTTATAAATATTTTTCCGAAATTTATATATGTTTTCGAAATTTATATTTTTTTTTTCGAAATTTAATATATATATTTTTTCAAATTTTATTTTATATTTTTACGAATTTTATATAATTTTTCAAAATTTATAAATATTTTTCGAATTATGTTAAGGATATTTCAGACAATTCATATCAAAATAGGATAAAACGCATGTATTTCAAAATAATGGGGCGTCAAAGAACTATAGGAGTTTATATGCACGTATTGTATATCACAAGGATATTTTCGCACCTGACCCTATCTATATATATATATATATATATGCGCATCCTCAAGCACAAACAATAAATATGTATATATGTAGCAAATATAGGTTTGGTTCATTCAATTCTTCCACCTATTTTGAGAAAATTGAAAACTGCCCAAAACTTTACTTGGTTTATCTTTTAAAACTCATAAAACAACGAAAATGATCACTTACTCATTGGACAAATAAATTTCATTCAAGTCAGATCATATTGACCTGTGATGTAATGAGTATGATTCATTTATTAATAAGTATGGTTCATTCAATTTTTTTTCTTTTTATTAATAATAATCACTTTATTTACGTCTATCAGGACTAGTATGCTTGATGTAAATGCATTTGTTGTTTACCAGTGAAGAAAAAATTATTACTCTATAAAATACAATATGTATTTAAAAGAACCTTATAGTTAAGAATGACCTATTATACTCTCTCCTAATAATTTATTTTTCGTTATCCATTTATTTTTTGTTAAATCGGCTATCATTTTTCTTAAAATTTGAAAAATGTCTCACTGTACGTTTCCATAATACCCTTCAATGTCAGTACTGTTTATGGTTTTATTAAAACAATTTTTGTTTACATTACTTTTTTTTCCTATATATACAAATATATATCTTTTGGGAACTATTTTCATAAACACAATTATTGTGTGACTTTTGTTTTCACGAACAATATGGTCACAGTGAAATTAATTTGACCTGGAAATCAATTTTCTGCAGTCCATATACAAATACAATCGTAGATTGTGAAAATATTTATATACCATAAAAACCAAAAACTACACGTCTATGTAAAGCACATTAACTAATTACAATAGTCAACTTATAATAAATACGCCATAATACCCCAAGTTAGAACTGAAGACTTCAAAAACACACAAACAAAAAAATGTACATATATATATATATATATATCTATATAGTTTTTGTAATGGTGGTGATTAACTTACGCCGGGAGTCTCACGGACTTGAAAATACGAGCGGTTCTTAACAACAATGTCGTACATGTGGAGGCACTTGAAGTTGGCGAAGTCTTTGGGTAGAGAGATGAGATGGGCCGAGTCATCGGACCTGTGGAACTGGAGGAGATCCGACCCGTTTCGGTTCTGGTACCGGGTCCACCCGAGCTCCACGAGCCGCTGTTCGAGCTCAGCGTATGACCGGATCACTTGGTTTTCGGGCAGGTAGACCAGGACCCGAGGTCTTGCTCCGGGTGCAGTGGCTGTGCCCGGGTAGGGCGGTTCCTTTTGCTCGAATGACTCTCGGGTCGGGTTGGATATGAGCCGGACCACACCCTTCTTGTCGAATATCCACACTCCAGACATTGTTACATTCAGAGAGAGAGAGAGAGAGAGATACGGACGTAGAATATGAGTGCAAAGGTGATTCTAGATATTTATATATAAAGGATGTTATATATATATATATAGGCCTTATGTATAGAGGACAGTCTATGTGTACTTTTATGTTTGTAGAGAGGACAATCTATTATTATTAATAGATACACATATACAGTCCTGGTTTTACCCAAGTGAATTACTCCTGTTAGTTTTCTTTTATTTATGATGTGAATGGTTGAAGATTGTATTTTTGTAATAAACGTCTTTCCTTTGTTTTTGAGTTAGAAAAGGATATACGTGTAGATATACATATACATTACTATAATCTTAATAAATTTGACACATTTATTGTAATAGTCTTCTTTCCTTTATTTCTTAAGCATGACACTCAATCATTATTAGATATAAATATATATTTAAAAAAACATGATTAAAAGACATAGTGGTTTATATATATAGATAAGAAATGTACTCAGATAAATTTTATTTTTGATTTTGCACGTCCCAGTTTTTTCGTTCATTGATTGGAAATATAACGGTTCGATACAATAATGATATAAGGTCTAGAGGTTAAGCATTTCAAAAAACACATAATAATAGTTGGATGTTAGCTTAAACAAACTTAATTACTTCACATAATTCGTAGGTGACAATGGAAGTTAAGCGGGATTATTGAACACTTCACAACGTGTGTCAAGTGTCATATATGTTATAAAAATAGTTTTAACCATATATATAAGTGTGCTTGATTTGCAACCTTGAAAATATATATTTTTTTCGAAAATTAGAAACTAGAATATCGTATAAAGAGTTGCTTGATTTCATTTTTCTAAAAATTCTGTTTTCTGAGTCCTTGATAACTATTTTTCCATAGGTAAAACCAAACAAATTACTTTTCTTGTTTTTTCACTTGTATGATTACCCTCCGCACTTATCTTACTTTTTATCTTATATTGCTATAATCTTATAACTATGATACTGGATCACTGTAGAAGAAGAAAAAGAAAAATATAAAATTAAGTTGTTGGAATAAAAATATGAGAGAGATAAATAAAGAGAGAGTATATATTATAGTGATTAATACATGTACTCTCTTGTTATGTTGATCACAATATAACTACTACTTACATATATACAGGGGGAAGGAGTGGAGAACATAATATGATAAAATAAGGTAACGCGGCTATAAATCCTATAATAATATAAAATAAATATAATCTAATATAAGCAAATTTATGAAGAGTTCATGAAGGTCTAGAACGGGATGAAATTAGATTCTGCCATGGTCTTTCTACAACTTGAATCATCAAACCCTTTTGATTTTGGTATGAAATGAACAAAACTCAAAGTAAAGCAGTGAAAAGTGGTGCTTTTTTTTTTTTGCCAAAATCCATAGTTTAAGTTCTCGTCCGTTTCTATGACTGTTTCGAGGCTGTTTGAATATTAGGAGATTTTTTGTTAGTGATAAAGATCATTTCGATTAGGATGAAATTTTAGGATTAATTGTTTTTCCAGGTCTTATACTATATGTATATATATATAGATATATATATATTTTTATTTTTGGATAAACTTTCGTTTTAAGATTAGTTTTCCTAATTAGTTTCTTTTGAAATTAGGTCTCCTGATTTATCTAATATTGTTATAGTTTAGCATTATAAATACATATAATAAGGGATATTATTGATTAATTAAATTATTCATCATCAATAACATGTCGCCTTTCTCTTCTTGACACTAGGTAGGGGTGCACAAAAAAAAGGTGGAATTGTAGAATTGGTCTAAACCGAACTGAATCGGTGCTTCGATTCTGGTTTTGAATTAGTTTGGTTTTGTTCTGGTTCCCTAAAAACAAAATCATTCTAGTTTGGTTCAGTTCCGGTTTCAGACTGTCCAGAACCGAACTAAACCGATTATATATATAAATAAATATTTATATATTAGTATATATAACTCACCTATACAAATAAATTCTATTTAACAAATTTAAATTTATAGCACCAAATAAATATATAAAATTATAAGTTCACTCTTATAGTTTTATAACAAATAAACAAATATTACATGCACATACATAAAAAAAAATTATATTTTATTACCATTTTCATCTCTCATATCCATTCTTCTCATCGGCAACCACTCTCCTGCAATCATAAACCCTCTTTGCATTACTACCGACTTGTGTGTTTTCTATGAAAGGTTTGTTTCTCTTCCTCTCTCTTTTGCTCCCTCTACAAATGTTTGAATATGTGTTGACACACACACACACTGACACACCTAAATTGAGATTCCTTTTTTCTTTACAATCTCTTTTGTTTTCTTCATCTTCTCAACAATTATAGACTAAAGCCGCACCAAATTTTTTTTAAAAAAAATACATAAAAAATGATTCAGACAAAAATTCAAAAACAATCTCTTTTAAACTTACTCTCTCTCTTGTGTTTATGTATGTAATATTTATTTTGAAACCACGAGCTTAAGGAACCATGGTTTGGAACAAAACCGAACCGATCTTTTACGGTTTGGTTCCTTCACTAGTGGTTCCGGTTCTTGTTTTCGAGGAACAATTGGGAATGGTTTCGTTTCAATTTTATCAAGAACCATATCAAACTGAACCGTATGCAGCCTTAGGTGTCCATTTATACGTTACCGTTAGTCACATTAAAACATTATGGGTTTATATGGATTGTGGTTCGGATTGTTATCTCTCTTCTCCTTCGGTTTAAGTTGTAACTTGGCCCAGAGTCCTGGGCCCAATAGATTGGGCATTGGAATTCCCCAAGCATGTGTAAATAGTTTGTTTATTTTTAAATTTTAATACTTTTACTTTCTTCCAGGGAATTTTTTTTTTGATTTTATCTTTTCAATTTTTTAATTTTATTTAATGGGATGCTTGATGGTTCTTTCCAAGATTAAAACATCAACTACTGGTGAATAACAGTGAATTTTGTTTTATTTTACTAAAAAACATAATTGTAAATACAGAAAAATTACACAATAATAATTGGGGTAAAAATTGGATCATTTCTCATTCATCAAAACCATGTATTTATACACAATTACGGAAGATAGACCAAGTCCATGTATCCAAGTTTATCAATCCCTTATATCAAGGGATTTGATAAACTCTATCCTTTTTGGACTCTTTATTCCATAATTGGACTATTCCTTGACTTGTGGAACAATTATCTTCTAGAATTTTCCATGGGCCCATTATTTCATTAGCCCACTTATTTTTAGCCCATCCGCTTCTGGCCCATCGGCCTTTGGCCCATCCGTCGTCAGCCCATCAGTCATGTGACCCATCTCGGTTGGGCCAGATATTTTTAACCATTACACAGCCCCCTGAGGTTATGGGCTTTTGTGAAAAGCCCATGACCTCAAATTTTAAACACTGCTATATATACATATATATATATACATATATATATATATATATATATGCATTTTATGGGAAATGGAGGTTTGTTGAGTTCTCAATCATTGATGAGCCTTTAATGTCAGTTCAAATCAAATGTCCACTATCTCCTCAATTCTTGCGCCATGACGGCTCTTCGTGGGTTGCGCATCCTCCGGGTTTTGTGCATCCTCTTGGTATGTCTTTTCTATAAAAACCCACCCTATGTTTTTCCCTTTCTTCATTCTCACTTTGCAAACTTTTGCTCTTGCTTCTCCCTACCTCAGCTTCTCATTTCTGGAATTTATTTCTTTGTACATCACCGTAATCCATTCCGTCGGTCAGTTCAGATCCATCAATAGAGTAGAAACCCTGCTGCTACCCGAAGCTTCTGTGACTCTTCCTTCTCCCACTGAGTAAGTCGATCGGTCTTTTCTTCTCCTTTCTATCTTTAATTTTCACCTCTACCCCCTTCTATCTCTTCTACCTTTCTTGACACCATGTCGGACAGTGACGATACTCGGTCAGTAGAGGAGGTCATTCTGTCTTCCACTACGGGCACTGATCCCACCAGTAGTGACAGTCCCCAGTCTAATCGCCAAGGAACCTCAAAACAACTCCCAAAAACACTGACCTTCTGGGCTCATCCAGAAACGAACCTGTAAAACCAAAAACCTCTGAACCGTTTGTAGTGGCCCCACTAAAAAGAGTCCGACCTGAAGTAGACGTTAAACACCTTCGAGCAGAGACCTAAGTACCTGGGGACATTGATGTATCCCCCTACCCCGGTTACCTAGACTTCTCCCAGAGCCAGGGACTAGCTCCCGGTAGCATTTTGCTATCGGCATCTCACCCTAGGGTTTTAAGGTTCCCGCTTCACTCTTTCTTTCACTACGCTTTATTTATGCTGGGTTTGCATCCCCTTCAGCTGAACCCGAAGAACCTTAGGATCATATCTATGCTTCTGTTGTACAACATGGACGTAGATCTCAACTTAGGCTTGGCAGATCTACTCCTATGCTACTTTTTTCAGAACGTCCGAGCGAGTAAAGGTAGATACAATCTTTTTCCTTTCCAAGGTCGTAGCATATGTACCAACACCGAAAAATTTGATAAGGGATGGAAGGAAAGAATGGTAGTAGTGAGCGGAAACTGGTCTTACCCTTTCTCGCGTATATTCCCGATCCCAAGAATTTTTGGTGCCATCCGTCTGTCCATCTACCGTCCCCTTTATAAAGCCTCCTGCCTTTGCGAACATTGTGACCTTCATCGGGGGGACTATGTGATAAGTCCATTTTACATACATATTTTATCCCCAAATGTATATTTGTTAGTAGGTAAAACTATTTATTTTAATTAATTTAGAAGTGTAATAATGATAAGTGCACAAAACTTAATTTATATAATAAAATTGTTGAATAAATCATTTTCAATGTCATTAAATTACATCTACATTTATGTCTTTCATTTATAGGTGTAAAGTGAGAAATGAATCAAATGCACATGGATGAAAGTTGGATGAATCAAATGCACATGGATAAAAGTTGGAAGATTCAAATGCACATGGAAAATGAACAAAATGTGATGGAAAGTTATGGAAAAAAAAAAAAGAATATTTCATTTCTCTTTACAAGTTGTAATTTGATTTCAATATTTCTCTATAAATATGGATACATCTTTAAAAAGAGGAGGAGAAAAGAAGAGGAAGAAGAAGGAGGAGAGCAAGAAGGACACCAAAGAAGAGAATAATTTATCTTCAATTCCGGGTTTTATTGTTCTTACTTTATTATTTTCTTTTTAAACATGTGTAACTAAATCCTCAACTAAGGTTGAGGATGAAACCACCATTTATGAAATAAATTCCTTTTAGTCTTTTATCAATTTCCATGTGTATGGTTTAAATGCTTATGATTTTCGCTTCATAGTATTAATTGTTTTAAATTCCTTTCACTATAAATATCATGTATTTATAGTACTTAAGAATTCTTATCATAATTAATCAAGCTTGGATTTGATGAGTTTATAAGTAAAAATATTTGATCTTATGTGATCCATTAAATTGCATGCATAGGATGCTTAGAATTTTACACTTTAAAACGAAGGAAAATCTATTTCTTGAAAATATATTTCATTAGTACGTTATTGTTAAATCTTGAGAAAGTAATAAGATTGATTTCTAAATTACTACTCTAAAATTAGAATTGATAAAGGAATAATTAGAAGTTTATGGATTAGTGGTGGTGGATTCCGATACCTTAGTATTTTTTTCCTATTATTCTCGCTTTAATTATTTGTATTTCGATATTGCATGTTTAGTATAAAAATCACTTCAATAAACAAACTTTGAGAAACTAGGTTAGATTTAGATTAATTTGAGTTTAATTAAGTTCTCTTTAAAGCATTCCCTTGGGTTCGACCTCGTTCTTGCATAACCTAAACTACAATTGATTCGTGCACTTGCGAGTAATATTTTAAAACACACCACTATGCCTACAAATATCTGAGTTATGAGGATAGGGATATTCCCCTTACTTTCATAAAACAACGTATAGGCATCCTGAAAACCCATGTCTGGGGCAAAGCCCGATCGGCTACTGACTTGCTGACTTTGGAAAATCTTGAGTCGATTTCTAATTTGGGCGCTGCTGTTGACAGGATGGACTTGCCTGACAAACCCCTGTCTTCCAGAATCCCTCAAGTTCCCTAAGGGGTTGCCTTGGTTGACGTCGTACCACTCTCAACGGCTCCTCCGACGGCTTCGGTACCTTCTCCTGCTCAGAACCCGGTAGCGCCACCAACACAGATTCTGGTAGCTCCACCCCTGCCTCCTGTAAATCTTCCAGCTATCAGGACCCGGTCTAGTACAACAGGTGGAGTGGCTAATAAAAAGGCCAGAACTCAAGTTGAGACTGCTTTAAGCAAAACTCTTATTGCTCCTGAATCATCCCAATCCTTGATTCCCTGGGAGCCGAAGTTCCTTCTGCCAGACGGGACTCCGGTCTGCGCTGATCAAATCACCCTAAATCAGCCAAAAGCTCTTCGGGTTATGGCCAAAGGGATCTGGACACCAGCTGATAGGGTTGCCCAGACCAAAATCACCAGAACTGATTTGGCCAAGAAGACTTCAATAATGGTTATGGAGGTAAAGACTTTGTTCACTCTTTTATACTTAGTTTATTTGTTGTTCACCTTTTCGTGTAATAATCATTTCTTTACTGTGCAGCTTCTCTATGGCGTCCAGGCCTATAACAGCCTCTTGGAGGTCGACGTCAAAGAAATGGCCGGTATGAAAGCCCAAATAAAGCAGAATGACATCCACCGGGTTTCTCTAGTCAAGGAGGCAGATGGCCTTCGCCAGACCGTCTCCGAACAGAAGATTCTTTTGGAAACCGGTGAGGCGGAGAAGCGGGCCCTGACTGCCGAAAAACTAGTCCTGGTTGTCGAGCTGAAAGAAGCGAGGGAAGCTATCAAGAAGATGGCAGCCGAAAAGGCAGAGTCAGATAAACTCTTGGCAGAATCAGAGAAACTCCTGGCTCTTGAGCGGGAAAAAATAGAAGTGTGCTGACTAGGAGGTCTTGACATGTACAAAAGATATTGTGTTATATGTGACATCCGATCAGCCAGGGCTTGGCGACAGAGGCATGAAATGGAGCATATCCCTCTGGAATCTTGGGAATTCAAGACCGCAGAGGAATTCGACGCCCATATGGGAATGCCTATGCCCTACGAAACCCTCCTACCTCTGAGAACGAGAAGCGATTCGCTGCCATCCTCAAGGGGGAAGAATATCATCCTCTTGATCAGTAGTTTAGGCAATTTAATTTTATTTGTGCTTGCTCCCCCCAAAGGGGTAATTTTTGTAATTTCTTTCTTATCAATGAACAAGAATTTTCCCCCCTTTTCAGTATTTATTCTATCCTTGTTTTGGTTTTAGTGTTTGTACTTAACCATTTGCGAGACAATTGAGCCTTCGGGCATCTGGCCCCTGAGGCTTTGTCATCATCCTCTGGTTAGTTCAAATTAGGTTTGAACTCAAACACTTAGGAATATTTTTAATGAAAAATTGAGCCTTCGGGCATCTGGCCCCTGAGGCTGAATTTTATCCTCAATCATGAAGCAGAGGTGCCGGTCATCGGACACAGATGTTTTACAAAAAAAGGTGTCATAGAAAGACACAACTTTATTTTTTAATAGGAAAAATAACAATATATGGATAATACCTTTTTAACCGATAAGCATTCTGAGAGTTGGACTCGAGGTGGCCTGTCTCGTTCTTCCGGACCCGATAAGCGCCGTGCCCGATAACCTCAATAATTGTATAAGGTCCTTCCCATGTCTCTTGTAATTTGCCCACAATCCCAATCTTTCTTCTAAGTATCATATCTCCAACTTGGAATTCCCTTCTTTTGACTTTCTGATTGAATCGTGCCCTGACTTGCTGCTGATAGGCAGTCAGTCTTATCCCGGCAACTTCCCTTCTTTCTTCCAAGAGGTTCAAATCATAGGCTAGGTGTTGATTGTTTGGACCTTCTTCCCATGCTTGACTCCTTAAAGTAGGTACCCTTAGCTCGGTCGATATGACTATTTTAGCCCCATAAGCCATGGCGAAAGGGGTCTCTCCAGTGGGCTGCCTTGGAGTAGTCTGATAGGACCATAACACGTCAGGTAACTTTTTCCAACCATACCCCTTTTGCGTCTTCAAGTTTTTTTCATAGTGTGTCAAAAATGGTTCTGTTCGTCCTTTCGGCTTGTCCATTTCCCTGTGGATAGTCGATGGAAGAAGTGCTTTGATTGATCCCATGCTTTACCAGGAATGCTTGAACCTTCATGTTATCAAGGTTGGTGTCATTATCCATCATTATGGTTCGGGGTAGACCGAATCTACAGATGATGTGGCTCCAGATGAACTTTATAACATGGCTACCTGTTATGGTGGGATATGCCTCGGCTTCCACCCATTTGGTAAAATAGTCGGTAGCCAAGAGAATATGCGTGGTACAACATATAGCCTGCGGGAGAGGGCCCACAATGTCCATACCCCATCGGGCGAAGGGGTGAGGAACAATTGTTGGGTTCAGGAACTCCAGCGGTGGATGGATGGCGTCTCCATGAAACTGGCACTTTTTGCAGTGTCGGGTGTAGACCTCAGCGTCCCTCGCTAGATAGGGCCAGAAGTATCCCTGGGTGAGAACTTTATGAGCTAAGGATCTTCCACCGGAATGATTTCCACATGCACCTGCATGAATCTCTTCCATGACCGCCGAAGCCTCAGAGGGCGTGAGACATCTCAAGTATGGCTCGGAGAAAGACTTGCGGTATAGTTGGCCGTTGTAGAGAGCATATCTGGCCGCTTTCATTCTTATCTTCCGAGCTTTTTATTTTGACTCAGGCAATGCAGCATTTCTCAAATAATCTGATATGGGATCCATCCAACTCGGTTCCCATGGGATGACCATTACTTCTTCGGGCGGCTCCAAGCTGGATCGGATGATGAAGTTTATTGGAACGGTGCGAGTCATATTTTCTCCAGCCGCAGAGGCCTGGTTAGCCAGATGATCGGCTACAGAATTATCTCCTCTGGGAATTTGCTCAAAGGTTATTTGCTGGAATCCTTTAGCCTCATTCAGAACCAAATTTTTATATGCTTCCATCTTTGACTCTCGGGTTTCATACTCCCTATTTAACTGTCGTACGACTAGCTGGGAATCACTTCATACCTCTGCTTTCTGTACTTGAAGGCTTCGGGCCAACCGAATTCCAGAAAGAAGGGCTTCGTATTCGACTTCGTTGTTGGAGGCAGGAAACTCCAATCGAACGGACTGTTGGATTTTAGTACCATCTGGCATTACGAGCTCGACTCCGATCCCTGCTCCATTGATATTTGATGATCCATCAATGAACACGACCCATAATCCAGACTCACAATCTTCTACGGAGTCTGTAGTTTCTGTTTCCAACAGGAATTCAGCTACTGCCTGTCCTTTGATGGCCGTTTGGGGGACATAGGTTATGTCGAACACGCCGAGCTCTATGGCCCATTTGGACACCCTTCCTGACAACTCAGGTTTCGTCATTATAGATCTGATCGGGGTGACCGTCGGCACTATGATCGGGTGTTCCTCAAAATAATGTCGAAGACATCGCTTTGCATTAATCAATGATAGTACCAGTTTTTCCTGCTTCGAGTAACGGGTTTCTGCATCAGCAAGGGCTTTGTTGGTGTAGAAGACCGGTGTCTAATACCCCTTGCCCTCCTTAACCAGAGCGGCGTTGGCCGACGATGCTGATATTACCAGATACAGGTGCAGTGGCTCATCTGCATTTGAGGTTACCAGTATCGGTTGCCTCGCCATGTAACTTTTGAGTTTTTTCAAGGATTCTGCTTGCTCTGGCCCCCAGACTTCTCCTTTTGCCGCCCTTATTGCCTGAAAGAACGACTTACACCGATCGGTTAATCAAGAAATGAAGCGACTGAAGGCCTCTATCCTTCCGGTTAGCACCTGGATTTCCTTCCGGGACTTTGGATCTACTGACTCTACGAGAGCTTTGACTTGCGCCGGAATAGCCTGTATTCCCGTCCGATCAACTATGTGCCCCAGAAACTGGCCTTAGGACACTCCGAAAGAACATTTAGACGGGTTGAGCTTCATATTGTACTTCCCGAGGATGTCGAACACCTGCTGCAGATCGGTCAGGTGGTCTCCTTTCACCTTGCTTTTGACCACCGTGTCATCGATATAAGCTTCTACGGTAGATCCCATCATTCCCTGGGACGGGAAAAAATCGTCTGTTGCACTTGATTACCAGTAAGGGGCCCACTTGTAATGGTGGTCAAATCTGAACCACACATCTATGATGTTGGAATCCCAAAGTAATTATGATTTAGTCCCTTGGATGAAGGGGTGGCCCTCACTTGACTCTCTCACTTGTCCACATCACTTGAGACGATTTGTACCCCCCTGGAACACCCTTCTGACCAACCTTTGATAGGTTGCACCTGCATTTTTTAGTCCGAAAGGCATAACTGTGTAGCAAAATATACCTGATTTAGTGATGAAGGCAGTTTTTTCCTGGTCCTCTGGGTTCATTCGTATCTGGTTATACCTAGAGTATGCATCCAGGAAACTCAGGCGCTCGAAACCTGCGGTGGCATCTACCATCTGATCGATCTTTGGTAAAGGAAAACAGTCTTTCGGGCAGGCTTTATTCAGGTTTGTGAAGTCCACTGTAACACCCCGCTCCAACACTTGGTATAATATTATTCACTTTGGGCCTAGCCTGCACGGTTTTGTTATTGGGCTCCTCCCAAAAGGCCTCATACCAATTGGAGATAACACTACACATATAAGCACATCCCCAGACCTCTACTCGGACGATGTGGGACATCACAATCACCCCCCCCTTGAGACCCAGCGTCCTCGCTGGCGACCCATGGGTGATGTGCATGCTCCCACACTTAATTTCGGCCGGAACCTGGCTCTGATACCAATTGTAACACCCCGCTCCAACACTTGGTATAATATTGTCCGCTTTGGGCCTAGCCCACATGGTTTTGTTATTGGGATCCTCCTAAAATGCCTCATACCAATTGGAGACAATACTGCACATATAAGCACATCCCCAGACCTCTACTCGGGCGATGTGGGACATCACATCCACACACACCCTCCACTTGCCGTTTTCTTCTGGACCACCACCACGTTCGCCAACCAGGAAGGATACTGGACCTTCATTATGAATCCTGCTTGAAGAAGTCGATCAACCTCTTCAGTTATGATCTAGTTTCGATAGGCCCCCATTCACCTTTGTTTCTGTTTGACAGGTCTTACGCTGGGATCTACATTGAGGGAATGTTGAGCTACTGATGGGTTGATGCCGGTCATGTCCATATGGCTCCATGCAAATATGTCAGCATTAGATCGAAGAAGGGACTCTATTTTCTATTTTTCTTGTGGACTGAGGCTTGAACCAACATAAGTAAACCTTTCGGGACGATCGAGGCAAACTTCAACTTCCAGCAGATGTTTAGCTACTACTGGTGACCCTGAACCATCCTCCCGTAATTGTTATTTGTCATCGGATGCCGCCTTGGATTGTGACCCTCGTTCTGGTTCTGCCTTTCTTTTTAGACTTTTCAAGGTGACAGCATAACACTCTTTTGCTGCTATTTGATCGCCCCTGATGTCAATCACATTAACTCCGTTCGGGTCAATACACCGCATGACTTGATGCATGGTTGAAGGGACTCCTTGCATCCGATGGATCCAACCCCTTCCCATGAGGATATTATAGGAAGGTTTGACATCTACCACCACAAAAGTCTCTCGGAGCGTGCGCCTTGCTGCTGTTACTAGTAGTTGGACCTCTCCCACTGGTTCTACTATTTTGCCATCGAATCCTGCTATCGGGCTTCTGGACGGTACGATCTCCTGAGGGTTGATTTCTAACTTCTCAAAGGCTTATTTGGTGATAATGTTGGCGCTACTCCCAGGATCAACCATCACCCTCTTGATCAAGCAGTTCGAGACCATGAGGGAGATTACCAAAGGGTCATCGTGTGGCGTTTGAATGCTCCGCATATCCGCAGAAGTGAAAATTATCTGGGCATCTTCTTTTGGGCCTCTAAACTCGCTGACCTCCCCAACCCTTCGCATTTTCTGAACCTGTCGCATCTGGGACCTCTGGGCGTCTTCTATCTCTGATCGACTTGGTCCTCCATGGACCATATGAATGACCCGTACGGGTTGTCCCATAGCTCCCTTAGCAGGCGCATGCGACGCTTGGTCTGATCGGACTCCTTTCTTAGCAACATACTCGGTCAACTCTCATTTTGCTATCATGGCTTCCACCTATCTCCTGAGACTTCTACATTCGTTGGTGTGATGCCCGTACTCGCCATGGAAGGCATAGTGCCTCGACATATCTCTCTGGTCCATCGGCTATCTGATGGGTGGTGGTGACCGGTAGATTCCTTTACCCTTTGTCTCCTGGTACAGCTTGGCCAGGGTCACCTTTAAGGGGGTGACTTTGTCCTCCAACCTCTGACGTTTCTCTGGGACTGGGGAGGATGCAGGAGGAGCGTTCGGTCTCTTTCGGTTTGATGCCCGATCCTTTACCCTGGATGGTTCGGATATCCTTGCCTCTACTGTTGCAAAGGCGGTCCTTCTTTGCCGTATGGTCAGCTCCTCTTCTATTCGGAGGTGCCCTTATGCCCTGTAATTAAGCTCTCCAATGTCTGCGGGTGGCCTCTTCACCAGGGACTGATGGAACTTGGTCCCAGGGATCAGGGCCATCCTGAAGGCTTCAACCGCCGAATGTTGATCGCAGTTGTCAATTGAAGACATCTCCACATTGAATCGTGACACAAAGCTTTTCAGGGATTCGCCTTTCTCCTGGATCATGGTGAACATACTGGAGATAGTCTTCTTCTGTCTTTTGTTGCCGAAGTACTAGGCAATAAATAACTCGCAGAGTCTGAGCCAGCTTCCAATCAATCGGGGTGGTTGTTTTTTGAACCACAAGAGGGCCGCTTCGGTCAACCTGGTGGGGAAAACTTTGCAGAGTAAGGCCTCATTTTCATTATAAACATTCATCTTGGTATGAACGTGGTAGATGTGTTCTGTTGGATCTTTTGTACCATCAAACAGGGTAAACTTTGGTAATTTGAACCTCTCCGGATAGGGCACGTTGGTGATCGAGATGGTGAATGGTGTCTGGACGGCGTCGATTGACGCCTTGGATGCCAGATCGATGGGGGTCTGTACCTTCAGGTCCTTAAGCACTTCCCGCTGGAATCTGGACATGATTTCCTCCAATTTTCTCATGGTCAGGACCTCCTCGGGGTTATGTACCCCGAGAACCTGTAGAGATGACTCCACGTATTCCTCTCGATCATTGTGGGATCTCCTGGGGAGATTGTCCTTGTCCGTCTGGCGGCCTATAGACCGTTCATGCTGGCCGGACTGTTCGTCGTTATGGACCTCCTGTGGGTTTTGTAGTTGAGCCAATTTTGCCTCCAGTTCGGCGTTCTGCCTCTCTAACTCGGTAGTCCTCTATTCCGGGGCTCGTCTGATCGGATCCTCTGGTTGCTGGCCTCCGTTTGGAGGTAAATCGGTTTGTTGTGAACGTGTGATCGCCATTGATGGTACGAATCTTAGCTTTTTATAGAGAGTGAGAAGCTTATTGAAAAGGATTTCAATAATAAAGTGTTCCCACAGACGGCGCCAATTGTGTAAATGCAGAAAAATTAGACAATAATAATTGGGGTAAAAATTGGATCCTTTCTCATTCATCAAAACCATGTATTTATACACAATTATGGAAGATGGGCCAAGCCCATGTATCCAAGTTTATCAATCCCTTAAATTAAGGGATTTGATAAACTCTATCATTTTTGGACTATTTATTCTATAATTGGACTATTCCTTGACTTGTGGAACAATTATCTTCTAGAATTTTCCATGGACCCATTATTTCATTAGCCCACTTATTTTCAGCCCATCCTCTTCCGGCCCATCGGCCTTCGATCCATCAGTCGTCAACCCATCAGTCTTGTGACCCATCTCAGTTGAACCAGATATTTTTAACTATTACAATAATGAATAAGATTTTAAAATGACAACATGAAGAGAACAGAAGGGTTATATGTGTGTGTACAACTGTACATATGCGTGTGTGAAAGTCATAGACAAAATGAGGATAGAATTAGGAGTTCAGTGAGTAGTGAGTTGAAGTAGAATCACAAATTTATATACATTTAATACACACTCTCTATCTCTCTCTCTATATATAATTATATATATATCTGTACATTAATTTCAATGCAGCTTGAAATGAGAATATCCTCTTTGGGGGGTTACTAAAAGTTTACCAGCCTTTATCCTAGTAGCTGTGGTTAGATGCTTTTTGGGCTGGACTAGTCATTGGTTGGTTTGTGGCTATTTGAGCCCTTTAGGTGGCCCAACTATCTGAGAATTTTGAAGGTTGCATGTGCTTCTGTTTATGTAGAAAACTGGACAAATAAATATATAGAACAAAAGTTATCACCAAGCCGTCTTAGCTCAGCTGGTAGAGCGCGTGGCTTTTAACCACGTGGTCGTGGGTTCGATTCCCACAGACGGCGTTGGATCTTTTTAATTATTCTTTTTACAATTTTTTGTTGTGATTCTGGGTTGTTTCATGAGTACCATTTCATTTAGTTTTCGTGCAAATTATTACATAAGAAGTAGATATGGTTGTAACTCCATCTTTTTCCACTTACCATAGTTCAAGCAGTTTCAATAATTAGTCTATGATCAAATTATACTAGGCCCTTGTTTGAATTGATTTTTCAAATGCTGATAAAAAATTTAGAAGAACTTTTGGACTTTAAAACAGTGTTTTAAAAAAGTTGGAGGTACCAGTTTTTAATTTTCTTCTTCTTCTCAAAACCAAAAGTAGAAGGTATACATTCCATTACTGTGCAAAGAGTCCTATATGGTCATATCATATACAATGAAATTAAATCCTCTCTTTCTTTCCTGGATATATATTCAGTCCTCCTTTCCTTATTGACAAACAATAGTGAAAAAAGTTGTTGAAGAAAGAGGAATGTATTCAATTGGTTGTATTTGTCAACATGTAGGGCAGTGGAAACTGGAAAAAGGTTTAAAAAATCCAGTCTTTTTGGTAAAGTATATTAACCAAGGTGAAGAAGTGATAGATACATGTATGAATTATGTACCATTAAATATAAAATTCATATGGCGATTGGTATTTCCCTTGTTTTGCTCCTAATTTTTCTTTTTATTTGTCAAACCAAGAATCAGAAACCGGGACTACGTTCACGCATTCAGTGAATTTAAAATATAAAACATATGCACCATTCAAAAGTACAGATAAAATAAATGAGTATGCATATCTAATTTCCCAATGGAAAATGCATAGTAGCATTATTTTAAAATGTACATAAACATGGTATACATGATTGTATAGTGTGTATATTATGTTGTGTTAACTCATAATCAGGATTAGTCATACCATATGCTATATTATCGTTGGGTGTGTAATGTTTTTTTAAAGGTATCGTTTTCGTTACATAACATTGATACTCGTTCATACTCATTTTTAAGATTGATATTGATTACTTTCATCATTCTGCTACCAGAACATAAACCGATCTCACAATTGCGAATCATGCTTCCAACACAATCAATTTCACCATAGCTTGGATGTGACATACATTAGCGTTATACAAAACTCTACTAGTCTTTGTTGCCATCTTGTAATAAATTCCACTAAATTGCTTTCCTCTACACAGACATTGCATGATGTGAAAGAAAATTTCCGAAAAACAAAAAGTGAGAATATTTGAGCAAAGTATACAAGTCTCCTCAAATATGTTTTGCCTTTTTAAGGAAATAGGAATCCAAGGAGCTTTGTTTGATGAATGAAAATGATGAAAAATGGAAGGTACAATTGTGCCCACCACATGTGAACAAACCATAGCTCTCATTAGTCTCACCTCACCCATGTGCACCTTGGATTTTCTTGAGATGTGACCTCTATATTTAGAGCTAAAAATAAATAATCAGGCTATGTTGCCGTGGAGGAGAAAAAAATAAAAATGTTTACTTCATTTTGTATCTATCATAAGATTGTAGCTATATCTTTCAAATCCATCATTTTCATTCAAATAAATAACATTTATACATGAAGGCAACACATTTTCTCCCCAAATGAGATATTAAAAGTTCGAGCCCGATGTGGCTCATATGAGAGTGTGTATAGATGTGTACGTTTCCTATTATTCAAAATAAAAATAAATAAATAAACTATTCAAAATAGGGTAGCCATTCTGCTTTCTACTCTTTTCTAATAGACCATAAGATTCAACAGTCTTAGCTCCACCCACCAATTTAGGTGAAAATTGAGCATACACAATCCTACCATTGTTATACAATAGATTTTGTTGTGTTTTTTTAGAGTGGACATATGTTATGAGATGTTGGCTCAATCCTTCAGGATGACTATGATCCTGTTTGGTTTAATTACTTAGAAATAATTCTTGAAACACTTCTTAGATCTTCCAATGTCTAAAAATATAAAAAATGTTCTATAAAAATACCCTATAAAATTTTGATATGAAATTTAAAGAGTTCAAAAAGCAAATTCTGAGAACATTTTTTTTGAGATTATTGTGTAAGGGAGAGTTAAGAGTACCTCTGCATTTTTGTCGATTAATCTGTTTAAAAATAATATATATATATATATATATTTATATGCACGTATATATACATAGACATATTTCTTTTTCTATATGGACTTCTCCATTACATAGTAATATTAGAAAAATAATTTGTATCAAGTAATAATCTCTCTATAACCACTTCTCCATTACACTCTTTCAAAAATACCGTACTATTTTATTATCAAATAGTAGCAATTAAAACCATAATCTATTCATTATCAAGTAATGATTCTCTTTATAAGTATTTTTTTATTGTCCTCTATAAAAAATAGAGCGGAATTTCATTTCTATTCATCCATTTAGGAAGGAATACTTGAACATTATCAAAAATTACATTTGAAAATCCAGGATGACAACTTTCGTATCTTTATATTAATTATCATTTACATAAATTTCACAATCATAACTACAATTACAACTAGTGTATTAATTAATTTGAAAAAAAATTGTCAATGGCTCTGTATCACTCTTAACCACAAAATGTAACAAATAACCGAACCAAGAAACAAAATTAAAAACCGTCAACACACCATTTAAATGAAACAAGAACTTCCATAACGCATACAATAAGTAAAATCACTAGAAGTATAGTAAAATGTCACAATATTACATTATATGTATATATATATATATATATCAATATAAACTTATAGCATAAAGTTTCAAAAGCTGCGGGCTTACAATTTTGTGCCGCCGCCTCAGCCTCCCTCACCTACAATTCAAAATTCCCACCCTCACATCTCACAAGTCACAACAAACCAACCCCAAAAGTCCCCAACCATATAGTCAAAAATAATACTCTTTCTACTCTCCTTTTACTATCACATGACCCCAAAACAAACTAAACCAGTCCCAAAAAAACACAAAAAGTGCAAAAAAGAAAAAAGTGAAAATGGCTGGAAGAGGGATAGTTTGGACATTTCAGACACGGAAATTCTTTCCGGTGAATGTTTGACCGAATTGCCAATGGGGTGGGACAATGTTCCAGGAGGTAGAGGTGCGCCTATCGCTGCCCGTGACCCGGAAAGAGAGGGACTGGCCCACCAAAACGGCATTGGATTGCCAATTTTGCCCCCAGTTACGACTCAGGCTCATCCAACCGGTTTTGGAGCCTTTGACGCTAGCCCTCACGATATCCCCTGCACCCGCGACGTTGCTGATCAGAACCAGGTTGAAGTAACGGAAGCCGTTGATCGTGAATCTGATGCCACCTCTCTTCTGGCATGGCACTCTGCGTCATTAATCAAACAAAGCAAGGTCAGTTTGGCCATTTTTATTTTTTACTTTTTCAGAGTGAAAAAACGCGCGAAGTGAAATTAGTGTGATACCAAAACGTGATTGAAGCAGAAAAAGGTATTCACGATTGGCCATAGAGTCAAGACCTCGTTGACTGTGTAGATGTGGCATGTCATGGAAAACAACCCAACGGCCATGCCCCTCAAACAAAGTAAGTTGATTATCTGATCAAAAAGTACCCAAATATCCTCATCTTCCGGATGTGTGTTTGTGTATATATATATATATGTATGTATATGCACACTCGTCTAGAAGACAACGTTCAATGATAACTTCTTAATTTCTAATATGGTCCATATTTTGCTAATGAGAAGCTAAACTCACTTTTGCATGGTTAAAAAAACAAACAAAATATTCATACTTCGAATTTAAATGTCCACATTCACAAAGTCAACATCACTTTATTTGATCAATTTACTAATTTACCTTTCAATCATTCAAATTATAAAATATCTAAACTACAATCATCACATCATTTGATGAGATCAAGGTAAAATTGGTTTTTTCATTCACTATCACACCAATAAAAATCATCATCTCAAAAAATTAGATTCCCCAAAATGAACCTATAATATGGGACGGAGGGAATATATAACAGATGTTTTCAAGCATGTGGTCCAATATACACTAAACTTATTAGAGCTAAAAAATTAATGACAGGACAGGACATGAATCTAAATCTCTATTTTTATTAGATGGACCACCATTGAACAAAGTGTATGAATTTCATTCATGGTAACAAAGAAACATAAGGGGCATTTTAGTAACTTGGCAGGGTGGTACCCAATGTTTTATTTATTTATTATTATTATTAATTAATTATTTTTTTGTATTTTTCTTTATTTGTGGGGACATTCTGATTTATCTAAGCAAAACAGGAAATTTAGATGAAGGAGACATATTGAGTTGAACATGAAATTGTAACTGACAAAACGGAAGGACAGTTATGGGGCAAGTTAGTAATTCTACTACAACATGCGTGCATTTGGGTCATTTGTCATAAGAAAAAACACATCATGGGCTGATTTAAAAATAAAAATAAATTACACTCATCACCTCAATTTCAAAATATATTCTCTCTTTTTCACGTAGCAGCTTTGACATATTACCAACTTAAAATTGTATTTTTTTTTTTTTATGGAATTGTATTTTAAGGAGGTGAATGTTATTTTTACCAACAAAAATTGTTTAAAATTTTAACTAATTAAAGAGGAGGTGAGTCGTAATTTAATCAAAGAAATAAAGACCTATTTCATTCTCTAAAGCACAGAAACCAAATTGGGGAAAAGCTCGTGAAACAGAGCATGAGAAAGAAAAACAGAGCAACATGTATATAAACATCTATATATAGAGAGAGAGGGAGGGGGCATACCGGCGGTAGGAGACGGGGACAATTCCGGCACGGTACTGGGCGATCTTGAGGAACATGGGCATGGCGAGGTCGAAGTGGGGGCGAGGAGGGTTGCACCACCCGCCATTGTCATTGGGCAGGGCGTAGTTTGGCGGGCAAAAATTGGTGGCCGTGATGAGAATGGATGGGCTGCCTGAGTGACACCAACTTGGGTCATTGGCACACTTTATCTCAAAACAGGCACCGCAGCTCTGCCCGCTGTTGAAGAGCGCCGTGCTCAGCGCCGCCGTGTTCACCCCGTACCCTTGGCTGTATAGATTACCGTAACCACAAGCTCCTCCTGCACACAAACGCTTCCTTCTAAGTTTTTTTTTTTTTTTTAGCAATTTGTTTCTGTTTAAAATAAATCATAAGTTTTTGTTGTCTTGTGTTTTTAGTTAAAATCAAACCGTGAATTATTTTAAGCTTGACTCAAATAAAATATCAAATTATATATATATATAAATATATATATGTGTGTTTTTGATAAAATATTTAAAAAAAAAATTACCGAAGGCATAAGCATCATTATTTTATATTTAAGGAACAAAAAAAAAATCTAGTGGGACCAGTGGCCCATTGGACCCCAAGTAAATCTGTCCCTCACTGTTCACGTTATGGTACAAAATAAAACCCAATTCGTCTAACATGCTTCAGTCAACAAAATATTTTTGGCCAAAACACGAATACCATAAATCGGCCGATAACATAAACCCACAAAAATAAAGCCTGATAATTTAATAAAATATGTTATTTGGTTGTGGTTATAGACTGATAGATACACGAAAACAGAGTCTATGTGACAAAAATTGAGTGTTGTTGTAGTAATTTTCATGTACAATGGAGAGGAACAAATGGATGAGAATAGGAGATGTGGAGACATACCCATGGTACCAGAGGCGTCGCTGCCGCCATAGAAGGTGGCGTGAGCGCTTTGCCAAGCTCCTCCACCGTAAACCCCTGGGATTCTACCTTCAACTAGTAGTGAGCATAGTGAGATAAGAGAGACAATGCAGAGCACTCTCAGAACAGACATTTTGGCTCACCTATACAAAAATGAATGTGAAGCTAGAAAGAGAAATGGGGTGGTGGTGGAGGGAAATGGGGAGGAAGGTGGACTACTTATGGAAGTGGATTGGAGGGTACAAGGGCTATTTATGTAATTTTGTAAAAAGAAACATTTGTATTACTACTATTAATTTCCTCTATTTTTTTCAAAATGATCATCTTTTCTCAGTCCCACTCTCTCCTCTTGCGCGTGCGCTATGTTCTCAATTGTTTTTTGCTAGCATTTTTTGATAATTGTCAATATTATTACATGGATTTAATACTTATTCGATATTTATATTAAGCACTAATATTGTCCAGTTCGTTATAATATTATCGTAATGATAAATAAGTAATGAATTTTTCACATTTATTGTGTTTTAACATTTATATTTTTGAAGATACACAAATTTAAAGTGAAACACGTTAGTATTCAGTATTGTAGAAAACAACTTTACATCTACGAAAAAGTATAGATAAGATACCTCGTACAATTTTAACTATTTTAATAACTAAGAATTAAAAGAATATATTGAGAGTGCTTGAAAACAATTTGCAAATTTTTCTGAAAAAATTGAACTCTTTATTTTAATATATTTTTTTAAACAAATCCATTTTTGGGATTAAGAACTATTTTAAGGTACAAAATCTTACCATTTTCATATTTAATTGAAAGTCTATTTTTTTTCTTCGACACTAGGGGTGCGTTTGGAAAGCCTGTTTTTTGTATTTGTTTTCTGTCTTCAAATATAAAAACTGTTTTTGTATTTGTCTTTGTTTTTTCAGGAAAAAACTAAAAACAAAAAAACATTTGGATGAAGGTGTTTTCACCACTTTTATTTGGTAAAAATTGTATTGTATGAATTTGGTGTTTTCATTGTTTTTACCACCTAAACAGTGAAAAAACTCAAAAAACAACTAAAAGTTATATTTTGTGTTTTCATCACTTTTACACACTATTTACAGAAAACAATTTTCTTGGGGAAAAAACAGTGAACAGTAAACGCGTTTGCCAAACGTGTTTTTTTTTTAATCTTGTGAACAGTAAAAAAACAAAAACAAAAAACAAGGTATCCAAACGGACCTGATAAAAAGAAATCCATATTTTGAGATGAAGTACTACTTAGAAGGTACAAACTCTTAATATTTTCTATTTTCAATATAAAGCCTGATTTTTCTTCTTTCACACTCAAAATATATGTACTTTATATTTTTTTATCTTTTTGTCTTGTGTGAGTGAAGCTTATAGTGGAATAATATCTGAAAATAGAATATTGTGTATTGGAAGAAAAGAGACTCTATAGTCTATACCCCTACGTATGATAAACACACTCTTCATTATGACAAATATACCCTCGAATGCTCTCTGTATCTCACAGTATTTAGAAGGGTAACTTGGGAAAGTAGATGCTAAAAAACTAAAGAAAGGAGTACAAAGTAAAAGGGTGGGCTTGTGTCCTAGCACAAGGCGTAACAAGCGGCTCTGATTTGAACACCTTTGGGCCCCACAGAGATTGTACAGCATGAGGTACGCACCACGGCAGCAAACGAAGTGATGTGGGCCCAAATGGCCAACTAGAAGCAACTAACGAAACCGAGCATCCAACTTAAAGGGGTGGTGGGACCTACTTAATCCCGTAATCATCGGTCCATATACTGCGCCACGAATTTGCTCTAAAGTGGGCGCACCACAAACACAAGGCTCGAGCCACACGCGCACACAACTCATAGGACTTATTGCACCTCTGCACTGTAATATATATATATATATATATATATATATAAAGAAAAATATAATAATAATAAAAATTAAAAAATAGAGTAAACTTTAGAATTTAGTGTGGTTTTTGAAGTTACATTATACAAATTGTTTAGGGTCCGTTTGGATATCCTGTTTTTTGTTTTTATTTTTTTAATGTTCACAAGACTGAAAAAAAAAAAAAATTTGGCAAACGCGTTTACTGTTCATTATTTTTCTCCAAGAAAACTGTTTTCTGTTAATAGTGTGTAAAAGTGATGAAAACACCAAATACAATTTTTAGTTGTTTTTTGAGTTTTTTCACTGTTTAGGTGGTAAAAATAATGAAAACACCAAATTCATAAAATACAATTTTCACCAAATAAAAGTGGTGAAAACACCTTCATCCAAACGCTTTTTTGTTTTTAGTTTTTTCCTGAAAAATAAAAGACAAATACAAAAACAATTTTTATATTTGAAGACAGAAAACAAATACAAAAAACAGGTTTTCCAAACGCACCTTTAGCATTTACTTTTTTGACTTCTCCTAAAATCTTTTAAATTTAAAACCAATCAGTTCACCCTGACTTAGAATCAAACTTTTGTCGGTTTGGAAACTAGTTTTGTCTGATTTTGTCTGGTCTAGTTTTGTTTTGTCTGGCCTGATCTGGCCTTGTCTTGAATCTAAAATTCTGTTTGGTTTCTGGTCTGGTCTAAGAAAATAAAAACTTTATATATATTAGTTTATATGTTATTAAATATATATTTAATAATATATTTAAAAATATTATATATATTTAATAAAATTATTTTTTATATATATTTAATTATATTATTTTTTATATATTATTATAAAATAATAATATATATTATTCTATATATTATTAATATATAATTTTTATATATTATTTTTTAATTTTATATATATATTATTTTTGAATTTATATATCTTAAATAATATTATTTTATATATATATATTTAATTATATTATTTTTGAATTTTATATATTATTATATATATATTATTTTTGAATTTTATATATTATTTTATATATATTATTTTTGAATTTATATATTATTTTATATATATTTAATATATATAAATTTAATAATATTATTCTATATATATTATTTTATATATATATTTAATAATATTATTTTATATATATTATTATAAAATAAATAAAAAATATTATTCTATATATATTAATATATATTATTTTTTTATTTTATATATATTTAATAATATGATTTTATATATATTATAATAAAATAAAAATATATATTATTCTATATATCTTAATATATATTATTTTTTAATTTTATATATATATTTATATATATTATTTTTGAATTTATATATTATTTTTATATATATTATTATAAAATAAAAAATAAATATTATTCTATATATATTAATATATATTATTTTTATATATATTTCATATATATATTTAATAATATTATTTCATATATATTATTTTTTAATTTTAGTACATGAATTATATATATATATATATATGAGATAGAGAGAAAAAAAAGTCAAAAATTGTGGGTTAAGACCAAGAAAGACCAACTTTTTTTTGGTCTTGGTTTTACTTCATTTTGAACCAAATCCAAGACCAAAGTTTTAAGTGGTTTTGGTTTTGAATTTAAAAACAAAGTCCACCAAACAAGTTTGATCTCTGAAAATAAAAACAAACCAAGACAAAACCAACAAAAACTGGTTACCAGATAGATTTTTTTCAGACTGAATTTAATTGAATAATAATTCTGCTCTTTTCAGTTAGTGTTGTTAAACTATTGTAACACGTTTTACTATATTGCATGATCATTTAGTGATATAAATAGGATTCATAATTTTCTACAAGTTGTTGCAAAAGTGATGTGTCATGTGATATAGTTGTATTGCCTTGTTATATAATCATGTATGGTTTTTTAGGCCGTTTGGTAGGCAGTCCGGTTTGGTCTGATCTGGTCTGGTTTTATCTGGGTGGTGTTTTAAAAGTCTGTTTGGTAAAGCTGTCTGGTCTTATGGTCTTATTCAAGCTGTTTGGTCTTATGTTTGGAAAATAATACAAAAAATAAAAAAATAATATATAAAATTCAAAAAATATATTAAGTATGAAAAATATAAAAAAATTTGAAAAAATATAAAAAAATTGAAAATAATATAAGAAATGCAAAAATAATTTATTTTTCAAATTTTATAAATTATTTCGAATTTTTATATTATTTTTGAATTTTATATATTATTTTTGATTTTTTTATATTATTTTCAATTTTTTTATATTTTCTCAAATATATATATATATATCTAATTTTGTATATTATTTTTGAAATTTATATATTTTTTCAAATTTTATACATTATTTCAAAAAATTTATATTATTTTTCAAAACTTATATATTTTTTTTATATATTTTTTTCGAATTTAATACATTATTTTAAAATATATATATTATTTTTCAAATTTAATATATTATTTTCGAATTTTATACATTATTTTTTATTTTTTCTATTATTTTGGAATTTTTTTATTTTCCCAAATTTTAAATATATTTTGTGCATTTTATATATTAATTTTGAATTATATATATATATTTCAAATTTTATAAATTATTTCAAATTTTTTATATTATTTTTTTAATTTTATATATTATTTTCAAATTATATATATATTTCAAATTTTATGGTCTCATGTGTTAAGACAATTGTATATAAGATCACTTGAGACATCATTTTTTGTTGTCTCAAATTACCAATTTTGATCCCAAGTGGTCCTTGTTTTTTTGAAACCGTTTTTTTGAAACCGTGTTGCCAAACAGTGTCCAATCCCATAAAAACTATTATGAGACCGAACCTCATGGGACCGGACCGCGAACCAAACAAGGCCTTAGGAAGCAATTTTGTTGCATCGAGGGCACGAACATGAAGAGATCTGGATCTTAAATTTTATATCTACATGTTTTGTATTGATGGCAAGATGAATGACTCAAAAGACTGGATTTCATAGAGGTCTTCGGAATCAGATTCAGATACTATAGGTGTGAACAATATGTATTATTTATGTGTGAGCACATATTAGAGAGAATATGAGCTCAATATGTATTCGGGTGTGTTTAGATAATTAAATAACGATTTTTTTAGGATTTTTTTAGGATCTAGGTCACAGATATATTGTTTTCAGGGTTAGATTTTTTTAATAAAATAAAAGTGATGATATAATATTTGGAAGTCAGATGTCTTTATTATGAAGTTATTATTATGTCAATTATAATATTTTAGCTATCAAATCACTCCGATAAAATAATACAAGGAGGTGTTTTATTCATACACAATTCAATCTTGAATTCATAATCAAGATTTATTTCTATATATTTTTTATCATTCTTTTTTCTTCTTTAACTCTTTCTTATAGCCATTTCACTTTTGATTAGTCACAAACTGAAATATATATATTACAAGGTATTCGGATTACCAAGCATTGTCTTCATTTACAGCTAATTTCATAATAGTACTCAATGTTAACCAGAATCTAATACTAGTAAATTTTCAAGTTCATTACCGATCAAATATATATATATATATATATATATATATATATATATATATTTTTTTTTTTTTTTAATTTAAACCCGTTCAAATGATGGATTGACTAAAGGTTTGCTCTTCAGGAGATTTACAATTTTTATTTCCCTATATTAACATGTTTCATTTGTTTTTTTGTACTTATTCATTTAAACTTATCCAACAAGATTTTTTTAATCGATAGTACTGTAAGTGTTTTAAGTCTGACTATTTTAACAGTATCTTTTGGGATGTTTCCTTCAGGAATTTATTGGGTAAAAATATTTTACAGTTTTTTTTTTTTTTAATATTTGAAGTCTATTGCAGTAGTAGTTATTTTCTCGTTGGATTTGCTTGCTTATCTTGTAACAACTTGTTCGATTCTATTACTTATTTTAATCTAATTTTATAATCAAATTCAATAATGGTCCTTTGACATCTCCTTATTTAAATGTAAATATCGTAATAAATAAATGAAACTATTAGAATTGAGTACGTAGAAAGCACATGCATGATTACATGAATATACGTAGTCCTTACTTCAACTGTCATTTAGCAACTCAAGTGGCTTCCAATTTCCATATAATATAATATGCCCTACTTGTATAAGAAAGAACCATTGAATATTTATTTTAAAAAAATAAAATAAAATTATTTTGATTAATTTTCAAATGCAATGTTTCTTTCAACTATTTGCAATCATACGGTTTCAAGATAAATTAATTTTGTGCCCCAGTGTGATGGATCTACTTAGGGTTGACAATTCGTGTTGGTGGGTTGTGTTCGTATCGGGTTGAGATCGTGTCGTGTTGAAAAAGACTTGATTAATATACGTGTCAAATATGTTCAACTCTAACACAACCCACGGGTTATCCATGTTGACTCATGTAATTCTTTTAGCCTATTTATTATAATATATTAATTAATTAAATTGGACACAATACAAAATGAAACAAACTATTTAATCTATTATCAACAAAATTAAATTGAATTTGACACGATCCAATAATAATTTATTGATATATTTTAACTCATGGCCAATTAAATAAGAGAAAAAAATAAAAATAAAAATAAATATAATCGTGTCAAACGTGTCTTGTTCGGGTCGACCCTTATATTCTTGTGTCGACCCTTATACAACTTCAACCCTAACCCTTTTAATTTATGTCGTGTTCATGTTATGTCTCATTTTGTCAGCTCTAATATGTCCCCTAATTGAATTTATTTAAGCGGAGGTATCATCATAAATTTAAATTTTTGGTGAATATAATGAAAAGAAAAGAAATTTAGTGGAGGGGCTAGTTCCATTGTAAATTCATGGCCGACTATATATATACACAAACATTAGAATTTTATGCTGAGCACATAATATCAATTAAAGAGAAGGTTAATTAAATAAAAATGTATGACCAAAGAAAAATGTCTGTCCTTCATATTAAATGTCGAATGCTAAGAAGAAATAGATAAATAACAAACAAGGTACGTAGAACAAAGGATTTTGTGATTATAATGTAGTAAATTTTTGTGTTAAATTATAATTTTAAAGTGAAAATGATCCACAACTACACCTTCAAGTCAACTTTAGGACCAAAAACCTAATTGTCGATTTGGTGGTGATAAATGTTTGTTTAATTTAATTTTAGAAAGGTAATTTTGAAGAACTTATAAATTGGAAAATTATCTTAAATGTTTTTTTTTTAATAAATATTTTATGTGAGATTGTATAAATTCTTGTATATTTTTTGGGTAATTTGCACTGAGACCCCATGAATTTTTGGTCAATTGCAGACAGAAATTAGTCAATGCAATTTCGGTCTAACAGCCCCCTGAACTTTCATTTCTCTTGCAATGACACCCCTAAAGGGGTGAAAATATCATTATGCCCTTCCGCTATAACACTTATTACATGTGAGTAATATATGGCATGTGAAATGACCTCCATTCCCCTAAACCAAAACCAACCCTCTACCCTCTCTCCCTCCTCCACGGCCACCCCTGCTTCGGCGACAACCTCGAAGACGATTCGTTTATCCTCATCTCTTTACACAAATTTTAAACTAAAGTATAGAAAACTGAGAAAAGAAAAGAAAATAAAATAATTGAAAAGAGATTATGGTTATAATTGACATAAAAAAAAAAAAAATTGTTCCACAAGAAGCTCACAGCTGGGTCTTCATCCGCCGCGGCCACCTCCACATCGTCGGAAAATATCACTTCCCTTCCACCCCACTCTGCTACAATTCCTCTCCTTCCTCGCCAACAACACATATCAATTAAATTTTGGGTATGTGAGAACTAAACAAAGCATAAGAAATTAGAAACCCTAACTACAGTTTCACGAATACAAGCCGACTTGAATGTATAAATATATCTTGAATGTGCATCTAATTTAATTATCAATTATATCTCAAGAAAGTTGCAAAACTAAAAAGCAAAATTAGTACTATAAATTTATGGGTAAATTACACTTTCATCCCCTGTTGTTAATGTAAATTACATTTTCACCTCCTCATGTTTTTCTTATTACACTTTCATCCCTTATTTGTTTCACTTTCACCCCTCAACCAAATTTTGACATGTGAAATTACTAAATTACCCCTAAATGTATGTGATGACCTATTTGTCCACCCATAAACATGTGAAAAGACTAATATACCCTCCTTTTTATAAGAAATGTTTTTTTTTGGAAACAAATATAAAAATAATGTAAAAATAATTTCAGGAAAAATATAAATATTTCAAAAAATATATTTCTAAAAAACAATATTTTTGGAAAAATATAAAATTTTCAAAAAAAAAATCTATTTTTGGAAAAAATAGAAATATTTCAAAAAATATATATATTTTGGGGAAAATATATTTCTCAAAAATAATATTTCAGGAAAAATATAAAATTTTAGAAAAATAAATAAACTTTTGAAAAAAAAGAAGTTCGGAAAAAATATAAATATTTCAAAAAATATATATATTGTTTTCAAAATATATATATTTCAAAATATATATATATTTTAAAATATTTTTATTTTTGCCAAACTTTTTTTTTCCAGAAGTATATGTTTTTTTGATAATTTTATATTTTTCGGGAAATATGTTTTTTCCAGAAATATATTTTTCCCAATATATATATATATTTCTAAATATTTATATTTTTCCCAAAATATTTTTTTTACATATTTTTTATATTAATTTTGCTTAAATTTATATTTTTTTTCTAAAAAATAACATTTCTTATAAAAAGGAGGGTAGATTGGTCTTTTCACATGTTTATGGGTGGGCAAATAGGTCATCACATACATTTAGGGGTAATTTAGTCATTTCACATGTCAAAATTTGGTTGAGGGGGGAAAGTGAAACAAATAAAGAGTGAAAGTGTAATTAATGAAACAAAAGGAGGTGAAAGTATAATTTATATTAACAAGAGGAGGTAAAAGTATAATTTACCCTAAATTTATAATAATCCTAGTGAGATTTTCCTAGTACTAATCTACAATGGGGTAATGGGATTATAATAATAAACAAACTGAAGAAACATCCACAAAATTTATAAAACATGTGTATGTAGATGTGTATTTGTGTGTGTATATATATATATATGTATGTATTATCAAAATCACTAACCCCTTCCCCAATAGTACGCAAAAAGTATCAAATAACCATCAATTGAAAACCCAACAATTAGAACTTGTGTAAGAACCCTTTTGAGTATTGTTTATTTATGGCATGTTCTAAATAATAACCATGTTCAGTGTTAGATAGGTCGTTTTGGTTTCAAAGACATCAACAAGCTTTGAAAAAAGTAAAATCAAGCATTGAAGTAGTGAAGAATACAAGTGTAATGCAAAAGTGAGCGTATTGAGTAAAAATGTCTTCCAGATGGCGAAAACGACATTTTGCAAAGCCGTCAATTCAAGAAAAAAGTCTTGGGGAGTCAAGAGTGGCATTTTGGTATTATTCCCGACAAAAGTGGTTTTGACCAAAATATCTACGCTCAAGCCTACGCCTACAAAACCTAAAAGTGGCTAGAAAGTTAAAATTATGTTTAAGGGTACACTCAAACTTTTGCTGCAGCTACGCTCAAGGGGTACACCTAAGGCGTAGGTGCCTGGCGAGGGAAAATTGCAGATTTCGAGAATTGTCAAATTTGACCCCGACTTGAAGTTTGATGATGATGCTACGACTTATTGACTTATATACACGTTTGTATATCAATATAAGTCAGTTTTACTCATAATTGGAAGAGTTTGACACAAATAAGGATTCCTAATCAAAGCGGGGAACAAGTTATCTCAAAACTAGGGTTTACTACTCTATAAATATGAGGAGTCTCTACAGATTTAATAGGGGCTTTGAGGGTGAGATTTCTGCAAGTATTCTACAACATATATTATTCTGCAGAGTGATATATAGAGAGAGGAAATCATTGAGTGATCATTTTCTATTTCTCTCTTGTTTAAGGTGTATTCAATTGTGTTTCTACATCGACTATCTTATGCACGATTGAATAACCTTGATTCTGAAAAATCTACACACCACCTTGTGCAACATGGTTACTTAGATCTGTTTGAGAAACATAGTTGTCTGAGTGCGGAGATCAGAGCTGGAGGCTTCGTGGTGATTTGATCTATTGAGAAGCGGAACCGTCAGAGTACGGAGCAGAGTGAGAAGCTTCGTGGAGCGTGAATGATTCAAGTTCATCAGACGTCGAGTGAAGAAAGATAGATCTGGAGAGATTTGTAAGTCTAAAGCTTCATAGAGTCTGTGTAATATTTGATTTATAGTGTATCGATATCCGAGTTTATCTGTAATTTTTACTTGGAGTCTTTCCAAGGTTTTCCATGTAAAAATATCGTGTGTCTCTATTGCTTTATTTTCTGCACTTAGATTAATCTTTGCATGATTTATCTTGATAGAGAATTGGATTAAAATTGACTTTTTAGCAATTGTTATTAATTTGTCAATAAAGCCTATTCACCCCCCTTTAGGTTATTTTCATTAATCGTCTAGGTAATTTCAACTTG